>JAHRHZ010000095.1:7490882-7509448 GCA_024137785.1 Ginglymostoma cirratum | reverse complement strand
TGGCCTGCTGTGTTCATCCAGCTCTACACCTTGTTATATCTAATTAAATCTTGGTGGATATAGCATTTCTAACGCTGTGACTTCCTAATTGAGTTTTTATTTCTGTAAAGATTGTTATTCCACAGTGATGGTGGTTCCCTTGCTTTTTGCTGCTCCGCTGGAGGATTGTGCTGCTTGCCACTCGTGTGATTGCCATTTTCACACACCTGTGTGTCTCAGTGACTCCCACAGTATTCTCCTTGCTTCCAAAAGCATATTTCTGTGATAGGTCAGAATTGCATAATTCTTTAAATTTACAAATCCTAATCATGATTTCTCCTGCTTCTTGCTTCTGGAATATACAGGTTTTCCTTTGGGCCCTTCTTAGTTGTGTTGTTCCAGTGTAGTGTCCATGCACTGTGATGGTCACACTTGATAAGAGTTGCAATGTTGTTTTAGCTTATTGATCTTTCAGACTGAATCACTGCACTGATAAAGGTTTCAACTTCTGTACAAGAAATTTTTGGTTGTGGCTCAGAATTCTTGATGTCTGGTCGAGTCAGTGATTTAACTCAGACTTGGGGCCACTCCCACAGATTTGCAACCTGTACCTTTGCTTTGAAGCTGCAGATTTCCCTGGTCCAGCACATTTCCTGTCAGGTCTGGAATGCTTTCTGTGTCATTCTCTGAAATATTCTTGCGTGTAGAGTTTCGCCATGAGTTTTCTGGGGTTCACTGTCGTCAGCAGTCAACAATATCTGTTCCTTTTCTGGATTGTTATGTTTTTTATTTCCCCAGGTTTCTCCTGGATTCTAATTTCTGTTAGTTGACACCATTTAATTATTGCCACATGCGTGTGGGTCCCTTCCAGCTTGAAGTGGCCTAGTGTGGATTAGGATATCCACCTTTCTGACCCAACTCTTGCTCAGTAAACATATTACGTATTGCATTACAACAAATGTGAGATTGCTGGGATGTTGCCACGAATAGAGAGTTTGAGTTGTAAGGAGAGGCTGGATTGGTTGGGTGTTTTTTCACTGGAGCGTAGAAGATTGAGGGGTGACCTTATAGAAGTCTATAAAATCATGCAGGCATGGATAGGGTGAGTGGCAGGTGCCTTTTCCCTAGAGTGGGAGTTTTCAAGACAAGGGGGCTTATTTTTAAGGTGAGGGGAGAAAGATTTAAAAAAGACACGGGGGGGTAATTTTGTTTTTACACAGAGTGGTTTGTGTGTGGAATGAACTTCGAGAAGAAGTGGTGGATGTACGTACAGTTGCAACGTTCGAAAGATTTGGATAAATATATGCATAATAAAAGTTTGGAGGGATGCGGGCCAAACACAGGCAGGTGGTACCACTTTAGTTTGTGACTATGTTGGTATGGACTGGCTGGACCAAAGAGTCTGTTTCCATGCTGAATGACTCTGTGATTCTATAACTGCATTACTGTAACCTGTAAAATGAATATAACCTACTTTACCACCAAGACTGTTGAAGCACACTAGACCTAAATCCACCTCCTACAACCTCTAGCTTTACTCTAACCGAATCCCTGTTACATTATCACAATGGGTGGTTCTTACTGAAATCAGTTAGACATCAACCCTTTCAGAACCAGGTACAATGGATGAGTGATTACATCCCTGAAGTGAACCAAATGGGTGTTTACAACAATCAGCAAGTTTCATGGTTACCATCACCGAGGCTAGGTTTATGTTCCAGATTTTTACTAATCTAAACATAAATTCCACCAGCTGCTATGATGAAATTTTCTCCCTTGTCCCCAGACCCACTGGATTGCTAGTCTTGTGATATTACCTCTGTACTACCAGCGACAGCATATTTGCTGAACCTTAATTTACTTTGTGAGAATAAATATGGTATTATTTTACAGATAAGGGCAGAGAATACTGAAGCGGGTCTGTCAGCTTCTCTGGAGAGTGAAACAACTGTTTATATTTTGAGTCCAACATGATTTTTCCTTGGAACTCTCAGAATTCGAAGTACAAAGTTGTTACCAGTGCAGAAGGAAGCCATTCAGACTACTGTGTCTGCACCAGCTGTGTGAGAGTTTTGACTTAGTGCTGATCTTCTGCCTTATCCTTGCAACCCTGCATATTGTTTCTATTTAAATAATCTTTCAATTCCCTATTGAAGACCTCAGTTGAACCCATCTCCCTTTCACTAGCAGGCAGTGCATTCTACTCCTGAACCACTTGTTGTGTGAAGAAGTTTTTTCTCACCTATTTTACTGAAGATCCAAGACCTTCAGAGTAATTTTTACTTCAGTCCACAGTGTAAAATAGTTGATAAAATGTATGCTACCTAATACTTATGTTAATAAAAATAATGAGAGGAAAAATAGAGCCACACAGCATGGAAACAGACTCTTTGGTCCAACTAGTCCATGCCAACCATGTTCCCAAACTAAACTAGTCCCACCTGTCTGCATTTGGCCCATATTCCTCCCAACCTTTCCTAATCATATAGTCATCTAAATGTCTTTTAAACATTGTAACTGTATCTGCATCCACTACTTCCTCTGGCAGTTTAATCCACACACTAACCACTTTCTGTATAAAAAAGTGTCACCTCAAGTTCTTTTTAAATCTTTCTCCTCTCACCTTAAAAATATGGCCCTGAGTTTTGAACTCACCCACCGTAGGGAAAAGACCTTTGCTATTCCCCTTGTCTATGCCCCTCATGATTTTATGAACTTCTATAAGGTCACCCCTCAACCTCCTATGCTCCAGAGAGAAAAGTTCAAGCCTATCCAGCTTATTTTTATAACTCAAACCCTCCATTCCTGGCAACATCCTGGTAAATCTTGTCTGAGCCCTCTCCAGTTTAATAATATCTTTCCTGTAACAGGATGATCAGAACTGGACACCAGAACGCGCCTCACCAATGTCCTGTACGACCTTAACGTGACATCCCAACTCTTATACTCAAAGCAATGAAGGCAAGCGTGCTAAACACTTTCTTAACCACCTTACCAAATTTCAAGGAATTATGTACCTGAACCCCTAGGTGTCTCTATTCTACAACACCACCCAGGGATTACCATTAATTGTTTAAGTCTACCCTTGTTTATTTTACCAAAATGCAATACCTCGTATTTATCCAAATTAAACTCAATCTGCCACTCAGCCCATTGACCAAATTGATCAAGATCTGTTTGTAATCTCAGATTACAACCTTCCACCATCACCCTCTGTCTCCTACTGTAAAGCCAATTTTGTATCCAATTAGCAAGCTTACTTTGAATCCCATGTGATCTAACTTTAACTAATTCAACTACCATGCGGAACCGTATCAAAGGCTTTGCCAGAAGCCAAGTAAACAACGTTTACTGCTCTGCCGTTATCAATCTTGGTTACTTCCTCAAACAATTCAGTCAAGTTTGTGAAACACGGGTCCCCTCAAAAACAAAACTATGCTGACTATCTCTAATCATTACTTGCCTCTCCAATGCATGTAAATCCTATCTTTCTGAATCGCCTCCAACAACATACCACCTCTGACGTCAGACTCACAGATCTGTAGTTCCCAGGCTTCTGCTTCTAACCTTTCTTAAATAAAGGCATAACATTAGCCACCCTCCAGTCCTTCGGCACCTCACCTCTGGTTATAGATAATACAAATAATTTTGCTAGGGGCCCCGCAATTTCATCCCTAACTTCCCACAACATTGTGGGATACATTTGATCACATCCCAGAGATTTACATTTTGGCTGATCCAGTATTGACTATTTTACATTATTGGGCAAAGTCAAAATCACGTCTAATAAATTTAAAATTAATAAACTTAATCAGAACATAAGGGGCTGCCTAATTAACAAGAAACGTCAATGTCCATGTCTGTAGCGGATGAAAGTAAGTTATGTTAGACACATATTTTCCTTTGATAGAAAACAGATGCCAATCTTCTGAAGTTTCTTCTCATTTTCTGAACTTAATTTCATGTGATGCCTAATGTCTTGTACGTACCCGTCTCCTCAGGATTTATGGCACAGTTTACCTGTACTAAGTTTTTTATTTTGTAGCACCCCATGACCTTGATATGAACCCCCTTTCCAGTTAACAGTGGGAAGAGGGCAGGAGGAGTTAAGCTGTCCAAAATGGGAAATGGGGACAACAACTCGCATATTGAGACTTGCTGTCATTTTAATGGTGTTAGGTTGTTGTGTAGGTCCCATTTGAGAGGTTTGGGCAGGACATTTTCTTAACATATCTAAGTTGGCTTACCACAGTGCAATGATTTAGGAGTCATATTTAGCTTTCATACGTTAACCATGTGCCCCTGGCTTGGGAAACCCAGTGATGAAGCTGTCGGTTGGCTCCCACATCGAACTGTATTCTCTTTTTCGAGTAGGACCAGGAATGCTCTGCACAGATGGACAAGGAAGACTCCAGCTTCCCCTCTGCCAATCGGAGTCCCTCTCTCCCTCCTGCTAAGATCTCTGACTTTCCCCTCACCCAACAAGCCCCCATATTGCAACCCATATCTCCAGTCAGATCACCCGCATCTCCAACTTTGCTGGGTTCCTCCCTGCATCGGCTGGTTCCCCATATCCTCCTCATCTCCCTTTAAATATCATGCCCTATATTTCACACATGCTTCTCCTGTACCCAAAGTTAACCCCTGGTTTCCCTCAGGAGATACTTTACTGGTATCTACTCTTCGCTTCCTGAATCTCTCGTAAACGTGACTCACTTTTAGTGGTGAAGTGCCAGTGAATGGCTGCACCCATTGGTATATGGAGGGGTTAGCCTACCACCTGCTGGTCAGTTTATGGAATTGCAAAACATTCTTTGGTGAAAATCTCTTGTGGAGGTACAGTACATGCTGTTATGTGGGGGAATAATACAAATAAACAAATTGACCAAATGATCCCCAGATAACAAAATAATAACAAGGTTTCTGTTCTTGTAACTTTTACTTTAAGATAATCAGCACGAATTGAACAAGATTGACAGGCAAATGATACTTCAAATAAAGAGGCAAATTTCACTTTGAACGGTCAATACAACAAAGGTCAATCTGAAAGGGCTACAAGCACCCACATCACTCCCCACAGACATGTGTTACTTCATTGCTATACAGTTCCACAGTGACCAGTTCTTTATTCGTGCACAGTAGGTCCGAGACCTGTCCAGTATCAGCTTTCACCTTCGGGTTTAATGACTACAATTATTATCATAGAAATATAGAAAATAGGTGCAGGAGTAAGTCATTCAGCTCTTCGAGCTTGCTACACGATTCAATATGATCACGGCTGATCATCCAACTCAGTACCCCATTCCTGCTTTCTCCCCATACCCTCGGATCCCTTTATCCCTAAAAACTATATCTTTGCTTTCTTGAAAAGATTCAACATTTTACCTCAACTACTTTCTGTGGCAGAGATTTCCACAAGCTGACTACTCTCTGGGTATTTCTCCTCACCTTAGTCTAAATGTGACCCTTGATTCTGGACTCCCCAGTCATTGGGAACATCCTTCCTGCATTTACCCTGTCTAGTGCTGTCAGAATTTTGTTAAGATGCCCCCTCAATTTGTCTAACTTCCAGTGAATATAGTCCTAACCGATCTAGTCTCTCAGCATATATCAGTCCTTCCATCTCAGGAATTAATCTGGTAAACCATTATTGGACTCCCTTCATAGCCAGAACATTGTTCCGTGGATAAAGAGACCAAAACTGCACGTAATACTCCAGGTGTGGTCTCACCAAGGCCCTCTACAATTGAAGGAAGACAAGACTGCTCCTGTACTCAAATCCGGTTGCTATGAAGACCAACGTACCATTTACTTCCTTCATCGCCTACTGCACCTGCATACTTACTTGAGCAACTGATTAATAAATCCTGGTTAATGGTTTGGTCCCATCTGGGAAAATAGCCAGCTCTTTAGGGTCTATGAGCTAGTCACATGTTTCCCAGGTTTTAGACACTTTTAGCCAACTCTGCACAGTACTTACAAGAAATCTGCTGTTTCACTGAGGAGAAGAAAACTCTCCCATTCTGAGAAGGACCCAAACTTAAGGAGACTTAAGCGGAGGCAATGGCCTTGTGGTATTATTGCTGGACTGTTAATCCAGAGACCCAGATAACATTCTGGAGACCTGGGTTCGATTCCCGCCATGGCTGATGGTGGAATATGAATTCAATAAGATATGTCTGGAATTAAGAATCTAATGATGACCATGAATCCATTGTCGATTGTCAGGAAAAACCCACGTAGTTCACTAATGTCCTTTAAGGAAGGAAACTGCCATCCTTACCTTGTCTGGCCAACATGTGACTCCAGACCCACAGCAATGTGTTGACTCTGAACTGCCCTCTGGGCAATTAGGGATGCCTAGCCAGCGGTGTCCTCATCCTGTTAATGAATAAAAAACAAATTTCACCATATAGAAGACTCTCCAAAGTGGCAAAGCATTACCTACATGGCAAAAAAGCGAGACTCCTTACAAATCCGTAACTTGCCACCAAGCACCATATCCCCATTTTTACCAGGGTGCTAATGAGGTTGACTTGGGATTCACTTTTGCGCAGATTACTGGAGCCAGCTGGTTATTTAAAATACCTCAGAGATAATAAGAACTGCCAATGCTGGAGTCAGAGATTACACAGTGTGGAGCTGGAGGAACACAGCAGGCCAGGCAGCATCAGAGGAGCAGGAAAGCTAACGTTTTGGGTCGGGACCCTTCTTCAGAAATGGCTACACTGGCAGTATCTGCCCCTCCTCCTCCGCTATGTCGATGACTGTATTGGTGCTGCCTCGTGCTCCCACAAGGAGCTTGAACAATTCATCAACTTTACTAACACCTTTCACCTCAACCTCAAGTTCATCTGGACCATTTCTGATACCGCTGTCTCCTTCCTGGACCTCTCTGTCTCCATCTCTGGTGACTGCCTCAAAACCGATATCTATTTCAAGCCCACCGACTCCCACAGCTACCTACACTACACCTCCTCTCACCCACCTTCCTGCAAGAATGTGATCTCCTATTCCCAATTCCTCCACCTCCGCCGCATCTGCTCGCAAGATGGGGCGTTCCACTTCTGAACATCCCAGATGTCCTCTTATTTCAAGGACTGCAACACCCCCCCCTTCAGTGGTCAAAAATGCTCTCGACTGCATCTCTTGCATTTCCTGCACCTCTACCCTCACATCCCTTCCCCCCAACAAAAACAAGGACAGAATCCCCCTTGTCCTCACGTATCACCCCACTAACCTCTGGATTCAACGTATCATTCTCTGCCACTTCCGCCAACTGCGATCTGACCCCACTACCAAAGATATATTTCCCTCCCCACCCCTATCTGCCTTCCGTAGGGGCCACTCTCTCTGCGACTCCCTCGTCTGCTCCACACTCCCCACTGGCCCCACCTCCCCCGGCACCTTTACCTGCAACCGCAGGAAGTGCCACACCTGCCCCTCCACCTCCTCCCTCACCTCCATCCAAAGAACCAAAAAAACCTTCCACATCAGACAGAGGTTCAGTTGCATATCTGCTGATGTGGTCTCCTGCGTCCGCTGCTCCCAATGTGGCCTCCTCTACATTAGTGAGACCAAGTGGAGGCTCGGAGACCGTTTTGTATAGCACCTGCACTATGTTCGCAACAAACGAGAACACTTCCAGTAGCGAACCACCTCAACTCCTCCCCCCACTCCCTAGATGTCATGTGCATCCTGGGCCACCTCCAGTGTCACAGTGACGCCACCTGCAAACTGCAGGATACAACCCTATGGTCTCAATGTGGACTTTGCTAGTTTCAAAATCTCCCCACCCCCGGCCTCGTTCCATGACCACCGTTCCCTCTCATCCCTGCCTCCTTGACCTGACACAACCTGTCCATCTTTTCTCCCACCTATCCGCTCCTCCCATCTCACTGACCAGTCCCCACCACCACCTATCTGCACTCACCTATCACCATCCCACCTACCTTCCCCAACTCCACCCTCTCCTCTCTCTCTTTATTTCTGAGCTCCCTTCCCCCTTCCCCATTTCTGAAGAAGGGTCCTGACCTGAAACGTCAGCTTTCCTGCTCCTCTGATGCTGCCTGCTGTGTTCATCCAGTTCCACACCGTGTTACCTCTTATTTAAATTACCTGCTGTCTCCAATCTTGAGATGCGGGATTTTGATGGGTAGGTGTCTGAAACGCCTAGTGTGCAGATTTGAATCTTGTGGATTCATTGAGGTAACTAAGGTGCCCTTTTGGAGAAATAAGAGGCTTTTTGGTTCTGATCCTGGGACACATTTAGATGGTGGGGGAAACATGTAAGTTATACTTCGGAGGTAAGGCATCCTTTGGGAGAAGTCAAGTGTCCTTTGGAATTGTTAAAAGTAGATACGTTTATAGATAAAAACTCACTGGGACTGTCAAGCTGCCAAAGACGTGTTAAAGCTGCCAAAGAATTGTCAAAGAGACCTATCAAGATATTTAAAACTCCAGTTATTTGTGTCTTTATCATAACCTTCCTTTTTCACAGTTTGATTGACAATGCAGTTTTGGACTCATTGATGTGGGACTGGGAATTATAATATTCTTTGACTTTAGTTACATATTTGTTTTTATAAGGCTTTATTGAGACAAAGGAATTTAACCAAATACTTGTGTTTTTCTCAACGTAATGAAATTTTCAATATGGTTGCTAAGTTATTAAAACTTTAGCTTTTCTCATTTAAGAATAGACCCTGAGGTCTGCCCTTTGTTTTATTCAAAGAATCCCTACAATCTGGAAGGAGGAGGCTATTTCGCCTATCGGGTTCACACCAACCCTCTGTAGGGTATCCTACCCAAACCCACCTAGCTACCCTATCCATGAAATCCTGCATTTCACATCCCTGGACACTATGGGAGGAAACCCATGCAGACATGGGGAGAATGTGCAAACTCTACACAGACAGTCACCCGAGGGTGGAATTGAATTTGGGTCCCTGGTACGGTAAGGCAGCAGTGCTAACTACTGAGCCACCGTGCCACTCTATTCTTTCATGGGAGATGAGCATTGCTGGCCGAACCATCATTCATTACCCATCCTTAATTGCCTTTATTATGGTGGTGGTAAGCTGCCTTGTTGAACTACTATAGTCCATGTGATATAGATACATCCACAATTCTGTTGGGAAGGGATTTCCAGTGACCACATAGGTACTGCCGGTGGTGGAAGGAGCGAATGTTTGTGGTATGGTGCTGATCAAGTAGGCTGCTTTGGCCTGGTTTTGTCATGAATTCTTATCCAGACGGGTGATCTATCACATTCTCAGCCATGGGACATCTCTATAGGAGTTTCTCAGGGTAATGCCGTAGGCCCAGCCATCTTCAGCTACTTCATCAATGACCTTCTCTCCAGCATAAGGCCAGAAGTGGGAATGACTGCATAAAGTTCAACACAATTCTTGCCCCTTAGAAACCTGAATAGTTTGTGCAAAAGCAGCAAGAGTTTGACAATATCCAGGTTTGGGCTGACAAGTTCTGGAGCAGTGCAAACACATTTAGTCCCCTTTATTTAAGAAAATATGTTATTTAATTGTAGGCAGTTCAGGGGTTGCCCTCTCCCTCCCTCCTTATGGAGGGATTGTCCATAAGACAACCTTTCCCCAACCTTTCTTAAAAAGGTTGGGGTCTCTCTTCATTGGAATTTAGAGGAATGAGAAGTGATCTCATTGAAACGTATAGGATTCTTAAGGGGTTTGACAGGATAAATAATGAAGAGTGGGAGAGTTTAGAACCAGACAGCATAGTCTCAGAATAAAGGAGTGCCAATTTGTGACTGAGAGGAGGAGGAATTTCTTCTGTCAGAGGATTGTGAGTCTTTAGAATTCCATGCCACAGAAAGCTGTGGAGGCAGAGTCCTTGTGTATATTTGAGACTGAGATAGGTTCTTGATCTATTGGGGAATTGAGGCTTACAGGCAAGATGCAGGAAAGTGAATGTGAAGAGTGTTGGATCAGTCATGATCCTATTGAACAGTGGAGCATGCTCAAGGGTCTGAATGGCCTACTCCTGTTCCTATTTCTTGTGGTCTTAAGCAGCAAGTGGCATTCGTTCCACACCATTGCCAGGCAATAGCTATCTCCAACGAGGGAGAATCTGACCATCACCCCTTGACATTTAATCACTGAATTATTATCACTGAAATCCCCCCCTTGTGGGGTTGATTAACAACAAACCTGGGGGATAACATTGAACAGACACTGAGCTGCATCAGCCATACAAATACAGTGGCTACAAGAACAGGTCAGAGGCTTGGAATCTTGCAGTAACTCACCTCCTGACTGTGCAGCATTGTAAAGGCACAAGTCACGCACTTACCTGGATGAGTGAGCCAACAACACTTGAGAAGCTTGACATCATCAAGGACAAAGCACCCCGCTTGATTGGCTTTTCATCCACCACCTTAAGCATTCACTTCATTCAACCACCAATGCACCGTGGCAGCAGTGTGCACCATGTACAAAAAGTGATGGACTAATTCACCAAGGGTCCTTTGGCAGCATCTTCCAAATCTCGACCACCTAGAAGGACAAGGGCAGCAGAAATATGGGAACACAACCACATGCAAGTTCCACCCAAGTCAGATGTCACCCTGGACTGTAGTTCAAGAAAGCAACTCACTACCACCTTCTCAATGGAATTGGTGATGGGCAATAGATGGTGCCCCAGTCAGTGATGCCCACATGAATGAACAAGCAAAAATCCATCTAACTCATCTTGAACAAATTAAATGACCAAGATGCTGAACTTCTTAATATTTTTCCACTCACTATGTTTTTTCAGCCAAAAGATCTCCTTAACTACAGCATCCACAACATTTCTCCCTTATGTTTTGAAGACAGATACAAAGTATTAATCAAGAACTCCCACCTCCATATGTAATTTACCTTTTTGATCTGAAATAAGCTCTAGGTTTTCATTTCTTATCCCCTTGTTCTTGACATATTGGTGTTTTGTTTGATCTAATTGCTAATATGTTTTCCGTTCCCTCCTAGACTTCCCTTACTTCCTTATGAATTGCAGCCCTGCACTTTCTAGGCTTTCTGTAATATTGAGGATACCGCAGAATTTGAGATGTCTGGGTTGTGGAATCCTCCCACTTCCAATTATGTTTTGGAGACTATCAGTTGGATTTTAAACACAACAGGTCAACTGTTCAGCACACAAAGGGGAATATCTGGCCTTCTAAATATTGTCTCCTTTACCACAGCTACCTGCTGCTGATCTGCTGCATTCTGAAGGGTGCATATTAAGCTAAGAATAAGCGTTAGTGCTTCAGGAAGCCTTTTCTCATCCCTTACCATTGATCCCAGGTTTAAACCAGTTTGACCCAATGAAAGAAAAGGGTATAAACATTTAGATGAGTCTTGGATGAAGGATATCTGGCAGTTACTTTCAGCAATAGGCTAAATAGATGCTCACTGTTCATTCCCTGTTCACTGTTGTTTTATTCTTTTTATCATTTTTGGTTGGGAGCTGAGAGCAGAAAAATGACCATTGGACTGTGAGCAGAATTTACGTTGTGAAAAATTAATCAAATTGCTATTTGCTAATGAGGCCAGGCCTGAAAGTTATTTGCAGGTTGATTCTTGTTAAAATACGCTCACTAAATGCTTCAACTCTGGAGAGGCCTTATACTCAAGCAGATGGTAGATGTTGAATGTTAACTGAGACCTTGTGGGGAGACGTTCAGTCTGGCAGGGAGGAGTCAAAGTTTCAACTGGTTTTTGATCTGGGTTTGGATCAGAAAGATTCTGTTCGCGAAAGCTGGAGGATGGAAGTATGATTGCTCCCTGGTTATCCTCTCATTATCAACTCACTGAAAGTTTGGAGAATAGAATCTCAGTGATAAGAATTAAATGAATATTCCTTAGAGCCTACTGCAAGCCAACTGCATACATTGGCGTCGTCAGAAACAAAGTACAATATGCTGGAGATGCTATGGATCATAGAAACAACTTAAACGAACTGGCCAATTACATCTCATTTATTTTTCCCTTTTGATTTATTTTTTAACTGTTTCATTCGTCTGTCTTTGTGGAGATTGGGGGCCAAGATTAAAGAGGATTGCGTTTGTCTTCGACATTAATTAGATTACCTCATGGTTTAACTTTGCCCTGCTAAAGCTACTGCACATATATTATTTATACATTGGTAAACCTTTTATTTATAGTAGAAACCTAGTGTCTGGTGTTAGTTGTTCACAAAATCTGGGTACAGGTTGTTCAAAAAAGTCTGGTTAGGAATCATTGGAGTTAGTTTTGAGATTTGTTGAGTATTTTAGTTTTTGACAGAGGTCGGGGGGCTGATTTGATTCAGCAGTCTGTCTCTGTGTCATAACAAATAAAGGACCTTGTCCTCTTCAACTGATCACATATATGGCAAGTTTCATTCACCATAAAGTGTTGCTGGTTAGAGTCATAGAGTTGTACAGCACGAAAACAGACCCTTCAGTCCAACTCACCCATGCTGACCAGATATCTTAAATCATCTAGTCCTGTTTGCTAGCATTTGGCCCATTTCCTCCAAACCCTTCCTACTCATATACCCATCCAGATGTCTTTTAAATATTATAATTGTACCAGCCTCCAATACTTCCTCTGGCAGTTCATTCCATACTCGTGCCATCTTCCGTGTAAAAAATATGCCCCTTAGGTCCCTTTTAAATATTTCCCCTCTCACCTGAAACCTATGTCCTCTAGTTTTGGACTCCCCTGTCCTTGACTATTTACCCTATCCATGCCCCTCATGATTTTATAAACATCTATAAGGTCACCCTTAGCCTCCGATGCTCCAGGGAAAATAGCCCTAGCCTATTCAGCCTCTCTCTATACCTCAAACCCTCCAACCCTGACAACATTAATGTAAATCTTTTCTGAACCTTTTCAAGTTTCACAACATCTTTCCTAGAGCGGGGAGACCAGAATTGCATGCAGCATTTCAAAAGAGGCCTAATGTTCTGGACATCTGCAACATGATCTCCCAACTCCTGTACTCAATACACTGACCAATAAAGGCAAGTGTACCAAACGCTTTCTTCTCTGTCCTGTCTACCTGGGACTCCACTTTCAAGTAATTATGAACCTGCACCCCACGATCTCTTTGTTCAGGAACAGGCCCAGGACCTTACCATTAAATGTATAAGTCCTGTCCTGATTTGCCTTTCCAAAATGCTGAACTTCACATTTATCTAAATTAAACTCCATCGGTCACTTCTCGGCCTATTGGCCCATCTGGTCAAGGTCCAGTTGTACTCTGAGGTAACCTTCTTCACTGCCCTCTACACCTTCAATTTTGGTGTCATCTGCAAATTTACTAACCACATCTCTTGCATTCACATCCAAATTATTTACATAAATGACAAAAAGCAGTGGACCCAATACCGAATCCTGCGGCACACTGCTGGTCACAGGCCTCCAGTCTGAACAGCAACCCTCCACCGCCACCTGCTGTCACCTACCTTCTAGCCAACTTTGATGGCTAGTTCTCCCTGTATTCCATGTAATCTAACCTTGTTAACCAATCTGCAGTGCAGAACTTTGTCGAATGCCTTACTGAAGTCTACATAGACAACATCCACCGCTCTGCCTTCATCAGTCCTCTTGTCACCTCTTCTAAAAAGATGCTGCCAATTTCTTAATGATCTATACTATTACATATTATGTTACATTGGTGACAATGCACAGTAAATCTCAAGGCACATTGCAAATTCCACCTATAATTTAGAATGTACGCACCAGCACAGTAAATTACTATTTCAAATTATTATTTCACAGGACTCCATCCACGCTTGCTTCTCATTGACTTTGCTCTAACTATTATGGGGAAGTCTGGAGTATAAAGAGTAAATAGCTAAGAGTGCGTCATCAGTGAAGCTAGATCACATGGAGCAGGGACCTGAGGGAAGAAGGTTATGAAGCAGATCTCTATAAATAGTTAATAGTTTGCACCAGTCTACTTCCCAGTCCTCATCTGGGAAAAGGTTCCAGAATCCCCCAATCTCACACAATGACAGACTCCAAGACAAAATCTGCCATAAAGCAGTGTTATCTAGTTGCCTTCTTTTTGCAGCCTGATTTCAGACCAGCAATCAGTTTCTGTTATGATCTCTACAGAATACAGCTCTAAATAGTTCTGTTGAAGAAATTTTTGTTATTATATGTGCACTGTGTGGAAATTTTGCTCCTCTGGCAGTATAATGTGCTGCTATCATGACACACATCACTCATTTCAAATGCTGATTTTGTCCTCACTCCAATCATTGCAGTCAGGATCTGAATCTGATTTAACCTTTCTGTCCTGTAGTGCGTTTGTAATGAGATTTGTTCTGAACAAAGCTTCAATTTGAATATCATGGTTGGACTTTGAAAGTTTAGACAGTGAAGCACCAGGTTTGGATTTCCATTGTGTTCTGTTTTTAGTAAGAATCATATTGGAAACATCATTACAACATAGGTATAGTGATCCATTGTATTAAACAAACAGTAGAAAGAGAAACTGATTCACCCAACGTTACTGCTCCAAACTATACAAATATGTCAAAAAGATATACACTTTTTTTTCTTTTGATATATCACTAGTTAAATAACTGTTAAAATTTACTCTGCCTGATTTGTCTTGTTGGTGTAAATTTAAATCTGTAAATTCCTGAATACTTCAACAGAAAGACGGTCAAAACGGTGATTATCCAAATAGACATAAGCAGTTTTTCAATAACTGGGCAAAGGAATAAAATTAGAATAAGATATGAATCCAGAGGCAGAGAATGAGTACAATGAAATTTTCCAGAGTTTAACTGAAAAAGATTCTAGAATTGTGTTAATTGAAAAGATAACACGGCTACCTATGTTTCTCGAAAAGTGGCCTTGAGACAGATAATGTATTTGAAAGTGACAGCACAAAAATTAGATATAGATTTTAAACTAGGAATTAATAAGACAGAAATTGTTGTTCAATGCCTTAACATTGAGGAAGAGAAGAGTCCTCCTTACAGCACACAGGTTGCATTGTCCAAAATTCAGGTGCAAATGAAACAATTAAAATTGGACTGACATCGGGCACAAACATGAAGAAAAAAGAGAAATGAAGAAATTGAATCCAAGAAAGAAATGAAGGAAAAACTTGAATTCAAAACAGAGGGAATAAAAGGAAAAGAAGAAGAAATGAGAAAACTTGTTGAATGCCAAAGATAAAATAAAAGGAAAACCTTGAATTGCAATGAAAGATGGGAAGAAGCCAGGAAATTCTGATGAAGGGTTTAGGCCCGAAACGTCGAGTTTTCCTGCTCCTATGATGCTGCTTGACCTGCTGTGTTCATCCAGCCCCATGCTTGTTATCTCGGATTCTCCAGCATCTGCAGTACCTTTTATCTCTTAGAAAGAGAAGTGTTTGATTACATGAACACAGGATAGCAGGCAAACTTAACGATGTGTCAGATTTAACCCAGTTTTTGGCTTGGCAAGCAATATTTACCGAATGCCTAAATTCAATGAGGAAGGAGTTGAAATTTGTTTTGTGTGTTTGAAAACATTGCTAGCAAGTTACAATGGCTGCAGGAAAGCTGGACAGTTTCACTGTGTTCATGGGGAAAGCATTAGAACTGTACTTGTGTGTTTTGTATATACAGAATGGTGATTACATTACAGTGAAGAATGCTCCAGTCAATGCCTGGAACCTTTCAAGAGACATACCAACTGGAAGTTTAGAAATCCAAGGAAGAAACAGAATGAGACATTTGTCTAAAGAGAATTAAATGATGTTTGAAGGATGGTATAGAGCTATGAAGATACAAGACTTGAAAAACTTGCAGAGAATGACACTAATGCAAAAGATTTGAAATAGTATCTCAATAGGAATAAGGCCTCACCTAAAAGAGCCTAGGGTTTCTAAGGTAAGAGCAACTGTTATTATGTTGATGATTATGAATTAATTATCTTAAAAACACGTTAGTAACAACCAACCATTGTTTGCAAACCCACAGGGAAACTGCAGAGAGAGATCTGATAATGAATTCAGGACCATGAGCGAAATCATAGAATTGAAAACACAACCTCAGATTAGTTAAAAATTAAACAGGGGATGATAGATATAATTCGAGGGGATCAATATATTGTCCTTGTTATCAGAGATGACATCCAAAGGCAGATTATTGAAAATCAAAAATCAAGCTGCAAAGACCAAAACCACAGGAATTGTCACACCAGTAAGGGGCACTTGTGACAAACCAACAGCTTTGAATGTATTTACCATTGGAAAACACCAGAACACAACAGATTGTAAGAATTTTGTGTTCAAAGGGAAGATTGCATATTTTTGCCAGTAAAGCAGGATGACAAATTAATGTTCTTAAAGATGTGAGTTAGCTCATTCACTAATGGTGGTGACCAAAGGGAAACTCCTAAAAGGTGCTCTATGTAAGAATGTATTTATTAAGGATATTAATGAAACTATAAATGTTTAATTTTTTTATTTATTCACAGGATATGGATGTCACTGACCATGTCAGAATTTATTGCCTTCCCCAAGTTGCCCAGAGGGCAGTTGAGGGTCAATCATATTGCAGTGGGGCTGGAGACACATAAGCTAAACCACGTAAGGATGGCAGATTTCCTTCTGTAAAGGACATTAGTGAACCAGATATTTTTTTTCTGACAATTGGCAATAGTTGTATGGTCATCATTAGATTCTGATTTCCAGATTTCTTTTTTATTGAATTCACATTCCACCATCTGCCATGGTGAGATTTGAACCCGGATCCCTATTTCATGGAGTTCAATTAAGATGTTAAATGTACTGTTCTATGTTCTATGTTCTAAGAGTTGTGGAAGCAGGTGACAACAGCAGCACGCAAAGCTGGTGATGGAACAAAAGAAGGCAGAACTTTAAAACCAAATGATTTTGCTGTCATTAACACTGACAGCATGAAGCTATGAGAAAAGGTTAGACAGAGAGTCATACAGCAGGAAACAGATCCTCCAGTCCAACCAGTCCATGTGAACATAATCCCAAACTAAACTAGTCCTACCCACCTGGTCCTGGCCCATATCCCTCCAAACCCTTCCAATTCATGTATGTATCCAAATGTCTTTTAAATGTTGTAATTGTGCCCACATCCATCACTTCCTCAGGAAGTTCATTCCACATGCTAACCACCCTCTGTGGAAAAATCTTGGCCCTCGTGTTTTTTTAAAATCTCTCTTTAACCTTAAAAATGTGCCCCCTAGTCTTGAAATCCCCCATCCTAGAAAAATGATAACCACCATTAACCCTATCTATACCCCTCATGATTTTATAAACTTCTGTAAGATCGCCTTTCAACCTGTTATGCTCCAGTGAAAAAAGTCCCAGACTTTCTTTATAACTCAAACCTTCCATGCCCAGCAACATTCTGGTAAATCTCTTCTGAACCTTTTCCAGCTTAATAATTTCCTTTCTATAACTGGCCAACCAGAACTGGACACTACTCCAGTAGAGGCTTCACCAATGTCCTGTACAACCTCAACATGACTTCCCAACTTCTATACTCAAAGGACTGAGCAATGAAGGCAGACGTACTAAACACCTTTTTAACTACCCTGTCTATATGTGATGCAAACTTCAAAGAATTATGTACCTGAACCCCTAGGTGCCCCTGCTCTAAAGCATTACCCAAGGCTCTACCATTAACTGTATAAGGCCTACCCCAGTTGTACCAAAATGCAATACATTGCATTTATCCAGATTGAAGTCCATCTGCCTTTTTTCAGCCCATTGACCCATTTGTGCTTGAAGTGCAAGATGCGCTTGAAAACAAATAAAAACTTCAAAATTGTAAAGCCGTTGCTGTTGTGAAAGAGAAATTGAACAAGGTTCATGCTGAGTGGAAAAACAAACCTCGAATATTTGAAAGCATTTATGAATTAAAAACAAGTATTATGATTTTCTGACTATCACTATAACCTTGACAAGGTTGTTCAAGCAGCTGAGGCAATGGTGTGGTGAAAGAAAAACACTGAAAGTTTAAATCATGGGAGTGATCTTATGGATAGAATAATCCTGCGTTGAAACAGGAGGAGGACAATTCAGATGTTTGGCTGAGACTTTCTTTACAGGCATGAATATTAAAACAACTGTGTTGAGGAGTTAAAACTGGAACAATATTGTTCAGATACTGTGTTAAACCCTGATGATAATGCTGTTGTTCGTCACAAAAACTAATCTGACCAAACCAAGTTTAGTTTTCTAACCCAGGACAAGAAAAAGCTGTAAACTTTACATAACAGGAAAAAGAAGATTTGCTACAAAGAATGATGGAAAACACACCCACCAGCAGCAAAACAAACTCACATGGAAGAGAGTTGAAATTCCCAGAACTTGTATAAACGGACCGGTAATTCCTAGCTGCTACATGAAATTGGGTGTGAAGGGTTATGTCACTGTAATACTGTCACAAAAGAGCAAATTAATAATGAAATGTGAAGAGAGAATATTACCAGAGATAACAAGCATGGGGTTGGATGAACACAGCAGGCCAAGCAGCATCACAGGAGCAGGAAAACTTGACGTTTCGGGCCTAAACCCTTTTCTGATGAAGGGTTTAG
>JAHRHZ010000095.1:7419093-7490482 GCA_024137785.1 Ginglymostoma cirratum | reverse complement strand
CCCCATGCTTGTTATCTCGGATTCTCCAGCATCTGCAGTACCTTTTATCTCTGAGAGAATATTACCAGTATTGTATATAGTAAGTTAGTTAGTGGAGTGTATACAGTGTTACGTTCCATACGAACATACAAATTTGGAGCAGGAGAAGGCTATTCAATTCCGTTTGACAGTTCCATCATTCAGTAAAATCCTGGTCTGATTGAGACTACAGCTCCACAGTTTGACCTGAACACCTCTGACTTCTTTGTTAGCCAAGGATCTGTGCTATCTCTGACTCTCAGGTTCCTTGCGGGTATACATTTCCTGTCAGACACAAGGGAGAGTGGTTGAAAATTACACTGCCCATGGCTTGAATGGAAATGATCCCATCTCAAGCAGTCCAAGTCTGTTCAGTGAAATGGCCATCAATTGCAAAGGAAGCAAAACCCTCCCCCAATTTCAGTCAAACGGTTGGGAAATTGGTGTACACAGGGCACACAGAAGAGGTAAATCAGCAACAATCATCTGAAAACAAGAAAGAGGATTTCCTTTGCATTTCCTCACTTTTTGCATTCTCAAATTCTTTGTTTAAAAATCTGGCCTCTTCCACAATTCGTGTCTCCAGAGTTTCCCCAGCCCAAGGCCCCTCAGTGTCAAAAGTGAAAACTTTCTCTGCTCTTTCCACCAATGGCTGTATCTTGCAAAGCCAGTATCTGCAGGGGTAAAACAGTCATAGGGATTTATTTATATTATTTTCTACTTTACTTGATAAGATACATTTGAAAGTGAGAGAACTGGTTAGGTTTACAAAATGTCTGTCAGAATCAAATTACAAGCTTTAATTTGTAAGTACACTCAGACAGAATCTTACCGGAGTCTGAGTGATTGGGCTCTGGTGAGACATGGGCAGAATCGGGCAAGAAGTGCAGTGAGATCTATCTCTCCATCAAGATTATGTCACTCCATCTTTTACACTTCTCACAAATAGCATGGCAAAATTCTCAATGGGCAGTAATGAGTTACCAATTAATGGTTGTTATTGAATGTTAAATGCCTTGTTAACAGCCCAACTCACCTCATTAATATTCAGCCTCCCAAACTTTTAACAAACCTTACCAAACTCTCAAAATAGAAAACCCCTATCTGGAAGTCAGAGCGGGTTGCTTCAGCTCGCCATCTGCTCTGAATGACCTCTATGTTGGACACCAGGAACAAACCTCTCTGGGCACCAGCCACACCCACCCCACAGCTGCAGACATCGGCATCCGACATGTGCCTGTGAGAAACCCCAGGACACTACTCCGATTCACTTACAGGATGCTTCTGCCCTTTACCATTGCACTACAAGCTGCACTGGTAGCTCTCACTGGTAAGGCGGCGGCAAGGACACTGTGTACTCAGGACATGCACCCAGCTCATGAGGTAGACCATGGAGACAGTAACACCGCAGGGTGAAAAGAAGAGGGTGTGTTGATTATCAAGAGATACGAATAAAGTAAATTAGGAACATTGAATTAGAGCCAACAAAGATGGCAATTCAGTTCAAATAATCCTTCCTGTCCCCTACCCCAGTTCTGATCCTGTTTCTGAAGATTGCTACACAGATACCTCTTCCTACACGTTTAGACACATCTTCATATATTGCTAAGTTTGGTCGATCAGCAAAATCTTCTGATTTCTTCTCCAAGGCCCGTTTGAGAGCTTCATAGCCGTTTAGTATCACTGTGTTTGTCCATCCAAGCTGTAACCACACTGCACTGTCATACTCCTTCCACAGCTTAAAAATAAAGAACACAATTAAGTGGAGGCAAAATTGAAGCCTGCTATTTTTTGGTTTGACATTGATTACATTGGTCAGATACAGTGTTGATCAGAAATACCACAGTTTGAAATGATTTCATATTGAATCTCTCAGTATTATTCTGTACTCTGACCCTAGTTAATGCAGGCGTCAGCCCGTGTGTCGTTGTCTGTATGCTAAGAAGTGTGGGACTGGTTTCTTCATCAGCAGTGATTGATTCCATTGGATAAGCACCAATCCAATCAACCATGAATTGATCACGAATCTGACAAGTGATATCATTACCTCAACAATGCAGCTGATGGATGGTGAAATATCTGAAAGTTGTTAATGTGTCACATAAAATTATAACGTTGGAAGGACCCTTGAAGCACAGTGATAATGTCCCTATCTTTCAGCTAGGAGGCCTAGGCTCAAATCCCACATTTTCCAGAGCATCTCTGACAGGCTGGTAAGGAAAATATAAAAAATTGTAACATTATAATAAACATAGACAGAAGCCCCTTGAGTCTGTTTGCTGCTCAGTAAGAGGATCTGTTCCAGCAAGAAATCACCATTCTGCAAACTATGCTCATCTGTTCTACAAGGGAACATGCTGACCCACCTGGTTACTGGAATGAGGATGTGAGAATTTTCACAGTCTGTCCCAAACTGATGCTTGTGGTGCTTAAAATCCTCACTGTCCTGTTTCCATCCTCTGTCCCTGGATTTTGAAAATGGTGTAATTAGCTAAAACTGACTATGTAGTCCTGGTTTGCTATTATTCACCCTGCTGAGTGTGAGCATTGAGATTACACTGGATTTCCTGAGAATGAATCAGTGGCATGAATAACAGGGGTGTCTGGTACCATTGACTATCTGGATATTGAGGGAATAGATCCCTTCCAGGCTTGGAATTTATGGGGTTTGTGTCTTCATCATGAAGATTGGTGGCTCCTTCCACTTGTGGCCAATCATCTAGTCATGGTGGCCACAATACTCTGTTCATACTTGAGCTGATATCAAGTGGGATGAGGGCTGATTGTTGAAACAGGATATTAAAGAGGTGGCTGTGGAGGGAGAGATTAATCACTCGGGCAGCACAGTGGCTGAGTAGTTAGTGCTGCTGCCTCACAGCACCACGGATCCAGGTTCAGTTGCACCTGTGGGCAACTGTGTGGAGTTTGCACATTCTTCCCCATCTGTGCAAGTTTTCTCAAGGTGCTCCGGTTTCTTCCTGAAGGCCAAAGTTGTGCAGATTGGGTGGATTGGCCATGCGAATAGTGTCCAGGGATATGCAGGTTAGGTGGATTAACTCTAGGAAATGCAGGGTTACAGAAATAAGGTGGGGGATGGGTCTAAGTGTGATGCTCTTCGGGTCAGTGTGGACTTGATGGATTGAATGGCCTGCTTCCATACTGTAGGCAATCTGTGATTCACTGAGGAATTATTTGGGGGGTTGGTCAAGCGGAGGGTGTGAGTTATCCAACAATGGCTCCCATTGTGACCTCATGCAGCATACTACGGCAGGAGCACTGCCACTTGGGAATCTCATTCAAGACAAAGTCAAGCCTGGGCCTAAGATGGTGATAAGATGAAAGGTCTGTTGCAGATTCTGACCCTTGACTGACTTCCAGAATGTGCAGAAACAGCCTGCAATTTGCAGGTAATACATGAGGATGGATGGAGAATTGGTTAATTCACAGGAACAAGGCATTTTCAAGTTGGCAGGCTGCAATCGTGGAGTATCTCAAGAATCAGTTCTGTGACCTCAGCTCTTTACAGTCCTAATCATTTAAATGAAAATTTGTTTATGATACAAAGGTGAGAAGACAGGGAGAGGGCAAGGAGAGGTAGACAGGTTAAGTGGGCACATGGAGTTTAATGTATGGAGGTGTGAGGGGATTCAATTTTACATAATAAAGCAGAATATCTTGTGAAAGGTTTGTTGGTGTTTAGAGGGATATGACTGTAAATGCATAGGGAACACGAGGTTAATATGCAGGTACAACAAGCAGTTAGGTGACAGCAGATATGGAGAGGATGTTTCCATTTATGGATGAATGCAGAGCTAGGGTTATTGATGAAAAACCAGGTATCACCCATTTAAAACAGATGAAGCTAATTATTTTCTGAGGATTGAGAGTCTTTGGAACTCTCTTCCTGAAAAGCTAGTAGAAGCAGAGTTCATAAACATTTTTAAGGCAGAAGTAGATAGATTCTTGTTAAGCAAGGAGTAATGGGGAGAGCAGATATTTGTGGATGTGGTTCCAATCAAACAGGCTGTTTTGACCTGGTGGGTGTCAAGCTTCTTGAGTGTTGTTGGAGCTGCTCTCATCCAGTGGGGAGTATTCCATCAGACTGCTGACTTGGGCTTTGTAGATCTTGAACAGGTTTTAGGAGTCAGGCAGTGAATTACTTGTAACAGAATTCCTAGCCTCTGACGTGGTTTTGTGGACGCGGTATTTATGTGGCAAGTCCAGTTGAGGTTCTGGTCAATGGTAACCCGCAGGATGTTGATTGTTTGGAATTCACCAACGGTGATACCATTGAATGTGAAAGACCAGTTGGTTAGATCCTGTGTTGTTGGGGATGATCCTCGCCTAACATTTGTATGACATGAATATTATTTGCCACTTGCTAACCCAAAACCCAGATCTGGTCCAGGTCTTGCTACATTTGGACATGGACTGCTTCAGTATCTAAGCAGTAATGGATGGTCATAGAATCACGGAATCCCTACAGTGTGGAAACAGGCCAATCAGCCCAATAAGTACTCATTGTCCCTCTGAGGAGCATCCCACCCAGACCCATCCCCCTATCATTTTCCTTGCAGCCCTGTATTTCCATGGCTAATCCATCTAACTTACACACCCCTGGACACTACAGGCAATTTAGCATTGTCAGTCCACCTAACCTGCATATGTTTGGACCGTGGGAGGAAACCAGAGCAGCTGGCAGACACGGGGAGAATGTGCAAACTCCACACAGTCGCCCAAGGATGGAATCGAACATGTGCCCCCAGCACTGTGAGGCAGCAGTGCTAACCACTGAGCCACCGTGCCACCCCAAACGTCCCAAATTCTGGCCAAATGATGGAGAGAAGATCATTGATGAAGCAGCTGAAGGTAGGGCCAAGGACACTATCCTGAGGAACTCCTGCAGAGATGTCCTGGAGCTGAAATGACTGACCTCCAACAACCATAATCATCTTCCTACATGCCAGAAATGACTCCAATCAGTGGAGAGTTTGCCCCCTGATTCCCATTGATTCCAGTTTTGCTAGGGCTCCCTGATGCCACATTCAGTCAGATGCAGCCCAGATGATAACAGCTGTCACCCTCACCTCACCTCTAGGATTCAGTTCTTTTGTCCATGTTTGAATCAAGTCTGTAATGAGGTCAGGAGTTGAATGGCCCTGGCAGAACCCAAACTGGGCACCCCTGAGCAGGTGGTGTTTGATAGCACTGTTGATGACACTGAAATAACTTATCACCAAGTCACCCTTTGTTTACATGTGAACAGTTCTTGATTAGTACTGCCTAACGCCAAGTCAAGTATCTCTCATGCTCACCCTTTTCATATGTCAGCCTGGTCTCCCTAATTGGATCTGACTAACTGCCGCAAGTTTTCTATGAGGTCCAGCAGGCTGACCTTGTTACAATCACTACAGACACCTTCTATCACTACTGGTGATCGGGAGTAGACTGATATGCTGATAATTGGCTGGGTTGGATTTGTCCTGCTTTTTGTGTGTGGGACCTATCTGGGCAATTTTCCATGTTGTCAGGCAGATGCCAGTAATGTGCACTGTGACATCATTGCAAGTTTGCTGTAGGGTCCTAATGTCCTGACAGGTCAAAGGGCATATTCTGGTTCTGGTTGCGATCCCACGCCCAGCACTCCTAACCTGGATCACTCCATTATGGAGATAGGCACAATATACTCCTTCATAATTTTCATGGCGTTGGACCAATTTTTAAACTGCCCTGGCACGTGACATCTCAGAGATGATAGATTGTTGAGTTCAATTATTTTCCATCAAGGCCTGTGCTGAAATTGTAAATGACTCGACATGCCAAAAGACTTTCTCCTCGTCCAATTTCTCCTGCTTTTATCGTGCTATTATGCTTTTACAGTCCATAATCAAACTGTAAAATCAAATGATAACCTTGTCATAATACTGAAGTTTTATAGCTTTTCCAAGACTGTGGGTTAAAGATCTACTCTAGAGGTTAAACACAAAACTCAATGCTGACACACCAGTGCAGAACTGAAGGAGTCCCACACTGAGTCAGAGGTGCCTTCTTCCAGATGGAGGACCCTTTCATGCCCTCTCTTTTTCATTTGGCTATTTTGAGGAAGAGCAGGGACGTTATCTCCAGTGGCTTGCCTAATATTTATTGCTCAATCGCCATCACGAAAACAGATAATCTGATTGTTAGTACTTAGGCTTGTTTCCTCCATTCTGCCCATCATTCCATTTCACAATGCAATAAAGTCATTTACGACATTCTGAAGTCACAAAAGGCACTTTTTAAAATATCAATCTTTCTGTTTGCTCTTTTTATATCCTTTTTTCTAATGGTCTCTGCATTTTGTATATTTTCATTTATTTGCAACTTTATTCTCGACCTGGCATTTGCTGAATAAAATAAATTTATGTCATTATGAGCAAATTGAACCAATCCCCATTGGAATTTTGAAACATGACAAGGTGAATACTCACAGGATGGCTCCCTTGATGGGAGAGACTAGAATTGAGGAACACAGCCTCAAAATAAGCATCCCACTTAAGATTGAGATGAGGAGAATTGTTTTCACTCGGAGGTTGTTTGTTTGTGGAATTCTTTTCATCAGAGAGTTCAGTGAATACGAACAAGGCTGAGTTAGATAAATTCTTGACCAACAGGGGACTTAAGGGTTATGGGGACAGACAGGAAGCTGGAGATACAGCCACAATCAGATCTTATTGATTAGCCAAACAGACATAAGCATTTAAATGTAAAATTCCTTATCTTGTGCATGAATCAAAATTGTTAATGTTCAACTTGGATTATAAGTAAATAATTCAGCAAGAGCATGATCTCATGCTGCACGCTCTAGAAAGTTTGATGATTATACTGATTAGACTATAGTGAACATTATAATGAGATATATAGTCTTTAAGCTACTAATTAACATGTCTAGCGATTCTGCCACTGGTGCGCAGACTGATGTATTGTTAGATAAGAGAATAGATCTTAATCATTGCTGTTTTTGGCAATAACATCAATTACCATCAATAACTGAATCTAAAACAGAGAGGAAAGTCTTCCCCAGGAGAATCACATGCCCATTGACAGAACCAGCTTGACCTTGCTTCTGCTTCATGGGATTTAGGTATTGCAGGGCATTCCATTTTGGACCACAGCTGTATGAAATCTGAAGCTGAGCGCCCCTGGTGGAACACAGATGGAGCATCATTGAGTGATTGTGGCTGATTAAGTATCACTTTCAAAGACCTTTTCCATCACTTTGTTGATGACGGAGAGTAGACTGATGAGAGGTAGATGGTTGGATTAGATCTGACCTGTCTTTTGTGGATGAGACATACTTGGATAACTTTCCCACATTGTCCGGAAGATGCCAGTGTTGCAGCTGTACTGGAACAGCTTGACGAGAGGCCCAACAAGTTTTGGAGCACAAGTCTTTGGAAAACAAGACTAAAGCTGTGATATTGTCAGAGCCTGTAACCTTTGCAATATCCAATGAGCTCTACCTTTTCTTAATATCATGTGGAGTGAATAGCATTGGCTGAAGACTGGCTTCTGTGATGATGGGTACCTGAGGAGGAGACCAGTATGGACTGATCACACAGGATGTCATTGTAGAAGCTGGATGCAAATGCTTCAACCTTTTTGGACTGGGTCATGTTAATGTTTGAAATGTTCTTGGAGCTTAATTGTCCAGCACAACTCTATTTGGATATAACAGAACTGCAGAGCTTTGATTTGATCATTTGGTTATGGGATTGCTCAGGCTTATCTGCAGCATGCTGGTCCACCCTTTGGAACACTTTCAGTCCGTTGTATCGTTAGCTCAACGAGTGGGGGCAAAATACTGATGGAGAAATACAACTGTGTTTTGCTGATTTTTGGAATGTAAATTTAACAAAATGATGATGATTTATGGTTTGTGATCTCCTGCTGTGATCTCCCC
This sequence comes from Ginglymostoma cirratum, assembly GCA_024137785.1. Taxonomy (NCBI): domain Eukaryota; kingdom Metazoa; phylum Chordata; class Chondrichthyes; order Orectolobiformes; family Ginglymostomatidae; genus Ginglymostoma; species Ginglymostoma cirratum. Next base: position 7,482,522 of record JAHRHZ010000095.1, on the reverse strand, counting down.
TGGAAATGAAGTTGTCATTATATTGAAATGGATGACTTAGATTTCTGGGTAATGGCCTGACTGTAGGAGATACTTTACTGAAATGTGAAAATAGGGATCCTCCCTTTTCCTAAATTGAACCTTAGTTTTTTGCTGATTGTTAAGCCTACCCTCTTGGCTTCAATGACTGTAAATCATTATTGAAAGTGGCCTTCAGATTTTACTAAGCCTCCTTTATCTTTGCTTTATCTTCGGTCACTCCTCTTCTCTGTTCAGTTTTCTTCTGCAAAACAGTATTAGTTCTTGTTTTAAGAAACTGTCATTTTTCAATTCTGTAGCTATAATTCAACTTAAACCTAGAAAAATAGTATACTGCATTACATACATAAAATTGAAGAATTTTTCTGTTTACTGCAGGTGTTAGAATATGGGAATAGGGATGTTTTACAGCTGTATAGGGAATTAATGGAGTACTGCATACATACAGTTTTGGCTTCCTTATTTAAAATGGATATAATTGCATTGGAAGCAGCTTAGAAAAAGCTCAAAAAACTGATTCCCAGGGAGAAGGGATTATCTTATGAGAAAGGATTGAACCGCATGGGCCTGTGTCCATTGGTTTTCTGAAGAATGTGACAATCTTTTGAAATATGTAATTTCTTAAGGGAACTTGACTGGGGTGGATGCTGAGAAGATGTTTCTTCTTGTGGGAGAGACTTGAAAGGGGGACACAGTTTAAAAATAAGAGGGCTTCCATTTAAGACTGCATCGAGAAGAGTATTTTTCGCTCAGAGTGACGAGGCTGTGGAACTTTCTTAAGCAGAGGTTGGTGATAGTAGAATCATTGATAGTAGAATCATTTTTAATACAGTGTTAGATAGATTCTGACTAATGAGAGTCAAACGTTATTGGTGTAGACAGGAAAGAGAAAGTGAGACCACAATTAAAACTGCCGTGATGTTATCAAATGGCAGAGTTGAGTATAGGGAACGATTGACTTACTCTTGTTCACAGTTTGTATAATGATATAACACTGAGATTATGGTTGGCCTTATTAAAGAGAGAATATAGAGAGGCAAAATGATCTGTAAATACGATACCGTAAAACATATGATGGAAAAGAAAAACAATCAAGATGGGAGCAGAGTGACATGGAAAAGCAAATGGAAAAACAAAGAGAGAACGAGAAATCGATGTATTCTCCAGGTTTCACACAGTCAGAACCTGGAACAAGACCATCTTGAACATAAAAATTAGACTCCACTCCATTAAGGAAAACAAGGTCTTAAAAATCAATCAATAAAAAGATAATCGAGTAAAGAAAAATTGCAGTAAAAGAGAAGATGGAAAGAAAGTCAGTCAGAATTAATAGGACAGAGAAAGGGGGAAAAAATTAAAAATAAATAAATAACAAGGAAAGAGAAACTGAGATGGTCAAGTGTGATCCACAAAATGCCTGCCCCATTCATTCCCTGCCATCTGACCATTTGTACTAGACAAATGACAAGTGGGGGTTGCTTCAGTCCACCTGAAGAATGTTTGCAAAGAAAGGCAAACTCCAGGGGCCCAGGTGGGTAATTCTGACACTTGCGTCTCTTCATGAAGTCAAAGACCAGGGCAAACACCGTGAAGAACATGGCCAGCACAGCAAATCTGTCAAATACCGTGAAGAGAAACCCGGGGAGAGCTGAGGGTTCCATGTTTCCCAGAGAGACAAACACTTGTGCAGCAGCCAGAGAACAAATTCCACCTGTCAGCTGAGAGTGAGTGAAGCTTGCTGCAGAGTTTTACTGGGAGTGGCCACCCAACCTTATTTGATATTCCACACTCCACTATAGCATCATGTGACTTCAGCTTGTATATTCAAGTGTCTATTAAAAACTACATGAAATAAAACACCGACTAAAAGTCAATCAATGCCCTGTTCTTGTTTAAACTCAAACCTTTCTTTGAGTAACAAGGTTTTCAATGTCACTGAATTCTTTGTTGGGGGTTTTGTAAAATCAACTTCCACACCCTAACTTGGTTCAGATTAAACTCTACACAGGATACAGTTATTTACAAAGACTTTACTAATTTGTGATGATCCTTTTATTTGCTTTTGCAACATAGAGTCAAACTGCGAGGTCCTTTGACCCATTGCATCTATACCAACATCCAATAATCCCATTGTTTGGCACTTGGCCCATGGCCTTGAATGTTTGGACACTTCAAGCGCTCATCCCAGTACTTTTTTTAAAGGTTGTGATGTTTTTCTGCTTCAACTACCCTCCCAGACAGTTCAATCTAGGCCCCCACTGCCATCTATGTGAAAACATTTTCCTCAAAGACCCTTTAAACCTCTTGCCTTTTGCCCTAAGATTATGCCCCCATCTTTATACACTTATATCAGGTCCCCCTCAGCCTTCTCTGCTCTAAAGAAAACAACCCAAGCCTATCCAGTCTCTCTCCATCACTGAAATGCTCCATCCCAGACAATATCCTGGGGAATCTCCTCTGCATCCCCTCCAGTGCAATCACAACCTCCCTATGGTGTGGTGACCAGAACTGCACATAGTACTCAAGCTGTGGCTTCACCAAAATTCTGTACAGGTCCAACACAAGCTCCTTGCACTTATAATCAACTGATAAAGGCAAGTGTCCCGTTTGACTTCTTAATTAGCCTATTAATCTGCCACGCACCTTAAGGGATCTGTGGACATGTGTCCGAAGATCCCTCTGAGCTTCCTAGTGTCCTGCCATTCGTTTAGTATTTCCATGTCTTATTTTTTACTTCCAAACAGTTCCTCCCAGGGAAAGGAAATAGTTTCAAAAAATTAGAAAATGGGTTACCTTAGTGTAAGGATGTTAGTGTGAAAATTTCAGATCAGAAGTGTTTGGTTAGAATACTGAAGGGATGAGTCAAAGCCAAGAAAGTTTAAGGTTAGTTGTTTGAATACTTAAGGAAGAAGCTATCAAACCCACAAGATGGAGGAATGGCATTTTGGTCGGTCCTGGAGAGTGTTGCTGAACAAAGAGACCTTGGGGTGTTGGTTCATAGCTCCTTGAAGGGTAATGAAGAAGGCATTTGATACACTTGCCTTTATTGGTTAGTACATTCAGTATAGGAATTGGGAGGTCGTGCTGCAGCTGTACAGGATGTTGGTGAGGTCACTTTTGGAATACTGTGTTCAGTTCTGGTTTCCCTGCTACACTGAAAACATCATGAAACTTGAAATGGTTCAGAAAAGATTTACAAAGCTGTTGCCAGGGTTGGAGGGTTTGAGCTATTGGAACAGGCTGAATAGGTATTTTTCGTGTATTGTCGGAGGCTGAGGGGTGACCATATAGAAATTTATAAAATCATGAGGGACATTAATAGGGTGAACAGTCAATGTCTTTTCCCCAGGGTAGGTGAGTCTAAAACTAGACAGCTTGGGTTTAAGGTGAGAGGAGAAAGATTTAAAAGGAACCTAAGGGGCAACTTTTTCATGCAGAGGATGTTGCATGTATGGAGTGAGCTGCCAGAGGAGGTGGTGGAGGCTGGTACAATTACAACATTTAAAAGGCATCTGGATGGGTATTGAATAGGAAGGGTTAAAGGCCAAATGCTGGCAAATGGAACTAGGTTAATGGAGAATATCTGGTCGCATGGACAAATTAGAATGAAGGGTCTGTTTCCGTGCTCTAACATCTCTATGAGGAATTGAAAGCAACAGTCAAAGCAAAGGTGTAGGTATGTTTGAAAAGTGAATTCTCTCTGGTGTTTGAATAAAGGGATGCTGTTGGGAGAGATGGGATTGTTTCATTACAGTATGTTTCAAAATCTTTCAAATTGTGTAATATATAAATAATTCAATTTATTCTATTTTGTCTTCTTTTGAGTAATAAACTTCTGTTTTATTGTTAAAAGTAACTCTGCAACAATGTGTGCTTGTGTTTCAGTGAAAGACCACCTTATTACATAAAAACAAAACAAGATATGATTTATTAAGGCAGGTTTCAGACTGGGGCTCTGACTTGTCCAGTAACAACAGCTGGGATCATAGTAGCTGTCACCAAATGTAACAATAAAATCAGAGAATGACTTCTACAATCATATGAATTAGGAGCAGACCATTTAGCTTCTCTGGCCTGCTCCACCATTCTATAAGGTCTTGGCTGATTTCTTTGTGTTTCAAATTCCATATTCCCATCTACCCAATTTTAATTCCTGTACCTATCAATAATCTGCCTTAAAAATGTTCAATGACCGTGTTACCATTGCTTTCTGAGGCAGAGAGTTGCAGGCTTGCTCGGAGAGAGAACATTTCTCCTCATCTCTGTCCTGAAAGAGTGACATGTAATCTTAAAAAGGTGCTGCATAATTCTGGACTCACCCACAGGAGGAAACATCCTTTCCATGGCCACCTTGTCAAGACCGTTCTTATACACTTCGTTCAAGTCACCCCTCACTCTTCTAAACTCCAGTGTAAAAACAGCCCAATCTGCCCAGCCTTTCCTTTTAAAACTAGCTGCTCATTCCAGATGTCAATCTGGTAAATGTCCCCTGAACATTTACAGCCTTTCTTAATAAGGAGACCAAAACTGGACATAGTGTTCGAAATTTGGTTGCACCAGTGCTCTGCATAACTAAAGTATAAAATCCTCACTTTTACGTTTAATTCCACTCCTAAATAAGGGGAGCATCCCATTAACCTTCCGGATTATACACTGCACATTAACGTTTTGTGACTCATGCACCAAAAACGTGGATCCCTCTGCACTTTGGAATTTGGCAGCCATTCTTCAGTTACATTTTATTCCACTTTTATTCTTCCTGCCAAAGTTGCTGACTTCACAATTTTCCACATTCTAATCTGTGATAACCCCTGCAGCAGATGGTATACAGTGTCACCTTCAGAATGCAGGGGGTGCATCTTCGAAGGAATTGCCCTGCACATAAGGTTGCCAAAGCCATACCACCATGCCTGCCTCCCCCTCTAGAAGGTAACAGCTGGAGCCACACAAACAGGGCCTGAGTGGGAGGTCGCTGTTGTCACAGCTTCTGACGAGCTGCCCAGGTGAATAAAAGCCACATTGGAATTTGAAGCACCTGGAGGAGGCTACTCCAGGATGTTTCCCCTCACACCCCGGAGCCAGTTGCATTACCCCTGGGCTCAAAGTCCCTGCTGGCTCATCCCAGCGCAGAAATGCCCCTGTGGCCAAGCCACTGTCACCCCAGTATGGTGATCCAAAGACCAGTCTTTGGTGATGGGGAAAGAAAATAATGTTCAGTTGTGTGTAAGAGCACTTCTGGATAGGAAAAAAGGAGCAGATCTACGCACCTTTGATGGTTTACATTGCTTTTGATGGGCTTTGTATGCAAATATCTGATTAGCTACAGGGGTGATTTACTGGAGGTGGATAGTACCAGAATGGTGGGGAAAACAAAATGTTCAGTTGTGTGTGATTAAGCCTATGGAAAGAAGAAGGAAAAAAGAAGCATGAAAGCAGACACAGGGAAGAGCCTGCAGACCTGTCTGGTGTGGGATAGGACTAGTCTTTATATTCCATGAGTAGTGGCTCTGTTGTTCAACGGTAAACCAGGTTCCTTTCCAATCGGGCTTCCTGTGTTATTGCAATTACAATAAATAGTTTTTTTCCTGTTTTTAAAGAACTTGGTGTGACTCGCTTTTAATGTCCATAACGTAGGAACCCAGGAAACAGGAGCACTAGTTGGCCATTTGGCTCTTAGAGCCTCCAATGTCATTCATTGTGATCATGCTGAATCAGTCCCTTATTCCCGCCTTCTCCCGATACACTTTGATCCCTTTAGCCCTAAGTATGATATCTAACTTCTTGGAAACTTTCAATGTTTTGGCCTCGACAGCTTTCTGTGGCAGAGAATTTGAAGGCTTACCACTCTCTGAGCGAAGAAATGCCACCGTTTCTCAGCTCTTGTTATCCTTAGGCTTCTGGACTCCCCAGTCATTGGGAATATCTTTCCTGCATTTACCATGTCTAGTCCTATTCGAATTTTATAGGTTTCTGTGAGTTCCCCTACTGCATTCTTCTACATTGTGGTGAATACAGTCCCAACCAATCTAGTCACACTTCATGTCAGTCCTGCTATGCCAGGAATCATTCTGGTAAACCTTAATTGTATTCCCTTTTAGAGAGAACATCCTTCCTCAGATGAGGAGACTGTAACTCCAGGTGTGGTGTTACCAATGCAGCAAGACATTCCTGCACTGGGGCTTGCAGCCTACGCTCTGCTGCAGGGCTCGCTGCTCGCGGTGTTCTGGGGTATGAGGGCTCACTGCTCTGGAGTTGGCTGCCGGCTCTGGTGCTGAGGGGAGAGAAGAAATATAAAAAAAACAAGGAAAAAAGGAGGAAAAAGAACAGGTGAAGCAGAGGAGCTTTGACAGGAGTGTCCTATTCTATCACAATCTTACAGGCAGGCATCTGATCAAGATCCCTCTGTAATTTTTGATAACCTTCCTCGCTATCGATGATACCTCCTAATTTTGTATCATCTACAAACTTGCTAAACATGCCTTGTATATTCACACCCAGACCATTTATGTAAATAACAAATAACAAAGGTTGTGCTATATGAAATGATGATGAGTGTCCTCAGAGTGAAGATGGGCTCTTGCCTCAACTAGGATGGTGCAGTCTTCAGTCCTACCGACACTGTCACTGACAAATGTATCTGCTACAGATAGATTGGGGAGGACAAGTTCAAATAGGATATTCCCTTTTATTTTCACCACTTGGCGCAGACCTAGTGTGACAGATGTGTCCCTCTGGGTCAGTTGTGGTGCCACCCATTGAGCCTTGGTGACGGGCAATGAGGACTCCCTGTCCCCAACCAGAGAATGTTTTGTGCCCTTGCTGCTTTCAATGCTTCCTCCCAGTGATGTTCACCATGGTAGAGTACTGATTCATCAATAGAGGAGGGAGTTAAGTGGTGATCAGCAGGAATGTTCTTTGTCCCAATGCCACAAGGCATCCTAGGATTTGAATCGTACTTCCAAAACATCAGGGTATCTAGATTCCTACAGCAGTAATTCCACATCAGTCTCCACCTTCTGGCAGGTAGGTCTTGTCTGGATCAGAATTTAGACCCCAGAAAACAAGAGTCCGTACTCCAGTCTGGACAAGACACATTGCTGTGAGAGCTGCACTTCATAACTAGATACATTTGTTAGAATTTCATACAGAAAAGAACAGAAAAACAATTAGTGATGGGATTAGTTCAAATTGGAGAAGGTGTGCGACTCCTCACTGCTCCTGAAGCTCCCCCTGTTCCTCTTATCTGAGTTTAACGCACACACAATAAGGACCAGGAGAACGGAAGATTCCAAATTTGGATTCTGTGTAGCTTGGTCTTGGCTCATTTTCTGGGAGATGGAATGTGAACTGTTGGAGCATGGAGGTGAAGAACAGGAAGAGTTCAGTCTTTGCCAGCTGCTCCCCTGGGCACACACGGCGACCTGCACGGAGAGGAACAATAAAGGGTAGAGTCTGCAGGTGAGAGGTCGGAAGGTCACTGTGGGGTCATACTGATTGAATAACAAATGGTCACTGTTTTAAATACCCAATGTCCCTCTGCTAGCACCCCACCCCATCTACACTCTCAATTAATCAGTTCCAAAATTTTACAAACTCAAGTTTAATTTATGTTTACATTGGATGTAGAAGCCACTGGCAAGGCCAGCATTTGTTACCTATGTCTGATTATCTTTGTGAAGGTGTTGATGAGCTTAATTTGCTGTAGTCCACCTGACAATCTTTCTACAATGGTCCAAAAAACCCAAGTACCTTGCGAGGCCAGCAGTTAAGCATTTAGCAATTTGCTGTCGACCTTTATTTGGATGTAGGACTGATCAGGTAAGAATACCAGAATTCCTTCCCTAAAGTACAGTCCTTTTTACAACAATTTTTGTGGTTACTATTACTGAGATTAGCTTTCAATTTCAGATTTTATGCATTGAAATGAAATTCCACCAGCTGTAGCGACCAGAGTGTTGGCCTGGACCTCTCAATTATTGGTCCAGTGACAATACCACGACACTACCACCTCCTTCAAATACTCTCTTATTTTATTTTATTCAATCAATATAACATTAATTATTTCAAAACTGTGTTGACTACAAAGGGTTTTGAGGGCCAATTTTAATCTAGGTTGTGATTAGAGATATTATGAGATCAATGAGGAGAATAAGACTCGGAACCCTGAATTGAGAGGTGGTTGCTCATCATTATAAATCTGCAGCTGTATATTTCAGTTCAATGAATACTTCCTCGAATTGTACATTACCTGCAGAGAATGGGATGAAGGATTCTGGTTGCACAAACCTCCCCTCTGAGTTGAGGAAGTGACCCGGATTAAACTGGTATGGAGTTGACCAAACGTTCTCATCAAACAATGCGGAGGAAAGGTTTGGGATGATTATTGTTCCCTACATCATTAAAATAGAGACACATTTGTCAAGAATATGTTTGTAATCAGCCATCAGAGCAATAAGGAGGAGGCCACCCCTGTTTCTGGGAGGGAGGTATAGACCTGCCTGGGTTAAGGAACATTATCCCCAGTTGCAGATGTTTGTCTCTCTTGTCATAGACAGAAACACTTTCAGACCAAGCTCTGAGATCAAGACCAGTAATAGGTTTCTGAATGCTCAGATATATCTTTCCTGCTCAAGAGACACAGAAGTAAAATACCTCCCCAAAATGACTCTATTCCTTAACATGACTTGTTGCCTGCAATCCATGTGCAGTGCCATGGGAGTCCTCATATAAATCCAAGTGGTTCAGCCCTCTACCTGACCGGCACTAATAAACTTCTGCGTTAACAGCATCAGTTTTGAGAAGCTTAACTGTTTAAGCAATTGGTTACCTCAGAGTTTGTGTCTTGGGTTGGCCACTTATCTCTCAAACTTATTCTGCCATTCAGTGAGATCAGTTTGTTCAGTCCACATAAACACCTTTGTTCCACAGCCTTCACTTCACAGAAAACTGTGCTTTTCAGTTATAAAATTACTTACAGTCCTAGTGTTGAATGTCATTACAGAAGAGCGTTTTAATAGTCTAATGCCCATTACTTGAAGAAGTATTTTCTAAAACCCCTCCTGAAAAGTCTGCCTCAAAATTTAAGCCGTGCCCCCTAATTCTGGGCTGCCTAACTATCAGAAATAGTTCCTCTCAAATCAATTCGGTCTGTTCCCCTGAATCTCTTGAAAATATCAATCAAAACATCCCATGACATTCTAAACACCAGGGATTACAGTACTGTAAGCTCTCCTTGTAGTTCAACTGTTGGAGTCCAGGTACCACTCTGAAAATTCTATGCTACACTCTCCCCAAGGCGTAAATATCCTTTTTGAAAGCACAGTGCCCAGGCCTGGAACTACAACTGGCTAGTTATCCTTTCATCACTGACAGTGTTAAGGTTGGAGTTGTGGATGTTTGCTGATGACTGCACAGTGCTCAGTTGCAGTTATGACCCCTCAGATATAAAGCAGAAAGACTGGGATGACATGAAGGCTTAGGCTGCTTAGGGACAAGTAACAATCCCACCATGCAAGTGCAAGGTAATGAATATCTCCAGCAAGAGAAAATCTGACCATCCCTCCATTGGCTTGGTGGCATCATCACCACTTTAGACTCTCACCAACCACATGCCAGTGGTTACCATTATCTAAAAACTGAACAAAGCTTGTCATATCATGACTAACTCACTTCTTGACTCCCAAAGCCTATCCACCATCTGCAAGGCACAAGTCAGGAGTGTGATGGAATACTCCCCACTTGCCTGGATGGGTGCAGCCCCAACAACACTCCAGAAGCTTGACACCATCCAGGACAAAGTAGCCCACTTGACCGATACTGATCAACAATGATAGAGGCTATCATCAGTTCACAGGGGATCCAGTGAGATACCATCTACAAGATGCACTGCAACAGTTTGCCAAGATTTCTTAGACAGCACAATCTAAAACATATTCCAAAAGAGCTGCATATCCAAGATTATGCAGTCTGTACCTTAGGAATCGTGTAGCCCATGACCTCTGTATCTCTGTATGTTTGATGAGGAAGTGAAATGGGAGCAACATTTCCCACCCGTTGGGTTTCATGGATAACAGCATTAGTGTATGGCATTTCCTCACGGTCTTCCACCCTTGGTTTTCTGTCCTTGCCAATTACACTGTCAATCTCCTCCTGGACTTTAGCTACGGCAACAGAAGAACAAATTTTGTGGATCCATTGAAATAAAGAAATTGGATTTATTTATCAGTATTTACAACATCAAATGTACACAGAGCTTTAATGCCAAGAAAATACTTCTTTAAAAAATTTGTTCGTGGGATGAGAGTGTCGCTGGCTAGGCAGTGTTTATTGCCCATCCCTTATTGCCCAGATGGCAGTTAAGAGTCAGCCACATTGCTGTGGGTCTGGAGTCACATGTAGGCCAGACCAGGTGAGGATGGTGGTTTCCTTCCCTAAAGGACATTAGTGAGCCAGATGGATTTTTCCTAAGAATTGACAATGGGTTCATGGTAATCATTAGATTCCTAATTCCAGATTTTTTTAAAAATTGAATTCAAATTCCACCATCTGCCTTGGTGGAATTCAAACCCAGAACATTATCTGGGTCTCTGGATTAACAGTCCAGTGATAATATCACTAGGCTATCGCCGCCCCTTTACAGTTTGAACATAGTCAAGATGAAGGAAGCACACAGTTTTGTGTGTACTGGTTGGTCATAACAAGATAAATATACCGTCGCTTTAGTGAATGGAAATCTGATGTTTGAAAACCTCTCTTCCTGATCATTTTTGGCCAACAGCATCATCAACTTATTTATTTACCATCTTCAACAGAACTCCTCTGAGAAACTTTATAAACTGTGACACTGAGGTACTTACAAAGATATTAGAGAATGTGACCAAAGGTTTAGCCAAAGAGATAAATTTTAAGAAGTGAAAGCAAAATACCAGAGTGCTGGAGCTCTGAAACAGAAATTAAGTTCTGGAAATGCTCGGCAGGTCAGACCCGTCCTTTTGCTCCACTTGCCTTTCTTAACAGTGTATAACTCATGGCTTTTCTACCCCACTTCAGCTCATAGAATCCCTACAGTGTAGAAGCAGGCCATTTGGCCAATCAAGTCCACACCAACCCTCCAAAGAGCATCTCACCCCCTGTTGCCAATGTCTGTATTTCCTATGGCCAATCCACCTAACCTGCACATCTCTGGACTGAGAGAGGAAACCAGAGCACCTAAAGGAAACCCACACAGACTTGGGGAGAATATACAAGCTCCACACATAGTCGCCCAAAGCTGGAATTGAACCTGGGTCCCGGGTGCTGTAGGCAGCAATGCTAAGCGTTGAGCCACCATGCTGCCCTTAGTTGCTAATGAAGACACAATGGATTTAAAGTGTTGACTCTGTTTCTCTCTCCATGCATGCTCACTGATCTGTTAAATTTTTCCAGCTTTTACACATTGTCAGCTGTGTCTTACGGGATGATAAAGAAATAAAGATAAACAAGTAGATTCAGAGAGGGAATTCAATGGCTTTGGGCTCTGATAGCTGAAGATACGCCTCTGGTGGCAGATTGATGTTCAAGAATATACTGTAATGATTGTAACGAGGTCAGCCAGGTGGACCTCATAGAATATGAGTTCCCTGATTGGGGCGGTTAATCTGGTCCAATCAGGGAGCCCTGGCTGACAGATATAAACAGGAGTGTCAGAGGTTCTGCTCACTCTGACAGCTGTCTCTGAGGAACTTGGATCGGTGTCTAGGACTCTTCACGTGTAAATAAAGGGTGACTTGGAGATGGGATACCAGTCTTTGTGAAGTTATTTTAAATATAAGCACATGAACAAGAGTAGGCCTCTCAACACTTCAAGCCTGCTCCAGTAGTCAGTGAGATCATGGCTGATCTGATTTTAACCTCAACTCTGTAAATTCCTGCATATCCCTGATAATCTTTCATCCCCTCGGTAATCAAGAATCTACCTATGCCTTAAAAATATTTAAAGATTCAGTCTCCACTGCCTTTTGAGGAAGGGATTTTCAAAGACTCACGACCCTCTGAGAGAAACGTTTTCTCCCCATCTCTGTCTTAAATGGGCACCCTCTCATTTTTAAACGATGACCCCTAGTTCCAAATTCTTCTACAGGAGGGATAATTTTTTTGAAATTTATCTGGTCAAATCCCCTTTAGAATCTTATATCTTTCAATTTAAGTCACCTCTAACTCTTCTAAACTCCAGAGGATAGCGAGGCTAGGACTAGAAGACCCTAGAAATCTCAGAGTGTTGTGTGACTGGAGGAGATTATAAGGATGGACAATGTTATGGAGGGATTTCAAAAACAAGAATAAAAATTGAGGATAAACTGCAAAAATGCAGATCTGCAAGCATATGGGTAATGGGTAACTGGAACTTGGTACAAGTCAGGAACAGGTAGAAGAGTTTTGGATGATCTCATGTTTTGAGAGGGCAGAATGGGTTCTACTCCTGATAGCCAGTCAGTGAAGCAATAGGGGTGTCATGGTGGCTCAGTGGTTAGCACGGTTGCCTCACAGCGCCAGGGACCCGGGTTTGATTCCAGCCTCGGGCATCTGTCTGTGTGGAGTTAGCACATTCTCCCCGTGTCTGTGTGGGTTTCCTCCCACAGTCCAAAAGATGTGTAGGTTAGGTGGATTGGCCATGCTAAATTGCCCGTAGTGTTCAGGGAGATGTAGGTTAGGTGGGTTGTTGGGGGGGTGGGTCTGGGTGGGATGCTCTGAGGTTCAGTGTGGACTTGTTAGGCCGAAGGGCCTGTTTCCACACTGTAGGGGATTCTATGAATTCTGAGCCAGTTTTCCTTGGAATACATTTATTCACTGCATGAGACATTACAGGTACACAGCTCCTGATTCCCTTCTACTCCTGGGCGGTATATATACCCATAGTGGTATTTGGGAGGCAGTTCAAAGATTTTGACCCAGTGGCAGTGAAGGAATGGTCATATAATTCCAAGTCAAAAAGGTGTATAGCATGCAGGGGAACTTGCAGATGGTGGCATTCCCATACATCCGCTGTCCTTGTTCTTCTAAGGGAATTGCTGCTTCTCATTGCCAGGGACCAGGTTCGATTCCACCCTTGCCCATGTGGAGTTAGCACATTCTCCCCATGTCTGCGTGAGTTTCCTCCAGGTGCTCCAATTTCCACCCACATCCAAAGATGTACAGGCTAGCTGGATTGGTCACACTAAATGGCCCATAGTGTGCAGGCTAGGGGGGTTAGCTGTGGGAAATGCAGAATTACAGGGAAAGGGTAAGGGTGTGGATCTGGGAGGAATGCGGTTCGAAGGGTCAGTGTAGTCTCAATGAGCCGAAAGGCCTACTTACTAACTGTAGGGATTCTGTGATTCTAGGTGGTGGAGATCAAAGATTTAAAACGTGTTGTCAAAGGAGCCTTGGTGAGTTGCTGCACTGTGTCTTGTAAATGGTACACACTGCTGTAACTAGGCTTTCATGGTAGAAGGAGTGAATGTTTAAAGTGGTGAATGGGGTGACAATCAAGTGGCTTTGTCCTGGGTCCAGATCAGCTTCTGGTCAATGGTAACCACAAGGATGTTGGAGGCTAGTCTGAGAGCAAGATGGAGAATTAAAAATGATAAGGCACCACAACACAGGATTATGCTTTTGGACCGAACAGAGCAGCTCTACAATGTGGACCCTCAAATAATATTTGGTCTCCCCAGTGTAGAGGAGACCAGTGTGAGCAGCAAATGCAGAAGACTAGATTGAATGAAGTGCAGTAAAGCACTGCTTCACCTGGAAGGACATCTTGACAGTAAGGAGGGGATAGGTAAAACACTGGACATGACACCTCGTGTGTTTGATTAAATACCTGCAGGCCAAAATAGAAATTAAAGGCCGGATGGGAAACGGAAGTGAACTTTGATTTCCATTCAGAATGGTCAGGGTTTGGGACACTTTCACATCTAGCCAATGAGTCCCACACGCAAGTAAATTTAAAAAAACACTTTGTTCTACAAAGGTGCCAGAAGCTGGTTCCACAAATAATTTCAAAATGGACTTAGGGGCTACTTCATTAAGGAAAAGTACACATGGTTACAAATAAAAAGTTGGGACATGAAACAGACCTCCTACTCCACTTTGAAACATCCAGCACAGTAACTACAGGCTGAATGGCCTTCTCCTGGCTATAGGTTTCTGTGATTCTACAACATTATGGAACAAATACATTCAAACCCACTAAAACTTTTCTCTTCTCTCCTCATTTATTACTGGCCCTCTCCTCCCTCACACCTCCATCTAAGTTTCCACTGGAATCTCTGTCTTGCCCACTCCCGTAGTTCAGAATGGTAACCATGGCCCTGTTAGGTATTGAAGGCCCGTCTGTACTTACACTGCACGTCTGGATGTAGTACCATAAAGAGCAGACCCCAGAGCAGGGTGGTGGTGGTGGTCTCAGTCCCACCGGCAAAGAGATCTAAAACTGTCCCCAACAAATTGGTTTCCAGGAAACTTGATTGAGGGATGTGTTTCATCTGAAGTCCAGTGATAAAAAGAATCAGTGATTAAGGTACGGAATCATAGGAATAAGAGAGCACAGCATGAGCTCTGTCAGCCCGCACTGCCTGTGCCAGTTCTTTGTTAGAATGATCCAACTAATTCCACTCCTTTTGCTAATGGACCCTGCAGCCATGAGAAAGTGTTTCCATACTTAGTCTACCCAATCCCTTCATTTTCTTTGAAAACCTCCATCAAATCAATGTACAATTGTTCTGTATTTACTTTTGTGAATTTGTTTGCTCCTTTGGTTAGCTTGTGTGTCCACTCATACAGAAGTAAACAAAGCTCTCGAAAAAGCTGGAAGTTGAAACTGGAAGCATGGAGTAGACACCTTAAAGCTCAGTGAATAAATCTTGTTGCACACTTAGAAGTCAGTGCATAGACGCAAGATATAAAATATACAGTTCAATGAATTCCACTCACCTTGTCTTTCCAAATGACCCTGTAAACTTTTACGCATTCAATTCCCTTTTGAAGGTTTAAAGCCAGGCAACTTTATTTGTATATTCATTTACAAAATGCTGCCAAGACCAACATCTGTTTCCCAGTCCTAAAGTCCAAAGGTGTGCAGGTTAGGTGTATTGGCCATGGGAAATGCAGGGTTACAGAGATAGGGTGGGTGGGCTGCTCTTTGAAGGATCGGCGTGGACCTGATGGGCCAAATGGCCTGCTTCCACACTGTGGGGATTCTATGAAATGCCCTTCTTGAAAGTTGGGTGGCTGATTAAGCTATCGCAAGGAAGATTTAGGATATTACATATGGACTACGGATTTTCAAACTCCATCATCCAATTTATTATGCACTGAAATGGTCTTTAAAAGGGTCAAAAACATGGACTTAAAGTGACCAGAGGCACCATATCATCACACAAGTAATGCCAAGTTTCATGAAACCAGTTAAGCCAGAGACAGCTGAGTTGAAATTAACATTTTCTCTGAAGGAGACTAAATGGCCTCTTGGGGAGTGAATGAGTGTTGATCATCGAAAGATTATCAAAGGAGAGCAGAAAATATCTTCAAAAGAGGGAAAAGGAGGCCAAAGACTTTTAATATGGCCAAATTATCTTCTCTTTCCCTGGAGGTATTCAAAGATCATGGATAGATTAAGTATGGAAACACTGCTTCCCATTGGCTGCAGGGTCCATTAGCAAAGGGAGTGGAATTAGTCAGATCATTCTAACAAAGAACTGGCACAGACAGGGTAGGGTAACAGGGCTCATGTTGTGATTTCTTATTAAATAGCTGCGCAGAATGTAAATTTAGACCGTCCCCATGACACCATCTGGAATAGGCCCAGTTTCCATCTCATACCTTCTCCTGCTCTGTTAAGAAAGCATCAATGAAGTCCCTGGGCTCATTCAGATCCCATTGTTTTTTATGCTCCACGACTCTTTCCTGAACAAATTGGATGAGTTTATCTTGAATTTCAAATATCTTATTGTGTGGACCCGGGAAGTGACGAATGAAGGGGAATGTATTCAACAACTGCAAAACAAAACAGAGTTTCTGATTTTGTTGGAAATAGTCTCAGAGAAATTCATCTCAATGTATTTATGGAGGTAATGGTGACATTTTACTATATTCTGAAGCCATAGATATATCTAACAGGAGACTGATACCTCCTGTATCTGCATGGATTATTTCACTGCTTTACTCCAAAGAAAATTGGCAACTGTAGAAAAGAAGGGCCTTTCCTACAGAATAGTTCCCATCTCTGAGTTAATCACTTCACTAGTTTATCCCAAAAAAAGTTGGAAACTGTAGAATAAGAATGGTCTTGCAAGGGAAGCAGAGGTTTGAATCACCTCATGTTTACTGAGGCTGCAGGGTCAGAGGTCAGCTGGAGAGCATTGGAAACGTGGCTGAATCCATAGGCCACAGATGTACCAAGCGAGTGATGATATCTCCCATCTTTGAGTTAATCACTTAACTAGTTTATCCCTAAGAAAATTGAAAGCATTTTCAAAAAAAATTTAAGAGTTCTTCAAGTCGAGAGCAGTAATATTGGCTATCTGTGTGACCCCGTAGACTCCTGTTATAGATGGTGGTTTATTCATGTCCAGTCACCCCATACTGCAGCTTGACCATGACCAATTAGGACAGGGTTATGCCACTGAATTCTCTTTTCCCTGGCCACAACCATGCATCTTTGAAACTAATCCACTCTCCCACTTTACTTGACCTAGTAGGAAAATGGTGAGGTTACTTCCTCAGAGACCAACTGTGCCCTCTGGAGCCTCAGTTCATGACACCTCTGGGACAGCAGTTTATACCGACCCCTACTGATCACAGATACAATGAGCTGCAATCATTGGTCCGATCATCATCAAACACACCACAGGAGTAGTAATGTATTGCATCAGATGTGAGGGCAGATGAAGATTGTTGAATACTTCTTAACTTGCCATTGAATAAAACTTACATCTGGAGTTTCTGGAGAAGAAGGACAACTAGAGAGGTAATGTCAGTCTAAATGTTCAACTGTGTGTTAGCCAGCCTCTGAATGGCTCATTCCATTTGTGGTGGAGTAGGCCAGAAACACAACCAATTTTCACTCAGGTGAATCGATCTTTTATGATGATTTATAAATTGTGGTCACTTCACTGAGATAATGGTAGCTGATCAAAAATAGGTGGGAAGATAAGTTATGAAGATATTACCAATGAATAGAGATAAATTGAATGAGTTGGCAAATATCTGGCAGATGGAGTATAATGTGGGAAAAATGTGAAGTTCTTCACTTTGGGAGGAAGAATAAAAAGCACAGTGTTACTGAATTGGAGAACAACTGTAAAATTCTAAGAGATTTAGCTGTTCTGGTGCATGTGTCACAAAAATATTGGAATGCAGTTAAGAAGGCTAATGAGATTCTATCCTTCATTATCAGAGAACTGAATAGAAGATTTTCTGTCTCAGTTATACAGAGCATTGGTTAGACTACATCTCAAATTCTGTTTGAAATTTTAGTCTTCTTATTTAATGAAAGATGTAAATGCATCAAAGGCGATTCAGAAGCAGTTTAAAATATTGATATATGGAATAAGTGGGCTTTCTAATGAGGAAATGTAGGACAGACTAGGCTTGTTTCCACTGGAGTTTGGAAGAATGAGGGCTGACTTGTATAAGATCCTGAATGGACAACACATTCAAGCACCCCCCACCCCACACTACCACAAGAGTGTGGATCATGGCAACTTGGAGAGGGAGGCCTTTGAGAAGTGCGGGTAGAGAAGTGGTGGATAAGTTGGGTAAGTGAGGGAGGGGGATGAGACAGATAGACTGACTTTATTAGCCGTATTTGATTCAACACAAATACACGATTTAGGATCAGACGTAGCCTGCTCGGTCCCTCAAGCCTGCACTACCATTCAATAAAATCATGGCTGATCCAATTGTGGTCTCGGATTCACATTCCTGCCTACCCCACTAATAATCAGAGAGACAGATAGCAACCTTGGGCGATCAATGGAGCATGCTGCAGGAGGCGGCTGACCGAAACTTCAGGCCAAGGCTAGGCCCGGGGAGATAAGGATTTAAATCTGGACATTTTCGTTTTCTTTTGGATAAGGACTTTAAGATTTGGATGATTTTCTTTTTCTTTTGGCTCTGTTTCTCTTTTTTTTAAAATCTGGTTTTGTATTTTAAGTTAGAACTGTAGACTGGTGACGTTGTACACTTTTCGCTGTACTCCTGTACTTGAGTACACATGAAAATAAAATCTAGTTCTAAAAATTCTAAGTTCTAAGGTTAAGAGTCCCACACAGTTTATTGCCTGCCAGCTGTCAGGGAAAGGGACATGTCTGCCTAGTTTGAAAGGATGTGGAAATGGAAGGAAAAGACCCAGTCATTATGGTCTACTTTGGGATCAACAACAGAGGGAAGAGTGGGCAAGAGATCCTGTTTAACAGGCCACCGGAACTAATGGATAAGTTAAAGAACGGGATGTCAAGGGTTATAATCTGTTGTAAGGCCCGAACCATATGGAAATTGGTGTCAGGATAAGCAGATTGGAGAGATGGACATATGCTGAAGGAATAGTGGGGAAAGAGGATTCTCTTTCATTAACACTGGCACTAGAATTTGGGAACGCAAAGCAGCAACTCAGCAGTTAGCTTAGAGATCACTGTGATCTAACTCAATGACAAAATAGGCTTTTTGGGCTAAATGGCCTATTCCTGTTCTTAACTGCCTTTGTTTGTGGGCACAACAGCATTTTATCAATCCTTTCTCCTACACATTGGAAAAATGTAATTCAACATTGTCTTATATCCTTTGAGACTGACATTGATATTTAGAACTCTACAATACTCAGTCGTTTACCTGCTAATTGCCGAATAAATGGCCTTACCTGAGCCCAAACACCAGTTTCCAATTCAAAACTTGCTTCAGTTACCTCTAGAAATTCAAGGAAACTTTTATCTTGGTATTCAAAACGTTCGCCAAAGACAATTGAACAGATAATATTGGAGACTGCACACATTACAATGAAATGTGGATCAAACGGGAGTCCTGTATAAAAGACAATGAATTATAATATTTTTCAGAGAGATGATCTGAATAACAAGCCACACTTTGAATCTCTTACAAATTGAAATGAGGGATTTGGTAGCATGTTGGATTTTCATTTCAGATTTAAATCCTTCCGTTCTATCTATGTAAATCCACCCATCGGGTTTGAGACAGTTGGGGAATGGTGGCTTGATGGTAATGTCACTGGACTACAGCTCTGCAGACCAAGGTTAATGTTCAAGAGGGCTTTAGATGATTATTTAAATATAAACAGTATTAAAGAGTTATGGGGAAAAGGCAGGAGAACTGCTCTAAGTCATGATGCTCACTCAGACAGCCAGTGAAGAAAAGGTGAGCCGAATAGCCTCCTTTTACACTGGAACAGTTCTGTGATTCTATTTCCCCCTAATGGGGCACCCATGATCTTCCTTTCATTGAAAATGCCAGTCGACAAGACAAATTCTACTACTAAAACATTGTCAGTTTCCCACTTCCCACCAGACATTATTCCAGCTCATGCATGTTTCACTCCCATGTCCAGGTTTCCAAATGCAAACCAAGTCCTTTCATCTATATGCTACTGACCTACCTTGGCTGAATGCCTCAGTGTTGAAGTTCTTAGCTGTGATCTGATCCCCCCCATAGCCTTGCCCATCCCTGTCTCTGAAAACTCCTCCAGTAGCAGAATCCCTTGGGGGAGGGGGAAAGTGTTCCTTCAACCCTGGTTTTAGCTATGTCTCCTCACTTCCTTCATTCCGCTACTGATGACTGCCTTCACTTGACAAAGGAGCAGCACTCTAAAAGCTTGTGATTTCAAGTAAACCTGTTGGACTATAACCTGGTGTCGTGTGACTTCTGATTTTGTCCACCCCAGTCCAATACCGACACCTCAACATTCAGGAGCCTAGACCTCAAGAACCGTAAAGCTGTGTCTTCTTTCCCATGTGAGTGGAAATGTACAGCTGTATAAAATTCTAGAACACTCTAGAAATACTTGTTCCATGTTTGCCCTTTCCACTATATTTGAATAATTGTAGTCACTCATTATATACTACTCAATGGTTCTTTCACTTGTAATCCCCTTCCAAATTTCTTCCTTTGCATCTTTTCCAGCTGGTCTAAGCTCTACACCAAGCAACATAATTGCATCTTCTTTTGATCCTGAGCTCTTGCCAAATACATTCTGTCCTTGATCCCTCGAGGACAACCTCTCTGTCCCTAGGATTGCAATGCTGAACTTAATCAATGCTGCCAGCCCTCGTTTTGTCCTGTCTTTCCTGAACACCTTCGTGAACTAAGTGTCAGTGATCATAACAACCTCATATTTCCAGATGGCAATCTGCGCCAGTATAATAACCACACTCCATACATTTGATTATATACATTACCGAATTACCCTAAATTAGACTTTATTATTTTCCCTCTTACTGAAAAATAATTTTTAATTATTCACAGGATGTCTGTGTTGGCAGTAATGTTGCCCTTGCAAAGGTAATGGCCAGTTACCTGTTTCAACCTCTGCTATCTGTGCAGTATACGTACAGTCAGTGCAATTAAACAAGATATTCCAGTATTTTAACCAGGGAAGGAGCAGTGCTATAGTTTCAAGTCTGGGTGGTGTGTGACTTAGAGGAAATTTTGCAGGAGGAGGTATTTCCTTGTGCCTGCTGCAACTTAATTTTCTCGAGGGTAGAGGTTGAGGATTTGAAAAGGTGCTGTTGAAAGAGCCTTGACAAGTTCCTGCAGTGCATCTTGTTCATGGTTCGCCCACGTGAGCCTGAGTGTTGGTGGCAGAGGGGCTGATAGTTGAATTGATGGGTGGACTCAGTCGAGGGGTCTTAAATGGTATGGAGTTTTCTGAGTGTTGTTGGAATTGCACCAATCCAGGCAAGTGAGTGTTCTATCTGTCCTGACTTGGACTTTGTTGACAGTGGACAGGCTTTGAGGAGATAGTAATTGAGTAAAACCAGTCTCAGTGCATACAACATAGTACCAGTAAGCTCTTTGGAATCTGCTCACCTTTTACACTTTCAAACTCTTTGGTTAAAAATCCAGCCTCTTCTATGATTCGTGTCTCCAGAGACTTCTTCCCCAGCCCAAAGTTTCTCAGTGTCGAAATGGAGAACCTTCTCTGCTCTTTCCACCAAGGGCCATATTTTGCGAAGGCTATACCTGCAGGTGTTTAACAGAGACAGATGGTGCAATCTTGTAGGGGTCTGGGTGATGTGGGCTGTGGGAGAGTCAGGTGACAATTGCAGCGAGACCCATCTCGACAATGGGATCATCTCATTTGTCTTTTCATGAGCGCTCTGGTGAGAATCTCACTGGGCAGTGTTGAGATGTATTAATACTTGTGAAACATCTTGTTAAAGCCAGTCAATTAATATTCAGCCTCCCATCTTACTGAACTCACCAAATAAGCTCAATATTAAGAAAACTCCACAAGGAAACCAGAGTAGCTGGTTGGCATTTCAGCTCACCGCTTGACCTGAATGAGCTCCATGTTCCCTATGCCCAAATTGCAGCCCAGGGCATGATCAATGGACATATGCACATATCCTCCATGGACATTGGCATCTGCCAGCCCTTCTTGACCATCCTGGTGTCTCTGCTTTTTACTGGCAGTGCACTCTGGAAGCACAGACTTACATTGAAGAGCACACCAGCAACTAGCATTGAAAGGCAGCAGTGCAGAGATGGGCAGCCAGCTCACAGGCTGGGTCAGGCTGCATTTTATTGCTGCTTGGATGCTGTCTTAGGTCTCACTCACTCAGCACCTACCTGACCACACAGTCCAGCCACATTTTACACTGTTCTTGCGTGGAGACTGCAGATAGGCCTGGGTGTGCCAGCACCTCTGGCACTGCCCTGTCTTCATGTGAGGAGGGGCCACCTCCTCCTGTCCCCCTCCCTGCCACCATGCCTTTGGTCCTCAGGACCAATGGATGGGGCAATGGAGTGCATATCCAGCAGATGCTGAGGATGCTGGTATTGTCTCTTGAGGCTTTGCTGAACCTATACAAAACTGTTCAAACCTGCTGTGACTATTGTTCCCAATTTTGAAGTGAGTTTGAGGTTTGTAGGAGGAAGCAGTGGCAAAAACAGGAAAAACAGTCCCCTTGATTGGCACCACATACACAAGCGTGTACTCCCTCCAACACCAAAGCTCAGTAGCAGCAGTGTGTATTCTTGTGGGAACAATTCATCCTATCTTTCTCAAGGATACACTGAGATCGTTTTCTCAGTTTCCACAGAATACTCTGTAGGCTGAGAAGATGAGGGAATTTTGATTATCCACTGTATCGAATTGATTGCAATTGACTCTTCCACATAAGGAAGATATTCAGGCCTAATAATAACCAACCGAACAGCACCTGGTTACTGAGATTGTATCTGAACCCTGCAACATAGTTACCTTCTCCCGCATGTTTAATGAGATCTTCATAAATTGCTAAGTGTGGCCGGTCGGCAAAATCTTCTGATTTCTTCACCAGTGCCTCATTCAGGGCTTCGTAGCCATTTAGTATAACTGTGTTGGTCCATCCAAGCTGTGTACCCACCACATCACCATATTGCTTCCACAACTTAAAAATAAAGCAGAGAATTAAATGGCGAAAAGTGCATGTCTATTATTTTAGTGACAAGATTCATCAAACGACACAAATCATTGGAGTCACTCTGTTTGGGAGTTGTTCTGTACTTCTAAACCAGTTAGTGCTGGGCTCCATCCTAACAGATGGAGACAGTGTAGAAGGGTGAACTATTTTCCTGCTTTTCGGAATCCTCAGTTGGTCATAGAAAAGGTTTAAATCCCTTTCTGCATGAGGCAATACCTCTATCAGATTAAAATACAATTATTTTTTGAGCGAGCAATGAGGAACCAATCGACAAGGATTTCTCAAGTGAGTGAATCAGCTGATTTTTTAAGAGTTAAACTGAGGAAAACACTGCATGATAATATAAAGCAAACAAGCTCTGTGGAGTTACATGAGCCTGTGGTGTGGCATGGTGGCTCAGTGGTCAGCACTGCTGCCTCACAGCACCAGGGACATAGGTTCAATTCCACCCTCAGGCCACTGTCTGTGTGGAGTTTGCACATTCTCCCCATGTCTGTGGGTTTCCTTCCACAGTCCAAAGATGTGCAAGCTAGGTGGATTGACTGTGCTAACTTGCCTGTACTGTTCAGGAATGTGTAAATTAGGGAGATGGTTCTGGGTGGGATGCTCTGAGGGTTGGTGTGGACTTGTTGGGCTGAAGGGCCTGTTTCCACACAGTAGGGATTCTATGATATGCATACAAAAATAAAGGAGAACAGTGTCCAATACAAAGGTAGATAAAAGAATATACAATTTAAAGTTATTTGATTGTCTGAGGCATAAGGCTTTAGCGTCAGGCTGACATTGATTAATTGGTTTTGTGAATGCAGTCAGTCATGGTGCATGTTATCATTATTCAAAATTCTTTTGATGGTTTTCTCTGTAACTGTTACTGTGGGAACCAGGGGCCACCTTCCTCAGACAGACAGAGGGAGAGCGTGAGAGACAGCGAGAGAGAGAGAGTGATAGAGTGAAACAGTGCATGACACAAAGAGACATAGCGGAGAGAGAGCAAGACAGAGAGTGAGAATGCATGAGACGGTGAGAGAGAGCGTGAGAGACTGCGAGAGTGAGACAGCGTGAACGACAACGAGAGGGCGTGGATGAGAGAGAGAGAGAGCATGCGAGAGAGCAGGAGAAACACAGAGCGCGAGAGAGACTGTGAGACAGAGCGCAACAGACAGTGAGCCAGAGAGACCATGAGACAGAGGGCAAGAGACACAGAGAGAGACAGTATGAGAGACAGAGAGAACTAGAGAAAGAGTGCATGAGACAGAAAACAAGATAGCGTGAGTGACAAAGAGATCGCGCAAAATACAGAGTGAGAGAGAGACATCGTGAGAGAGAGCGGAAGAGACACACAGAGCACGAGAGACAGTGCGAGAGCATGAGAAACAGAGCGCAAGAGACAGTGATAGAGCGCATGTGTGAGAAAGAGAGAGAGTGTGTGTGTATGAGAAAGAGCGTGCAAGAGAGAGCGAAGCCTAGGACATACAACATAGAACAGTACAGCACAGTACCGGCCCCTTAGCCCACGATGTTGTGCCAACCTATTATCCTACAAAGATCAAACTACTCTGCATACCCTACATTATACTATCAACCAAGCATCTCTTCAAATATCAGCCAAAATGCTCTCAGAATTTTATGTGAAATACCAGTTCTAGTGTGCATTTCCAAGAGATTCCTCAGGTGGGGTTGTTTATGTCAGCCATTGTGTCAACGTTCAGTACATTATTAACATCTTCCCAAGACTGTGATAGGTTTTGATGGGTAAAAACCTTGTTTATCTTGATTCTATTGTTAAAAGCTGTTGCCCCTTTAAACATTACAGGCTTGTGATCATAGGTGGTCTTCCTGACAAAAAAGGGTTCAGTCTGCTGACACCACTTAAAGGTTAGCATAGGGCATGCCAGTATTATAGAATTCCTATAGTGTGGAAGCAGGCCATTCGTCCCATCAAGTCCACACCAACCCTCCAAAGAGCATCCCACCCAGACCCACTCCATCCCTGTAACCCCACATTTCCCATGGCTAATCCACCCAACCTACACAACACTGGACACAATGGAAAACCACGGCCAGTCCACTTAAGCTGCACATCCTTGGACTGTGGGAGGAAACCCATGCAAATACGAAGAGAACATGCAAACTCCACACAGGTATTTGTCCAAGGCTGGGATGGAACCCAGGTCTCCAGAGCTGTGAGGCAGCAGTGCTAACAAATGAGCAACTGTACCATCCCAAAACTCCAGTGATATTGCAAAGGTAAAAGCTTGGATTCTACATCTAGTGTGTGGTTATAATTACCACTCCATGTCCACTTATTATTTAATTCTGTATTAAATCTGTTGATGCAGTAATCTTTCATACAACATGTCAATCCAGAGGGATTCTGTTCAGCAACATGGACTTCGCTATCTGGATATCGAGATAAGATGAAGATACCTGGGGCTATATTTAAACTGCCTGTCTTCAATATTCGCTGTTAAGAAAGTACATTAGCTGTACGTTTTTAAAAAATCATATTAAATCTGAAAACTGTGACTGTAACTCCATTTAAACTTCAAACGATTGCATGCTGAATATAAACATGACTAAGTTCGGTGAAAAAAAAAGCAATATCTTAAAAGCAATGCATTTGAAGAGAAGTGAGTAAAGAAAATTTGGAATAAATGAGGAAAAGATGGGTCAAAAGGTAAACAGAAGCAATGGAACAGAAATAAAGAAAAATGGATGAAAACCATCTGGAACAAAAACGAAGACAGACTGAGAGGGTTAAATATGATTGACAGAATGGGGTCTCTCACACTCTCTGCTATCAGACCATTTGTACTTTACCTTGGCAAGTGACAAGTGGGGGTTGTTCAAGTCCACCTGAAGAACGTTCCCAATGAAAGGCCAGCCCCGGGGCCCAGGTGGGTAATTCTGACACTTGCGTCTCTTCACGAAGTCAAGGACCAGGGCAAACACCGTGAAGAACATGGCCAGCACAGCAAATCTGTCAAATACCATGAAGAGAAACCTGGGGAGAGCTGAGAGCTCCATGTTTTCCAGAGAGACAAGCACTTGTCCGGCAGCCAGAGAACAAACTCTACCCAGTCTGTCAGCTGAGAGTCAGTGACGTCTGCAGCATAGATTTTACTGGCAAAAGGGTCACCCAATCTCATTTAATCCACAATCTATCACAGCATCATGTGACTTGACGTATTAACAGCGTGCGCAGGGATATATTAAGGCCCCGTTTGGGCCTTTGTGAATATTTCTCATGCCTATGATGAAATTCAAACATGGCCCCACTCAGAACGTGATTTGAAGTTTAAAAGATCCCCAGAATGCAGAATATAAGCCAATTTCTGGCTCTCTGCACAATGGATTATTTTATGTCATAGCTTATAATAGATGTCCGAACAATTAAACTGAAGCTAAACTAAAATGCTAAAATAATATCGTTCTGCTTGTTCCTCATTTATTACAATTTTGCATGACCTATCTCTTTAAATGCATTTTAAAAAGGACATAGCTTTCTTTAATCAGAGATAGTAAGAACTGCGGATGCTGGAGTTAGAGATAATAACACAGTGTGGAGCTGGAGGAACCCAGCAGGCCAGGCAGCACCAGAGGAGCAGGAAAGTTGACGTTTCGGGTCAGGAACCTTCATCAGAAAAGGGGCATCCCTAGAAGAGGCTTCACAGTGGGGTTATAACTCACTCAGAGATAGTAAGAACTGCAGATGCTGGAGTCAGAGATAACACAGTGCGGAGCTGGAGGAACACAGCAGGCCAGGCAGCATTAGGGGAACTTCAGAAAATTTCTGAAGAAACGTCAACTTTCCTGCTCCTCTGATGCTGCCTGGCGTGCTGTGCCACTCCAGCTCAACATTGTGTTATAGCTTTCTTTAAAGTAGCTGGGTATAACTATTGTTTTCTGGCTTGTCTTATTCCACGTTCTGACTGCAAGAAGCTGTGAAAAAAATGAGAGAGAATAGCTCCCATTACAGAGATCACATTTCCCAATTTAGATTGATTTCCCTCTATCTGCATATTTTCTGGGTTGATTATCCTATCTTCATCTATTTCTATGTTGTTTGTCTCTTTTCTTGTCTAAAGATGGTGCTGGAGTGTGGCAACACATTGCGTTTTGCATATGAAAAGCACTTCACTGTATTTTTATATACATGGGACAATAAATCTAAGTCTGAAATCTTTTATTATTTCATTTTCTCTTTGCATATCCTGCTTGTACTTAGACTAAAGGAGAATGTGTGTCAGTGAGTCGTTTATTGCTGAACAGGTCTTGATAGCACTGTCAATGGCACCTTCCTTCACTCTTCACAATCGAGAGTAGACTGATGGGATAGCAGTTGGTTAAGTTCAATTTATTCTGTTTTTTTGTGGACAGGTCACACTTGGGTGGTTTTCTACATTGCCAGGTAGCAGTGTTGTAACTGTACGGGAAAAAGCACAGCTGGTTCTGAAGTTCAAGTCTTCAGTGATATTGTCAGGGCCCACAGCCTTTGCAGTATACAATGCCTTCAGCTATTTCTAAATATCACGAGTTAATTGACTAGGTGAAAACTAGCAGGATGCCAAGATAGATCAGCCACTCAGCATTTCTTGCTGAAGTTGTAAATGATTCTGCCTTATCTTTTGCATTGATGTGCTGGGTACATCATAAAACAGGAAAAAAAGTGTACTCGTGACCCAGAAGGCTTAAAAAATATAGATACTGCTGTTTACTGACAACAGTGACTCCACAAAACTTACAACAACACTCAACACAGAAGAATATTTCAGAGAATGACGCAGTGTGCATTTCAGACTTGATAACAGACAGAAGGGATGTACAGAGAAACAGATTACACGATCCAAGACCATGCTCTGGGTGCCAAATCCAGATTGAACTGTTGGTTTGACTGCACACCGAGGAGTGTGTGATTCAAATTTATGTGCTTGATTGGAAATATAGCAGATGATATTACTATTTGTCAAAGGACAAATGCAAAGACATATTGAAAGCCTTTGGTTATATCTCAACCTCAGAACTACCAACATTTTTGAAAGAGCAACTGCAATAAAAACTGCCATGCTCAGATGAATCCATAGATTAGTACATTAATGGTTTCTACAGGGTAGAGAGATGTGACTATGGTGACTTAAAGTCAGAGTTCCTAAGATAGTGGATTGTCCTAGTCATTACTGATGAGTCTTTGTCAGATCTATAACAGTTCAAAGAAGACCTCACTCTAGGGAAGGCCATTTAGATAATGAAGGAAGTAAATGTCTGAAGCAATCCTAAGAGGGGAAGATAAAACCCAGCACACAAGATCTCTTAAGGTACAAAGTCACCATAGAGACAACAGATCAGCCAATGCCGTGGGTAGGACAGACACCAAACTCAAAATTCTGTATAAATTCTATGGAAAAATGAAACCTCACAGGCGTGAACAGTGTCCAAGTTTAAAAACTGAATGCATTTAATGTAACCACACTGTTATAACATTTAAAAGACATTTGGCTAAGTACAAGAGTAAGAAATCAACTTTTTAATACAAAAAAGGGTAATGGAATATGATAAGAGGTAGCCAGTACAATTGACAATAGAATTCAAACAGTTCTTAGAAATAAGCATGACTTGAAAGACGACAGCCAGTAACTTTGAAATGCAACATAGAAAGATCCGAAGGCCTAGAGATTACAATAACTGTTAAAACTAGGAACCTAAGGCTGTCCATAGGAGTATCCATCATTGATCAGGTGTTTTACAAGTTTGGTCCTGCAGAAGGGAAGAGGAGCGTACAGTAACCACATTGTGTATGATCACTGTAACACAAAATGTATAAAAATACTGTTTTTTACTGTATAAATCAGAGTGTATCATTGATCTCTCTTCTGATCTGAGCCTAAGATTAAGGAAATGATTGTGTATTCATGTCAAAGCCAGATTCAGGGAATATCTTTTGTCCCTCTCCCTGCATTAACCGGTTTTTGCTTGAGTAAAAGTCCACTACATGCCTGAATCCTGTCTGTCTCCTGAGTCTTTTCCCCTAATCAGGGGTTTCTTGCTCCTTCAGATTGGCGAGCCAGCCAGGAGCCTCTGCTTGAAGCCCCTCGGGCAACAATTTGGGTGAGTTTGCTTATTTAAGACCCTTTTAGGTAGCATGGCACTCAGTGTGTGAGAAGCTTCTATCAGACAAGGCAAAAAAACTTTTAATTGGAGCGAGCAGGAGGAGACAGAATTACAGCTGTAGTGCCTGGCACGAATGCACAGAAAAAGGTGAGGCTATTGCAAGGAAGTGCAAGATAAAGAGAGACCAAGCTTCTGGTGTGCAAGAGCGTGAGAGTCTGTGGTGCGAGAGAGCATGAGAAAAAGAGAGACCAAGAGTCTGTGGAGCGAGACAGTGTGAGATAACTACAGACCGAGAGTCTCTGGCACAAGACAGTGCGAGATAAAGAGAGACTGAGAGAAAGTGCAAGATAAAGATAGACCGAGGGTCTCTGGTGCAAGAAAGAACAAAGAATTGCAAGGGGGGTCCTTGGACACAAAAAGCACGTGGAAAAGAGCTTTGAAAATCCTCGAAAATAAACAAATAAAAGAAGTAGAGACAGCTGGGACAGAGTTTGGGACAATGAATGAAAAGGACAGGTAAAGCCTGCTAGGGTTCAGACTGGTCCATTCTGCAGACTGTGTTCAAGAAAAATAAAACCTTAATTAAGCACATGGAAAGAAATGGACAAATAGTGAGGACACTGAGTCAGAACAGAAAGCCAGGTGGCTAGGTCAAAAGAAAGAAAAGGGACGAAGGGGTTAAACATCCTTGTGATTCTTTTTAAGCAGAACGCCAAAAAGGCACGGAAACAAGCTAAAACAGCTGGAGTGTTCATAAGTGAGAGAGACAGAGAGGGAGACTGAATGTGCAACGCTGGTTCACTGAACCCTGTAGGAATGTTAACTCTTTGCAGTCTGGTTTGAATGCACCTTTGTTTATTGGTTGCTAGATGTTGTCTTTGTACAGTTTGTATGTTTTTGTTTCCTGGAGCTCCAAAATCTAGGGATGCCTTGTAGTTAGTTTGTGTTTTGGAAATGTTTGATGGTTTAAAACTGTGATATGTGCCATGTGTGAGCCAGTAGGGAACATGTATGGTTAATGTAATGTCCTTTTGAAACTCAGTAAAAGCTTACCTTTTAGAATTGGCGAGAGATAGCAAGAACTGTAGATGCTGGAGTCAGAGAAAACACAGTGTGGAGCTGGAGGAACACAGCAGGCTAGGCAGCATCAGAGAAGCCGAACCATCAACTTTCCTGCCCCTCTGATGTTGCCTGGCCTGCTGTGTTCCTCCAGCTCCACACTGTGTTATCTCTTTTAGAATTGGCTCTGTGTTGTGTTTGGACTTGGGTAAATTCTAATTTCAGAAATTACCATGTTTGGAATTTTATTTACTGGCCAGAATGAACTTCCAGATACTGTTTTAACATGAGTGAATCTTTAACTCTGGATGAAGAGATTTGCTTATTGTAGAGGTCCTTTGATGTGACAGTATGCAAATAATAGGGAATTTGGAATCTTGGAAATGTAATTCTCTTTGAACAAAATTCTGATGGTGTGTTCTAAAATCTGAGAAACTGATCGAAAAATTAGAAAAGGCAAACTTAACAGAGGAGGTGTTTTTTTTTGGTGGCAGGCTAGAAGATTGGGAAACTTTCAAACATAAATGAAAGGATACTAAAAAATTAATAGAAAGAGCTAAGATAAACTACAAAAGAAAACTAGCACAAAATATCTAGAAGGATAGCAAAAGCTTCTATGGGTATATAAAAGGGAAGAGAGTTGCTAGGGTGAAACCGGAGAGTTAATAGTGGAACACACTGAAACGGCAGAGATGCAAAATGAACACATTGCCTCGGTTTTCATGGTGGACGACAATAGTACCATTCCTACTGGAATGGGCAATTCAGAGGGAATAGAAAGGTTAGAACGTAGAACAATCAACATTGGTAGGGAAAAGGTACTCAGCAAACTGTTAGGATTGAGGGCAGGCAAGTCCCCGAGGCCTGATGGCCTACATCCTAGGTTATTAAAGGAAGTGGTAGCAGAGATACTAAGTCCCTTGATTATAATATTCCAAAACTTCCTGGACACGGGTAAGGTTCCAGTGGATTAGAAAAATCCTAATGTAATGCCCCTATTCAAAAAGAGGGGGAGGCAATATGTGGGAAGTTATAGACCAGCTAACTTAACATTTGTTGTTGGCAAAGTGTTAGAATCAATTATCAAGGAAGCAATATGCTATCCATCAGAGTCAGCATAGTTTTATGAAGGGCAAATCATGTTTGACTAATTTGCTAGAGTTCTTCAAAGATGTAACAAGTAAAGTGGATAACGGGGATTCTGTAAATGTAATATATCTGGACTTCCAGAAGACATTTGATACGGTGCCGCACAAAAAGTTAATTCACAAGGTTGGATCATATGGGATGAGGGGTAATTTATTAGCTTGGATAGGTGACTAGCTGATGGACTTCTGGATGGCAAGAAGTAAAAAGTGAGGTTCCACAGGGTTTAGCCCTTGGACCCCAATTATTTACAATCTATATTAATGACTTGGAGACAGAGGTAGAAGGATCTATAGCCAAATTTGTGGATGACACAAAAATATGCAGGATGGTAAATAGCAATGAGGGAATAAGAACCTTACAAATGGATATTGATAGGTTAGGAGAGTGGGCTAAAATGTGGCAGATGGAGTTTAACATGGATTAATGTGAGGTCATGCATTTTGGTCAGGAAAATGGGAAGGCGACCTACTATCTAAATGGGGAGAGACTTTGGGGTATTCCAGTGCAGAGGGATCTGGGTAACTTCATTCATGAGTTACTGAAAACTAACGTGCAGGTACAGCAGATAATAAAGAAAGCAAATTGGCTTTTATAACTAAAGGAATAGAATATAAAGGCAAGGAAGTATTTTTGCAACTATACAAGGCATTGGTGAGACCACACCTGGAGTATTGTGTACAGTTTTGGTCCCCTTATTTGAGGAAAGATGTAGTGGCATTGGAGGCAGTTCAGAGGAGGTTCGCTAGATTGATCCCAGAGATGAGGGGTTTGTTGTATGAAGAGAGATTGAACAGTTTAGACCTATACTCTCTGGAATTCAGAACAATGAGGGATCAAATTAAGGTATTCAAGATGATAAAAGGCAGAGATAAAATAGACATGGAGCAGATGCTTTCTCTTGTGGAGCATTCTAGGACAAGGGGTCATAGTCTTAGGATAAGGGGTAGCAAATTTAAAACAGAGTTGAGGAGAAACTACTTCTCCAAAAGGGATTGTGAATCTGTGGAATTTGCTACCCAAATTGCAGTGGATTCTGGGACCGTGAGTAAATTTAAGGAGGAATTAGACAGATTTTTAATAGGCAGGAAAATGGGGGTGAGGAGCATATCAGACATGATAGAATGGCAGAGCAGACTCGATTGGCTGAATGGCCTAATTCTACCCCTACTTCTTAGGAACTTACGAACATTTATTTACTTGCAGGCGAAGGAGGGATGGATGATGTAATTACATGCAAGATTTTATACCCCACCCCCTTTTTTGAATCCATTGTAGATCAATACTAATTAACCCATTCTGCTTGATGGATACTTTCTTAAAAAAATTTGAGTCCATGTGTGATGTTGTTTAACTGCTACTGGGTGAAGTAATCTGAGATCTGGAGGAAAAAAACCCACAAATTTTAAGAAAATACTCAATTGGGTTATGAAGGCAGAAAATAACCAAGGGAATATTAAGGAACTAGCAGCAGTTGTTACAGGGAACACACACAAACAGGGAGCCTGTCCGAAACAGTTAAAGGGGGCAGTGTGTTTCGTGTGCACTAGTGGAGGGTATTTTGCCAAAAAGTGTCCCAATAAGACGATTGCATGTCGGAACTGTGAAAAAAAAGAGGCAGGCACTGACAGGAACCAAGAGAGACAGTAGGTATGCCTTTGGTGTAATCCATGACCGTATGATGGCATGGCCAAGGCAAGGTTATCTTACCAGGAATGGTAGTGTGATTCAGCATGGGACCCTAGAAGATTTCCCAGCTATGCAAACTTCAGACTTAAGGGATTTGTTCTGGCAAGTGATCCATTCTGCCACTTCAGATACATTAAAAGGAATAGGTCTCAGATGGATACCGCTGTTTGAATGTCCTGTCCTACGTGCCTAATCAAGGACTTAGTAGGCTGCTGCAATTAAGCCGAAAGAAGCAGCAGTAATTAAATTAAAAGCACACAGAAGGATTCAGACACCTAAGCGTAGAGGGAATGACTACACAGACAGTGCAGGAAAAGCAATGTTAGTTTTAGTTAGTTATGAGGAGAGGTTAGATGAACTCAGATTGTTTTCACTGAAAAGAAGGAGGCTGAGGGGCGACCAGATACACATCTACAAAGTTATGAGAAGCATAGATAGAGTGGATAGTCAGAGGCGTTTTCACAGGATGGAAAGGTCAACTACAAGAGGGTACAGATTCAAGGTGAGAGGGGAAAAGTTGAAGGGAGAAATGCGGGGAAAACTTTTCACACAGAGGGTGGTGGGTGCTTGGAACGCAGTGCCAGTAGAGGTGGTGGAAGCAGGCAATTGATCAATGTTTAAGGTGTATCTCAATAGACAGAGGAGGTGAACAGAGGGATAAAAACGATGTATGGGCAATAAGTAGCAGGGCTAAATAAGGATTAGGAATCGATGCAGGCATGGAAGGCCAAAGGGCCTGTTCCTGTGCTGTATGGCATAACGGATGAGAGCAAAAGTGCAGGAGATATATTGGAACCAGCTAAGGGCTCTGTTCACTACTGAAGGGGTCATCCTTAGTTGAGAAAAAAGGGAAAACATGTCAAAAGTACCTCTGCACATGGTGCTCTCATCAGAACCAATGCAAAGGAGACAGTGAAACATTCCATTGTCCTGGCAGTGTCTCATTTCTATTGGAGTTTTCTTTAAAATATGCTTAAGGTCAGTGTTACCCCAGCATTACTGTGTATGTTATTGGAAAACTTGTTCATATTGCAGTGTTTATGATAGGTAGGTAAACATTGAAGGCCACTTGCTCACTTTCAGTCTGAAGTAACCAAGGATTGATTCTAACTTAGAAAACATGGAGATTGATTTTCTTTAGGACAGTTTGA
This sequence comes from Ginglymostoma cirratum, assembly GCA_024137785.1. Taxonomy (NCBI): domain Eukaryota; kingdom Metazoa; phylum Chordata; class Chondrichthyes; order Orectolobiformes; family Ginglymostomatidae; genus Ginglymostoma; species Ginglymostoma cirratum. The sequence goes on along the minus strand of JAHRHZ010000095.1, from coordinate 7,448,699 downwards.
GTTCCGAAGCAGGTTAAGTTTTGTTCCTTACAGGAATTCAGGACAGCACAGGAAAAACGCAGTCACTTCAGTGGAAAATTTTAATCAAGCTTCCAAATTGTGAGTGTTTGGTTAGAAATCTGCAGTTTATTAGGAGTGGGAAAGTTTAAGCTCACAGTTTTGCGAGTATTCATGTAAGAGGACTCCATGGTTCACAAGAAAGAAACTATGGACAATCAGTTATGTAGAACTTAAAAAATGATTTTACAGCACTTCATGTTTCCTCCTAAAGCTGTTCTCCTGGTCCAGGCTGTCAGAATTACAAACTACCAATAGGACAATAGCCAAACAAAAAAGTTTAAAATAAAAAGTCGTCAGTTCAATTTGGCTTTTTTCCTCTATTACATTTGTCTAATAAATTATTTCAGAAACTTAAATTTAAAACAGATTAACATTGAGTGGAGGGAGAAAAAAGAAATTGTGGGGTGAACCTTGTTTATTCTGATCCCATGATGTGTTTTTGAAATGGTTTTGCTAAAGATATCTGCTGGGATGCTAGCTTTGGTGGACTGCTATGTGTGTGTTTTCACCTTTTGAAAAACGAATGTGTTGACATGCTGAGAAAGTTGGCTCTATTTTTCCAGGTTTTGAATTTATTTCAATTTGATTCATTGGATGATAACAGGGGTGGGTAGTGACTGGGGAGAATTTTTAGTTGCTGCTGTATTTTTGGCTGCCAGCCCAAAACCAAGTCTTTTGTTTCTTTTATACCCTCTAATGAAAGTGTGGAGAGAGTTTGCAATACGAGTGTAAAAGACGATTTAACCAATGAAAGGGATTTGACCATTGCTCCCCCCCTCTTTCTTGTTATTGCTGATCCAGTTTGTAAATTAAAGCCCGACGATAGAAAGGTCTTCAGACGGAGAAGTACAGGCTTTTTTTTTAAAGAATGGCTTTTAAGAAGAGTTTTGTTTCTTTTCTAACTTACATTGACAGAGTCCTTTTTCATACAAACTCTGCCGGTGAACGAAATCCTTCTTGTCATAATGTGTAGAATATTAAATAAGATTGGGTGGCCACTCCCAGTAAAACTCTGCAGCAGGCCTCACTCACTCTCAGCTGACCGGTGGAATTTGATCTCTGGCTGCTGCACAAGTGTTTGTCTCTCTGGAAAACATGGAGCTCTCAGCTCTCCTCGGGTTTCTCTTCACGGTATTTGACAGATTTGCTGTGCTGGCCATGTTCTTCACGGTGTTTGCCCTGGCCCTTGACTTCATGAAGAGACGCAAGTGTCAGAATTATCCACCTGGGCCCCGGGGCTGGCCTTTCTTTGGGAACATTCTTCAGGTCGACTGGAACAATCCCCACTTGTCATTTGCCAAGGTAAAGCATAAATGGTCTGATAGCAGAGAGTGTGAGAGACCCCATTCTGTCAATCACTTCTAACCTTGTCAGTCTCTCTTTCATGTCTTCTATTTCTCTGTCTTAATCTCTCACATTCTCGATTTAATCCAGTTGTTTAACTCATTACTTTAATCAATAATTCCTTTCTTTATGCCTTGTATTATTAGGATTAGGGCTTCTTGTACATATTATTGTCCAGAATCACAGTACATTGTCACACCTCACTGGCATAACACACTGGAAATCAAGCTCCACTATTTCCAGAGTCATCATAAATGGTAATGATTTTTACACAGTTTGCAAACTCTCCAGTTTACCTGTTTTTTAGACCCAGATGGACAGAAAACACACACCAGGATTTTGTTTGAAGAGCTACTGTTTATTACATGTAAATAGAATCTGGCTACAGTAAACAATTATGAATCCTCGGCACATAACTGTACTATTTATGACTCTCAAACCCTTTAAAATATTCCCCTTGGACACACATAGACACAGACAGGAAAGAAAACGTGGGTGTTATGTGTGGAGGGCAAGACTGAGAAGGCAGTTCAGTGGTTCCTGTTCACAGGGCTTGCTGAAACGATTCTTCTCATTCTTGCGCTGGTCAGAACACTGCTTCTCGATCTTCCATCTCTGGAGATGCTCACTGGTTCATGGGAGGCACAGGGTCTGATTCATACTTACAGAAAGGCCTCTGTCTTATTAGTTAAAGCCACAGCTTACAGCAATTGCTCAAGGAAAGATAAACTGGTTTTCTTCAGGTTTAAAGTGACTTTTTCCTGCAGAGAACAGAGAGATCTCCTGATCTGGTGCAAATTTAAAACCAACCTAAGGGGCAACTTTTTGACGCAGAAGGTGTTAGGTGTATGAAATAAGCTTCCAGAGGAGATGATGGAGGTGGGTACAATTACAACATTTAAAAGGCACCTTGATAGGGACAAAGTAGGAAGGATTTAGCAGTATATGGGCCAAATGCTGGCAAATGGACTAGATTAAGTTAGGATATCTGGTCAGCATGGACAAGTTGGACTGAAGGGTCTGTTTCCGTGCTGTACAGCTCTACGATTGCTGAGAAATCAGAGACAGGCAGCCCTTTAGGCCCAGCATTGCCACTGGAAGGGAGCATCACTGAAGACTGAACATGAATGTCAGAGGGAGGGCAATGCAGCTAGGCCCCAGAGAGGGGACTGCATGCAGCGACCAGGAAGACAGGGTGGGATTTCAAGCAGTGATTGCAAGTTCTTTAAACCCAGGTGACTCCCTATTCAAATAATATTCCATCACGGTCCTGACCTGTGGCTTGTAGCTGGTGGACAGACTTTGGGGAATCAGGAGGCGAGATACTCACTGCAAGGATTCCTAACTTCTGATCTGCTGTTGTGACCATAGTATTCATACAGTGAGTCCAGTTTAGTTTCTGGCTAATGGTAAACTCCAGGATGTTGATAGCAGGGGATTTGGCAACAGTAATGGCTTTGAATGTCATGAAGAGATGTTTAGATTCTGTGTTTATTTGAGTTCATAATTGCCTGACACTTCTGAGGGTCGAGGTTTATATCCTACTTATCAGCGCAAGCTTAACATAATGATGTATTTGGTCAAGAACTGCTTGACTACATGACAAATTGACATGTACAGGAAGCACCATTAGTTGGTCCAGGAAGCAGTTAGTGCAGACATAGAGCCTAAGTGTGAGGAGGTGCAAGTACAAGTGGAATTGAACGAGCTAATATCTACTGACTGAAGGACCAGCTGAGAAATACTTTCAGAAGCTGTGTCCTGGAGTTAGGACTTCACAATAGCCTGCAGTTTATATGACAAAGTGTGGCTGTGTTACGGTATTGAAGCATTTCTCAGTATCAGAGTACAGTCAATTGATGGGTGATAGCAATAACCAAGATAATATTCAATGTATATAACAAACCCAACACCAGCCTTGCACATTTGGAATGTAAGCTGGGACGCCAAACATGTTGGGGGCAGACTATCTCCGATAGGGCTATGCTGGGTGACCCACTGTCTTTGAAATCATTGTGAGCTGCCCCATGTTTGTTATCTGACCCACAAGTGGTCAATGTCAAACTCAAAAGAATAGCCACCCCCTTCTGCCAGTTAAATCTTGTTTCTCTTTATTATGTTTAAGCTGTGGAAGCGATATGGTGATGTGGTGGGTGTGCAGTTCGGATGGACCAACACAGTGATACTGAACGGCTATGAAACCCTAAAAGAGGCACTTGTGAAGAAATCGGAGGATTTTGCCGACCGGCCACAATTTCCAGTCTATGAGGATATCTTTAAGACCACAGGGGAAGGTAAATGTAGCAGGTTTTGGAGACAGCCACACAAATCCTGGGAAGTGGGTTGGGAATTGCTGATGGTCAGTCTGCAGGATATTCAATATCTCATTGTGTCCATGGGAATGGCTGCTAAAGACTCCAGAGGAGCTGGGTCTCATTGTGTGCATTGTGACTGCTCTCAGTGTGTCCAACGGATCTGGCCCTAGCGTGGCCGGGGGATCTTGTCCCGGTCTGTCCCGGGCTACTGGTCCGGGTCTATGCGGGGAATCTGGTCCTGGTCTGTGTGGGGGAGGTGGTCCCGGCGTGTTCGGGGGAACTGGTCCTGGTCTATGTGGGGGATCTGGTCCCGGCGTGTCCGGGGGATCTGGTCCTGGTCTATGTGGAGGATGTGGTCCTGGTCTGTCCGGGGGATCTGGTCCTGGTCTATGTGGGGGATGTGGTCCTGGTCTGTCCGGGGGAACTGGTCCTGGTCTATGCGGGGGATCTGTTCACGGCGTGTCCGAGGTATCTGGTTCCGGTCTGTCTGGGGGAACTGGTCCTGGTCTATGTGGGGGATCTGGTCCCGGCGTGTCTGGGGGATCTGGTTCCGGTCTGTTCGGGGGAACTGATCCTGGTCTATGCGGGGGATCTGGTCCCGCCGTGTTGGGGGTATCTGGATCCGGTCTGTCCGGGGGAGCTGGTCCTGGTCTATGCCGGGATGTGGTCCCAACTGGTCCCGGTCTGTCCAGGGGATCTGGCCCCGGCGTGTCCGGGAGAAGTGGTTTTGGTGTGTCCATGGTAACTGGTCACAGTGTTTCTTACCGGACTGGTCTCAGTAAATTCAAATGTATCATCTATCAAGCCACTCTGATACTGGTTTCGGTGTGAGCACTTAACTCTGAGTTCTCTGGCTGGTTTCTCTGACACAGAATGTTCACCATCTCTTTAGATGCCTTATGCCACCATCACTAAACCGGCCCTCCCTGTGTATGGGAAGGGGAGTGCTGATTAGTTGGAGCATATTTGGCCTGAAGTGGAATCAGTTTCTACAGCCAAAAGGACAGCCCTCATGAGGGACATGCAGCACCCAGCAACAAAACCTAGATGTCCTCAGAACTGGCAGAATGAAGTCTCAGCAGAGGTTGCACCATCACTATTGGTCGAAATCCTGTGAGAGAAGTGCATATAGGAAGCCAGAAATCAACTTGCCTAGCAGCAACTAAATCAGCTCCCTTAAAGAGGAAAACTGGAGTAATCATCACAGAAGCTAGTCAGCGAAAAAAAAAGCTGGGTGAAGCAATATCTCAAAATCTTACACACTGGAAAACATTATCCCTGAAGAGGCTCTCATCACCATTCCTGACTATTCTGTTCTGGAGAAGCTGGACAACATGGCCACCATGACCAGGGAGAATCTCACTCCTACTGATTCCCCAGGAAACAGAGTCATTCCACCTTTAATCCTCAGAAGTGGAAATACAGCATTGTCTGTAAGAAAAGGGGCAGAAGTTGGCCATTGAATATACTCTGCCTTTCAATGAGATCTTTGGCTGGTCTGATAACCCTTAACTTCACTTTTCTGTCTTTTCCTGTAACCCTTGATTCCCTTACTACTTAAATATCTCTCAGTCTTTAATAAACCTAATAATCCAGCCTCCACAACGGCAGTTTCTCATGAGATCTTTTGTGTAGTGGCCAGAGAGGTTGGTCTAGTGGTTAGGATTCACTACTTTTACCCCTGTGATCTAGGTTTAATTCCCAATCAGGGAATGATAGTATATTGGTTTGGTGCGATCTGTCAAAGCAATGTAATGACCAGACAGCATGAAGAAAAATCATTGTCGTCCTTCTCTCTCTTCTTTCCTGTTTAAATTAAGAAAAGAAAAATGAACACTGCCAGCCCCTGGAAGTGCTGCTGTAATCACATGACTGAAATGAGCTGGAACCACTGCACCCCCCTGCCTCCCCAGAACATTACAGGATTGTAATACGGGCAGTACGGTGGCGCAGTGGTTAGCACTGCTGCCTCACAGCATCAGGGTCCCGGGTTCAATTCCACCCTCAGGCGACTGTCTGTGTGGAGTTTGCACATTCTCCTTGCGTCTATGTAGGATGACTTGCTCTGGTTTCCTCCCCCAGTTCAAAGATGTGCAGGGTAGGTGGATTGACCATGCTAAAGGTGGAGTTATGGGGATAAGGTGGGAGGTGGTGTAGGTCTGTGTGGGTGTGGACTTGATGGGTTGAATGGCCTCTTTCTGCACTGTAGGGATCCTATGATTCTAACGGAGGACCACGAGTAGGCCATTCAGCCCCTTGGGCCTGTTGCATTATTCAGTGAGATCATGTCTGATCTATGGCCTGACTCCATTCATCTGCCTTTGGCCCATATCTTTGCTTAACAAAATATTATCTAATCTCAGATTTAAAATTAACAGTTGATCCACCATCCTGTGGAAGAGGGTTCCAAATATCTAGCCGCATATCCAAGTCATCTAGTCTTTCTTTATCTCCTGGAGATTTGGCCTTCTATCAACTGTAACTTTGAGCTGCTTGACGATGTCCCATCTGCTCTGAAAAATCCAAAACCCATCATTTTGGGGGACGTGCCTTGGCCTAATTCAGCAGGGGCTGAGAATAAAAGTGGGAAATAGCAGTAAGTCAAGTGCCACCTCACAGACTCAGGCTTAAGAGGGGAAAACAACCCTAATTTAAATCAACCCCATTCTCCATTGGCCATGACCCGTGTCTCTGTTTGAAGGCGATGATCAAAGCTTGAAGATCTGTTCCTTCAGACCAATGATGTACATCTTCTGGCAGGACTGAGTACTGAATATTAAACAACCCCAGCATGTAGGGTTCTCCAGCATCATTCCATCTTGGGTCGGAGGTGACCCCGTTGACTAGGTCATAATAACACAGACAGAGGCTCTCTGAAAACTTTTCCATTGTTGGTAAGTATAATTTCACACTGAAATTTGGAAGGTTACTACCTCTCAGCATTTAGAGTTTGACGTAGTACTGAAGGTGTACTATGTAAACCACCTCACAGTGGAGGGCAAGACGGTAATGAATGATCCAGAATCAAGGAAAAGAACTTGTATTATCTAGTCGGCACGGACAAGTTGGACCAAAAGATCTGTTTCCATATTGTTTAGCTCTATGACTTTAAAGCAACTGAGCAGAATGTCTGCTCTCAATCATCATGTAACCCCACAGAGCTAACAACCTTGAAGTAGCTTTCTTTCTTGTTCATTTTAATGGATTGCCCTTCATTATGGAGGTGATCGATATAATGTAGTTTGATAAGATGATTTTTTTTTATTGCTAACGTGCTGAAAGTGGTCAAATTGCCACACCAAAAGCAGTGGACTCCCCATTAGTAGGAATTTTGTCACTCATAATTCTTCCTTACACCATACTGTCAACTTTTAAAATGTTCTTTCTCCATTTTTGATGGGCTTTGGTGAGTCGACCAGATCTCAATGAATAACATTATCTTGAAAGAAACACTGCTGTGCTACCAGCTGCTTATCACTCATCTCTTCTGATAGCAATTTCCTCTGAAGCTTGTATCACTAGAAGATTCACTGGAAGATATTGTCCATTTTACAATAACACAGAAAGTTTAAAAAAAATCACCGCCTTTCTGTTGTTTCCCTGGAGGTATTGTCTTTGCAAGATATGGCCCTTGGTGGAGAGAACAGAGAAGATTTTCACTTTCGACACTGAGAAACTTTGGGCTCGGAAAGAGATCTCTGGAGACAAGAATCATTGAGGAGGCTGAATTTTTAAACAAAGCATTTGAAAATGCAAAAGGTAAGGAAATGGTATTTTTGAGGAAGTGGAAGACGCGTGAGATGTTGTGGAGATGTACTAACACTCCGTGCACATATTAAAATTCCACATGAATTTAGCAACCCATTTCCAAAATTCCCCTTGGTGCTAAAATGAAACAAACTGATTATCCGGAACATCAATGATTTTATAGATAGTCCCAGAATGGTTTGCTATCTGCACCATTATCACTTGAAGCTTCTGAAGCTGCCTTGGCTTGTGGGACTTTGGTACTGGGTCTGTTTGTAGTTCCTGAAGGCTGTCATTGATAAGAATGAGTGCAGAGACACTGGAGCTGTCAAGGCTAATAGGAGCAGAGATATTGTAATGAGTTGCAGAATTGGAAGACAGGGAGGTGGAAGTCTGAAAATTTAAAAAATAAGGAAAACTTTATCCATGAGCAGCTGATGAGGTTCTTCAGAATCGCCAAAAGGGGGAGGCAATGGCCGAGTGATATTATTGCTGGACTGTTAATCCAGAGACCCAGGTAACAGTCTGGGGACCTGGGTTTGAATCCTGCCACGGCAGATGGTGGAATTTGATTTCAATAAAAATCTGGAGTTAAGAATTTAATGACAATCATGAATCCATTGTCGATTGTTGGGGTAAAACCCATCTGGTTCATTAATGCCCTTTAGGGAAGGAAACTTCCATCCTTACTGATCTGGCCTACATGTGACTCCAGACCCACAGCAATGCGGTTGACTCTGAACTGCCCTCTGGGCAATAAATGCTGCCTAGCAAGCGACACCCTCATCCTGTTAATGAATAAAAGAAAAAAAATGTAGGTCAAAATTCTCTTCCCTTGCGCGTGATGGAGGCTGGGAAATTGAACATGCTCAAGGTTGAGTTAGCCAGATTTTTGATCTATAAAGGAGTCTAAATATTGTGGGGAGCAGGCAAGAAAGTGGAGTGAAAGCCATAACGGATCAGCCATGACCTGATTGACAGAGGAGGAACGAGAGTCCGAGTGGCCGACTCCTGCTATTTCTTCTCATCTCGTGATCTCCCATGCTCTTCAAAAGACAAGAGGACAGTTATTTGGTGCAAATATTTACAGTGCAATGGGAGAAAGTTGAGAGTAGGACCAGGCAAGTTCCTTTTACGGAGAGCCAGTGCAGGCATGATGGGGTGAATGGCCTTGACCTGGTCTGTAACTATTCTTGTTCGTCCTTTGTAAACTCTCTCAAAGTAGTTGTACTTTGTTTCAGAGCTGATCATTTTTCTAAGGAGGGCAAGCAGTGGCTGGTATTCAATAGATTCAATTCTGAATTGGATGCCCAGCCCCCAGCAGTTACGAAATTCCCAAAGTACAATCGGTAAATGTGAGAGTTCAGAAGTGCTTGCTGCATGCATCTTGACTTTGAACATTCACATCTGATATCATTTCTTCAGGTCTCCCTTTTGACCCGCACCTCAATCTAAACAATGCAGCCTCAAACATTATCTGCTCAATTGTCTTTGGAGAACGGTTTGACTATCAAGATGAAAAATTCCATAAATTCCTTCATTATGTCGGAGAAAGTTTTGTCTTGGAAGGTGGATTTTGGGGTCAGGTAAGTCAGATCCACATGTGTATTGGGAGGTTGTGTATTGTAGGATTTTGAACATCAGTTCCAATTTCATGGAGCAAAACCAAGGTGGAGTCACAGCTTGACATGGTGATAAATCCGAGTTTAGAGAGAATACTGTTGTTTGGGATTATGTTCAGCATGGACTGTTTGGACTAAAGGGTCTATTTCCATGCTAGATGACTCTATGACTTGGGAGCTCAGACTGATGAATGACTCAATAGTTAAGTGGACACCAACAGGTCCATAAACTGGTCAAGGTCAGGCTTTACGGAATGGAATCTGAGTCATTTTTCTTTCTTCCGACACACCCTGGGGGTGGACACGAATATCATTGAACGATAAAGAACACTTGATCGGTGGGCTAGGGAGTCAGAAATGATAGAGAATATCCAGACAAAAGCAAAATATTACAAATCTGAAACAAACTCCGAATGCTGGAGAACTCACCAACGTTTGTGGTAAGAGAAACAGTCTTAAGGATTCCAGTCCAATATGGCTCTTCTTCAGAACGATTTCTCTGCCTAACATTGACAATACAATCAGCTATGTGCTGCAAGAGAATGTGTTTAATTTCAAACTCTGTGTTCACCACAGGTGCTAAACTCATTCCCCTTCATTCGCCATCTCCCGGGTCCACACCAGAAAATATTCAAAAATCAACAGCTGATTATCCAATTCATTCAGAACATAATCACGAAGCATGAAGAAATATGGCCCCCTGATGAGACCAGGGACTTCATAGATGCTTTCTTAACTGAGCAGGAGAAGGTTTGTAACAGATATCTCACTGTGTTAGAAAGAGAGATGTGTGGATGTGTTTTAAATTCATTTTCTGTGAGGTAATGTAATGGGGGCCTGTGCATTGTTTCATCAACTATCAGAGACCAGCACGGATTTCCCTCCTCCCTAAATATTGTATTTAGGAATATCTGGAGTTAAGAATCTAATGATGACCACGAATCCATTGTCGATTGTTGGAAAAACCCATCTGGTTCACTAATGTCATTTAGGGAAGGAAACTGCCATCCTTATCTGGTCTGGCCTACATGTGACTCCAGATCAACAGCAATGTGGTTGACTCTAAACTGCCGTCTGGGCAATTGATGATGGGCAAGAAATGCTGCCTGGTCAGCAACGCCCTCATCCTGTCAATGAATAATGGTATAAAGGACTCTGTACCTAAGTATCATACCTGAGATGGCACCGTAACTGGTGACTTGTGAACATTTCACTGTACTCATTTGAGTACATGTAACAATAAACCTAAACCTAATTCTAATTTGACTGAGGGAAAATTTTAATTCAGATTCTATCGCAAGGAGTACTGATCCTAAAGCAGCAACTGAATCAGAAACCAACCTGACATAGGGCTCAGTACCACAGTAGGCAGCACAGGTACCTGCTGGCACACCAGGGGAATCTACTTAACCACATAAAATCAGATTAAACTGGGAAAAACCTTGGCACAATGTGGGAAAGAGTGGCCTTCACATGCCACACTGCCTCTTGTTTGACAGTCTGACATCTACAATCCAGTCCCACAGAAAAGATGGAGTTGTTTTAGAAACTGCATACAGAAAGGTCAGAAGATGTGGGTTTACAGGAATAATATTTTGGCTCTTTTTAATTCATTACGTTTTTATGACTGATATTTAAATCTTTATGTTGCACATTTAGATGAAGCATGATCCCAAGACAAGTTTTCTGAAATCCAATTTGTTAGGGACAGTTATAGACCTCTTTGCTGCTGGAACCGAGACCACCTCCACCACCCTGCGCTGGGCCCTACTCTTCATGGTTCTCCATCCAGACGTGCAATGTAAGTGCGTCTCTGTGTTAGAGTCAAAGCCTGGGCTACACAAAGCCCTGTTATTTTTTACAAGTAGATAACCCACTGCCTTTTTATCAGTTGAATGCAAACAAAAAAACACAAATTATTCATCTTCTGCACAACTCCCTCATGACATTTGAAGCGGCCTCCACCAGAGGATCTAGAATGAAGGGACAAGCGAGTGTTGGGGAAGCACATGACCGATGTTTTGCAAAAACACCACCCTCCCACTGACTCCCTCAACTGTGTCACTGTTGGGAGATCCTGAAGCTTGGAGTTTGAGTTTTAACAGGCTCCATGTTTCTTGGAGAGTCATTATGAATGTGGAATATCTGGCTGAGAGGACAATTCTTGCATTTATGCACCTACGGTTCATGTCTCTTCATGAAGAAAGAGCCAGTTTGTCAAAGATATTCATGCTGCATTCATCAGAAGGAATTCTAATGTGAAGGGAACAACATTTTTCTCATTTATGTGAGAAGAGTGTGCTGATTGGTTGACAAGTGGACTCTGATTGGTGGTATTGTGGGAAATCTTCAACAAAATGTGTTTTATTTCCAGAGTTCCAATCCACCAAGCATCTAATTTTGTGTTCCCAGTGCAGGAACATTGCAATAATTACCTCATCCAATTCAGATGCAAATCTCTTTTGAAAGTAATGATTGAAGCTGCCTCCAAAACACACTTAAGCAGTGTGTCGCATGTTTTAACTACTCACTGCAAACAAACATCCAATGGTTTTTTTAGTCAATTTGGGGACAATCTTCCTCAAGCCCAAAAGGTCAGTATCTACCTCCCAGATACAGGGATGGCCTCCTCCTTATTACTCTGATGGTCAGTTGCAAACATTGCATCTTCAGAGCTTTAGTATCAACCGAAGTGCAGTTTCGATGTAACTGTTTCTGTTATCATAGTCTATCCAATGTCATGTTTGAGTTTGAGGTCGTGTCAATCTTTTCAAAACTTGTTTCACTCACTGTGACATGTTATGTGCCAGTGTTTATAGGAGATAGCTCCCTGCCTTGTAAGACACACATAGTCTACTTTTCTGCATAATGTGCAGTTTTACTCAAAATAAAATCATAGAGTCATACAGCACGGAAACAGACCCTTTGGTCCAACTCATCTGTGCCGACCTGGTTTCCTGAATAAAACTAGTCTCATTTGCCTCCAATTGGCCTATATCCTTCTAAACCTTTCCTATTCATGGACCTGTGCAAATGTCTTTTAAATATTGTAACTGTACCAGCATCTACCACTTCCTGTGGTCGTTCATTCCAAATACAAACCACCCTCTTGTGTAAAAATTGCCCCTCAAATCCTTTTAAATCTTTCACCTCTCCACTTAAAATTACGCCCTACAGTTTTGAACTCCACTACCCTAGGGAAAAGACCTTTGCTATTCTCCTTACCTATGTCCCTCATGACTTTTATAAGCCTCTATAAGGCCACCCTCAACCTTCACTACACGCTAGTAAAAAAAAGGTCCCACCTATCCTGCTTCTCCTTTATAACTCAAACATGCCAGTCCTGGCAACATATTTGTGAATCATTTCTGCACCTTTTCCAATTTAATAATATCCTTCCTATAGCAGGTGATCTTCAATTTACCAAGGGTCCATTTATCACTGTGTGGTTAATGTACTAAGCAGTATTAAGGACAAGCAGGAGAATTTCTTAATCAGGTTAATATTTATCACTAAACCAACAGCACTAAAGCACACTACCAACTGGTAATGTCCAAACTTTAGAAATCTTCCCCAATTCATTACAGTTCCGGATAGGATCCCCCAAAATGCTAAGCTCCTGGGCAAGGGGGTGATGAACTAGCTCCTGTTCTTCATTCATCCAGCCCCTCAGCTGGTTACAACAACACTAATTTTAAAAAAAAATCCTTTCCCTATGGATACCTCCTTTCATCTGACTACTAGTGAGCTGACCTCAGCACTCAGGGTCAGAGACAATCTTTCCCTGCAACACTGGGGGAACTGAGGGTGGTTCTTCAATCGTGACTGGCATGGCAGACTAATGATCAAACACAGGCTGGTACACATGAAAACAGTCAGTCCCACTTGTACACTCCTGCTGAGTTGTAACTGGCTATTTAACCCCTGTTCTTGTTCATTCTTCAAAGGGAAAACACAAAATGTATATACAGGGTCATAGAGTCATACAGCATAGAAACAGACCCTTTGGTCCAACAGTCCATCCTGACCATAATCCCAAACTAAACTAGTCCCATTTGCCTACTTTTGGCCACATCCCTCCAAACATTTCTTATTCATGTACTTATCTAAATGTCTTTTAAACTTTGTAACTGTACTCACATCCACCATTTCCTCTAGAAGTTCATTCCACAAACGAACCACTCTCTGTGTAAAAAAAAAAGTTGCCTGTCATGTCTTTTTTAAATCTTTCTCCTCTCATCTTAAAAGTTTGCTTCCCAGTCTTGAGATCCCCCATGGTAGGGAAAAGACACCTGCCCATTCACTTTATCTGAGCCCCAACATGATTTTATAAATCTCTCTGAGGTCACCCCTCAATCTCCTACCCTCCAGTGAAAGAAGTCCCAGCTATCCAGCCTTTCTTTATAACTCAAACCTCCTATACCCAGCAACATCCTGGTAAAACTCTGCTGAACCCTCTCCAGCTTAATAATGTCCTTCCTATAACTGGGCGACCAGAACTGGACACAATTCTCCAGAAGAGGCCTCACCAAAATCTTGTACAACTTCAATATAACAGATTGGGACATAATCTACAGGGAGATGACTTACTGTTGAGTAATGGGTTGTTCGCCTCTCATTACCTTTATAATCACGAGAAGTTTCTTTGAAGTAGTGTTAACACTTTTAAGTATTACATTCCATTGAGCTCTCTCCATAGACCCACTTAATTTTCAATCACAGCCATTTTTGGCCCTAAAGCCCTCTTATGAAAAACACATTTTGGAAACACAAGTTAAAAATGTGCACGGTACTTTGGAGTTCTTACCCATGATTGAGGCAATTGTATTCCTATTTGCCAAACTTAATCGTGCATGAATTGATGTCTTGCAGTTTCCACATTATGTCAGCACTTAAGAGATGATTGTCGACATTTGTTTTCCTTTGTTTCTGTAGCTAAAGTGCAGGAAGAGATTGACACTGTAATTGGGAAGGAGAGAAAGCCAGCACTGGAAGACCGTGAGGAAATGCCATACACTAATGCCGTTATCCATGAAACCCAACGGGCGGGAAATATTGCTCCCATTTCACTTCCTCATCAAACATACAGAGATACAGAGGTCAAGGGCTACACAATCCCGAAGGTACAGTTTGGAATTTGTTTCAACTGTGTAGCCCCATCTTCCACTGCCATGATCTGTTCCTCTTTGAAATCACAACTCCTTATCAAATCTAATTATTAATTATGAATATTCACAGTTGCACTGATACCTTAAAATTAGGAAAATGAAGATTCTTGCTAAGCTGAACAGCTCCTTGTTGCTTAAAGAACTGAATGTATTAGGAACAGACATATGTAATGGGAAGGTGAAAATATAGTGGTGGAAGGGCTCATTAGACCCATCTACCTCTTTTTCTTCTGTGTTATATCTGTACCTGGGTGTCCCAGGAGTGGGAGCACATTAGTACTCTTGAAGTCTTCTGAGACTGGTGGGCACCACTGGGGTTGGAGTGCACCATTGGCCCTAGGAATGTCATTTCAGTTTAAATTCTTTACATTTCCTTTGAAGATTTGATTCATATTACAGTGCCCCTTTAACAGGCTAAAACTTGGTTAACTGTCTAATTTGCTTATGATTATTTAGACTGGTTAATTGAGATAGTATAATGCTGGAATGACAGAAAGATTGCAGCACCAAAGGTAGCCAGTCAGGCCAAAGTATTCACGAGTAAGAGAAACTCAAATAGGCTTACGACCTAGCCCTCTTTCAGTTGTCTTGCAATTGCCTCCTCATCTGATTTGGATGCAATTCCCTTTTGAAAGTTATGATTGAATTTGCCCCCAACACACTCTAAAGCAGGGTGTCCCAGTTTCTAACCACTCACATCCAAAACAAAATCTTCATGTCATCCAACGGTTCTTTAGCCAATCTGCAAATGGGGATAATCTGCAAATGTTCCTTAACCCGGGCAGGTCTATATCTCCCTCCCAGATACAGGGGTGGCCTCTTCCTTATTGCTCTGATGGCTGATTACGAACATATTCTTGACAGATGTGTCTCTACTTTAATGATGTAGGGAACAATAATCATCCCAAACCTTTCCTCCGCCTTGTTTGATGAGAACGTTTGGTCAACTCCATACCAGTTTAATCCGGGTCACTTCCTCAACTCAGAGGGGAGGTTTGTGAAACCAGAATCCTTCATCCCATTCTCTGCAGGTAATGTACAATTCAAGGAAGCATTAACTGTACTGAAATATACAGCTGCAGATTTGTAATGATGTCCAGCCACATCTTAATATAGGGTTCACCTCAAAGAGGATATGGAAAATCCCATAAATTACCACGTAAATTAATGTCAATCTTCAAATCTTCTTATGGGCGGCCCAGTTTTGAAAGGGTTAATTCAATAGTTATTAAATAAAAAGAAGTAAGATAATATTTACATAGTATTGAGAAAGGTTGATTTCTTGTAGGCGAGGTGGGATGTTATCAAAGGGACATCAGGTATTTAAAACAGTGATTGCCACTGTGATGTACGTGGTTATATTCTGTTGTTATTATTTGGGAACTCTGGTTTAAAAATTGATAGAAGTGGATATTAGTTTTCTGTTCTGTGAAGGTGACTTCTTTTTTTTTTAATAAAGGTCAGAAAGTCATTTTGTGCAAAGAACTAAAGACATCCTTTCCAAAAAAAAATTCGTTATTCAATCAGTATGACCCCACAGTGACCTCATTGTTCCTCTCCGTGCAGGTCGCCGTGTGTGCCTGGGGGAGCAGCTGGCAAAGACTGAACTCTTCCTGTTCTTCACCTCCATGCTCCAACAGTTCACATTCCATCTCCCAGAAAATGAGCCAAGACCAAACTGCACAGAATCCAAATTTGGAATCACCCTGAGTCCATGTGCTTATCGCCTGTGTGTTAAACTCAGATAAGATGTATGGGGGGAGGGTGGGCGAGGTCGTCAGGAGCAGTGAGGAGTCATACACCTTCTTCTAATTATAGAACAGAATAAAATATCCTCGATTGTACGACAATACAGAGGTATAGGAGTACAGTGAAAAGTTTTTACAATGGCTGCTTTTTAATGGCACAATCTTAGGTGGACATACTGCGGTAAAAATCTTAGAGTAAATAAAAATATAGCGTTCTTATATAAAGAGGATTAAAGGAAAGCATAAGCATTATTTACAGAGGTAGCTTCCATGTAGTGAAAAGGATTTAAATTACAGTCCAATAACAGCAGCTCAGCGTGTTGCACCGGGGCAAGTCCAGCATTGCTCCAGCCTCCAGTCCGCTCCTCACCAACACTCAGCAGCATCAAGGTCAGTCATGCTGTACCGGGATTCATACCTCAGCCCCTCTGTCGCTCTGGGAACTTGGCCCCTCGTTGCTCTGGGTACTCGGCCTCTCTGTCCGCCCTGGGAACGCAGCCTCTCTGTCACTTTGGGAACACAGCCTGTCTGTCCGTTCTGGAAACATAGCCTCTGTGTCGCCCTGGGAACGCAACCTCTCTGTCGCCCTTGGGCTGCCTTCTCCCGCTCGTTGCGGCTGCCTGCTCCTGCTCTCGCCTCCAGCTCCTGGAACTCACTGCCTGCTTGATGCTCTGGGGCTGCTTCCCCATGTGCTTCTTCGGAGCTCTTCCCTGTGCTGCTCTGGGGCTTGCAGCCCACACGCTGCTGTAGGCCACACTGCTCTGGATTTGTTGCTGACTCTGATGCTGAGGAGAGAGAAGAAGAAAAGAGGAGAGAAAAGGAGAAAGGAGGAGAAAGACGCAGAGGAACTCTGAAAGGAGCATACTACTCTGCTGCCATCTTGCACATCTGAAACTGATCCCATCACTAATTGCTTTTCTGATCCCCTAGTGTAAGATGTACTTAAATTCCTAATTTCACACACTAAGACATGAGTAACCAAACTGCCTTGATTGATTGGCTGGTCATTGCTGCCAGTCTCTGCTCTTTCTTTGATTAATTCACTCATGGATTCACAAGTTATAATTTAGTTGTGCCTAATACTGTCAAGCTAGTTTTGTGAGAAACTGTAGAATTCTTTCTACTTTCCACCAAACCACTTTGGAGAGCCATCTTTGCTGACTTGGTTGAATTTGTGCTGCCATTTTGAATAATCCGATGGCAGTAATGAATTTGTACAGGAGTCCAACTATCCCAATCGTGGCCTGAGCCTCTCTACACAAGGCTAAATCCAAACTGTGCCAGCAGCATATAAAAGGGAGCCAGTACAGTATATTCTGTGTCATGCTGTCTGAGGACTATTGGTTCACTGCCTTGTTCCAATGTAAAGAGGAATCAAGATGGCACCAATGGCAGACGGCGTAAGAATCCATGGATCGATATTCTTATTAATTCATGGGGTATGAGCATTCCTGGAAAAGCTACCATTGTTCCCCAGCTGTTATTACCTTGGAGCATAGGGTAAGCTGCCTTTTTGAACCACTGCAGTCCACAGTGCTGCTCAGAAAGGAGTTCCAAGTTATTAATCTAGCGACAGCGAAGGAATGGATGATATAGTTTCAGCTCAGGGCGTTGAGTTGCTTTGAGGGGAGCTTGCAAATGGTGGCGTTTCCACGCATCTGCTGGCCTGGTCCTCTAGAAATCATGGTTTTTGGAAAGTGCTATCGAAGGCACTTTACTGATGATCCAGCTGGCAGTAATCTTGGACAAATCAGATGTCATAGTGAAACCTGGCTTGATTGATCATAAGTTTTATTTTTGCATTTTGATTACCATGGTGGTCATCATTGAATATAATCAAATGAAGCTGCCAATGCTTTTTTTAACAAAATAACATAAATTTATTACACAAAAACTATATATTTCACAATTTAGAAAGATCTCTAGAAAAACAGCTCAAAGAAGGATGCAATCCTTTCCCAAGCAATATTCTTTACATCCACTCAATCTTAGTCAAGTATCACTATGATCTAAACTTCTCAATTTTGTACACAAATTAGTCTTTCCAGCCCTTCTCTTGGATTGCTGATGGAGGTTAAGATTTCTTTCCAGCTCTGATGGTCTGGACATGTCTGTCTAGTTGAGGCAGCCTGGAGATCCTATAAACTGCAAAC
Source organism: Ginglymostoma cirratum (assembly GCA_024137785.1). NCBI lineage: Eukaryota > Metazoa > Chordata > Chondrichthyes > Orectolobiformes > Ginglymostomatidae > Ginglymostoma > Ginglymostoma cirratum. The sequence continues at coordinate 7,430,542 of JAHRHZ010000095.1, read as the reverse complement.
CTATCTTTATGCTAAGATGATTTTTCTTCTGAACTCAGTCCTTTGTGAACATTTGTTTCTGTGTCATCGAATTCAACTTTGTAAAACTGCAGCAGTCAGCTCCCCAGGTAGCTATTCAAGTCATTAAACTTAAATCGCACTTTGCCCTGGATGGTGTCGAGCTTCTTAAGTGTTGATGAGCTGCACTCATCCAGACAAGTGGGGAGAATTCCATCACACCACTGACTTGTAACTTGCAGATAGTGGACAGGCTTTTAGATTGGAGAGGACTCACCTCAGATTTCCTCTGATCTACTTTTGTAGGCATAGTATTTATATGACTAGTGCAAATCAGTTTCTGGTCATTGGTAACCCACAGGATGTTGATAGTGGGAATCAGTGATGGTAGTGGCATCTCATGTTGGAGATGATCTTTGCCAGCAATCGAAAGCCATTAAGCCATTCCTGGGAGTTGAAACTACATAAATAAAATAGTTTATTGCCACAAAGGACAAGTGATTACCCTGCAGAAGAATTTATGGAGTTAATCACAGGAAAGCTGTGTCTTTCAACAGACAGTTAAGGCCAAATGTAACAAAGAAACTACATCTGATAAGAAGGCAAGCTGCAGGTTTGCAATAATGTCCCACGACAAACTTACGAGAGAGAAAATCATGTAAAAATCCAATACCAGAACAAATCAGTGGCAGAACTTCGAAGGACAATACTATACAAGATTTGAACCTGGACACTTCCAGAGACACATTCTTCGTAGAATTGTGGCCACGTTCCACTATTAATTGGCTAATAGCTAATTTGGGTTGTGAGGCTAAACCTGTTCTTTTTGATCGTTACATGCAATAAAGATTAAATCATTGTTTCAGTCCTTGACTGTCTGTGTGATTTCTTAAAAAGTAGCCAAGTTAATGGTCACTTGTGGTGATTTACCCACAACAATGTGCACATGGAAGTCATCTGTCTTATTCTAGTGTTTGTCTGTGAAACAGAGCATTAGCAAGAGTTGTGAACGTTAGAATTCTGTTTCCTTAATTCTGTACCACAGCATAAGGCTAATTGCAGTGATGAGGAAGTATAACAAAACTAATCTGAACTCCACAGAGTGAGAAAGGTGTTAAATCTGATGATTCAATACATATTGATAACATTCACGTAAAGCTCTATCTATAATAATAAAGAATATGATTAGAATTCTGACCCTGGTGCCCCTGTTGTGCATGCATATACAGAAATAGAGGTGTACAAAAGGCACTGTAGGAGCAACATGTACAAAATAAGCATTAATTCTCTGTGTTAGCATCAGATAAACTTTATTGCATTGAATTATGCTCATAGTAATATTACTGAACTGATTACACATTCCACAAAAAGATTTGCTACTTAAAAGTCATTGATTTGCCACATTGACGTGCATATTGGGACAGCTAAGCTTGTCTCTTGAAGTGACTAAATATTACACATGAACGAATATAAATGCACATTAGTACAAAGAAACTAAGGGGAGATTTCCTCTTTAGGTCGTCTGGGAATGCATATTGGGAAATTTATCAGCTTTAGTTCAATTTTTTTTTAATTCGTGCATAGAAAATGGTCATCACCAACAAGGCCAGAATTTGCTTGGGTAGCATGGTGGTTCAATGCTTAGCACTGCTGCCTCACAGCACCAAGGACCCAGGTTCAATTACAGCCTGGGGTGATGTCTTTGTGGAGTTTTCACATTCTCCCCGTGTCTGGTTTCTTTCCACAGTCCAAAGATATGCATGTTAGGTGAACTGGCCATCATGTGCAGGCCAGGTGGGTTAGCCCTGGAAAATGCAAAGTTAGAGGGTAGGGGGACTGGGTCTGGATGGGATGCTCATTGGAAGGTTGGTGCAGATTTGATGGGCCTAATGGCCTCTTTCTGCACTGTTGGGATTCTTTGATTTTTGTTCCTCATCTCTGATTGCCCTTGAACTGTGCAACTCACAAGGACAATTCAGAGTTGACAGCATTGCAGTGGGCCTGGACTGAGGTGGGCAGCTGATTTTCCTCCCAATGTGAACCAAATGGGTTTTTATAGTTATCAATGATAGTTGTCATGGTTACCATATTGAGACCAGCTCTATATTCCAAATTTATTCATTGAATGGAAATTCTACCAGCTGCAGTGGTGGGATTTGAACCCATGTCTCCAAAGCATTATTCTGGGCCTTCTGGATTACTAATCCAGTGACAATACTAACACACTATCGTCTCTCTAAAATATGGGATGCACTTGTTCAGTCTCCAGGTTTGCCCTTCTAAGTACATATACATTGAAGCAGAAGATCTCCCCTGGGATGTTCACTGTATTATCACTAATTTATATTAATTTAAAGATCCTTTGGGATTTAGTTAGCGCTCCCTCAATCTCAAACTGAGAATTGATTAGCAGTAACTTCAGGACTGCAGCAAGTATAATTAACATACAATGTACCTGGAATGAATTGTCAATGAGAATGTTAACTGACTGGACAATGATGTGGTGGACTGCATGCTTCTAACAGCCACATTGTTCTGCTATTAACATTATTGTTTTAACGCAGAAACTCACAGTTACAGACACAAGCACCCACACACTTAAACACAAAAAGCACACGCTGAGACACACCCACATACTCCAGAAACACAATTAAACAATCATACATACACACAAAGTACACACACCTCAGATACGCACAAACCTAGATACATACTCAAACATCAATACACATGTGAATGTATGGAAGGACTTACGCTCACAGACACAGTTAGTCATACGCACTGATATATACATGGATACACAATCTAGAGTAATCGAGTGAATATGCACAGGAAGAGCCCATTTAGCCTATCACGCCTGTATTGAAAGTGCTAACTAATTAATCCTACTGGCCTGTTCTTTCCCTGTGATTGTGCAAGTATTTTTGGTTCAAGCATTTATTTTTTAAAGTTTTTGCATTCTGTATGTGAATGAATATGTGTATGTTTAGATTTAAAGGGGGTATAGTTTAAGTTTACATATTAGTAACTAATCATCTGTTTTGCCACATGTTTGAGGGAAAGTTTGTTACAATGAAGAAGTTATTGTTTCTTGTTCATTGATGAAACTTAGATTTCAAAAGCACTATTCTCACTAGGGTCCTGACAATAATAGATATATATACACACAGACAGATATATAAACATTAAATACACAAAACACACACATAAATACATACGTATGTGTGCAGACAGAAGTATACACACAGGGAGAGATATACAGACACAGGGACAGATATACACACACAAATACACACTAACAAACACATAGAGAGACACTTGTGTGCACACAGATATACATAAAGACATGTTTACAAACATAGATACGCAGGCATATATATGCACACGTTTATACACATAACATATGTTACACAACATATAGATGCACAGGGACGTCCTATTTAAGGTTCATTTATTTAATGTTTTTCCACTTTGCTAATAAAATCAAAACAATATATTCATTTAAAGTTGTTTAAGGTTCAGGTTTGTTTCCTACAGACTTCCAGTGTGTCATGCCAGCTTTCAAGAACTTTCCCATGCCTCTGCTCCCACATCCAGCCCCTTCTGCCCCTGCTCCAATTCTTTAACGTCTTCAACTTTAAAGCTCTGACCTTTAAGTCACCAGTGTTGCTTTTCTTTGCTGCCTGCTGTTCTAAATGTGGAATGAAAACCTAGATTTCACCTTGCGAAGAAAAAGGTCTCAGAGCATTTAACTATCACTTTTTTTTAGATTTAGTATCTATTTTGTTTTGAAAGTTTTTCGAGCTAGGAATACATGGTACTGCACAGGTTTGGTACACTATTTCAATCTGCACATTGTTTATTCTAATACCTGTAGGTACCTAACTCTGGATTTTATATTGACTTGTATTGGGAATCAATGTTTCACATTAAGTCATTTCATTTATGATTGTGATTTTCCAAAGTACAGTCAAAACCTTAAGTAAGGACTTCCTGTACACGTACACACACACAGATATACATACATCAACAACTGTACACACACACACACACATTAGATATACGCATGCACACAAAAAATTATAAGACCGATAGAAATAGGAACAGGAGTAGGCTGTTCAGCCCTTCAAGACTGGAATGCCACTCAATAAGATCATGGATGATCCAACATTCCTCATGTCCATTTTCCTGCATTTTACCTCTAACCCTTGATTCCTCTAGTGATCAGGAATTTATCTATCTCAGAAACACACATATGCTCACATAGACATGCACTCTCATGTACACACTCATTATTATATAGTTACACATAGATATATATACATAGCTGTGCATGTAAAACAATATATTATTAAGCTTTTATTGTAAGCCGTCTATTGTTGGGATGTAGAATTTTGCTAAATAGCTGCAATAATTTGTATATTCCACAAGTGTAATTTCCTGTTGGTCAAATTTTTAACTGTTCTTCAAATGCTTTAAAAAATTTCTTAAATTGTCATGGTGGGATTTGCACTCACATTTTTGGGATTACTAATGCAGTGACATAAACAGGGAATACAGGTGCATTGTGGCTGTGTTACTGGACTGTAATCCTGGAGTTTGAATTATAATTTCGAGCAAGAGCTTTACCAAACATTGTAAGATATTGTGGAGCAATAGACATTCAGAATTTATCATTTATGTGTTCAAATTGATGTACTCCTTTATTAATGTCAAGGCTTTATCCACTCTTCTGTATTTCATCCAAGAATCTGAACATCTACTTCTGACTGCTGTGAGCACCCAAGTGCTGTTTTCCTTTCGGCACATTAAGGGACTACCTGCTGCAACCTGTAATAAATCATGAAAGCAAGGCTGAATCATGTTCATTGGTCTGTAACAGAAGGATTGCTTTCACTGAGAAACTTATTGAGTGCGATGTTTCACAAGGCAGGACACCAAAAGGGGGCAATAACAAGGGAGAAGACACATTAAGAGGCAAGACTCAGTTATGCTAAGTATGGGATATAACATCCTGTAGATGGCAAGAAGCAGGATCACCTGAGAAGATTAGAATTCCCATAGATCTGAGGTGCTGGGAGAAAATGAATGACAGTACAGTACTATGTCTTAGTTTGAACATGGTGAAGGTGTACATGAAGAACAGTACGTCTAAACAAAACAGGAATGCTCAGATTTACAGTGTCATTAAAATGGAGAAAGTCACACAGAGATAGATGATGTTGAAAGTGAGAGAGAAATTCCTATTAGATTTAGGCTGATTCTGGTTAGAAAATAAATATAGGTTCAGATATAAAATGTAATTTGACTGAGGGGAGGTCATACATACTATGTTAAACATGCGTGCTCTCAGCAGGTGATCTACAGCTGTGTCAAACTACGTAGATACACATGCATTGGTTCCTGCCTTACAGAAATATCCTGCTCCATTCTCAGTTATTGGTCCTTCCACTGATCCAGTTTTAGCAGTGCACTGATAAGTGTGAGGTCATCCATTTTGGTAGGAATAACAGTAAAATGGACTATGTTTAAAATGGTAAAAAATTGCAGCACGCTGCTGTGCAGAGGGACTTGGGTGTCCTTGTGCATGAATCGCTAAAAGTAGGATTGCAGGTGCAGCAGGTAATGAAAAAGGCAAATGGAATTTTGTCTGCCATTGCTAGAGGGATGGAGTTTAAAAACAGGGAGGTTATGCTGCAGCTGTATAGGGTCCTGGTGAGGCCACACCTGGAGTACTGTGTGCAGTTTTGGTCTCCTTACTTGAGAAGAGATATACTAGCACTGGAGGGGGTGCAGAGGAGATTCACTCGGTTGATTCCAGAGTTGAGAGGTTGGATTATGAAGAGAGACTGAGTAGACTGGGATTATACTCATTGGAATTCAGAAGAATGAGGGGAGATCTTATAGAAACGTACAAGATTATGAAGGGAATAGATAAGGTGGAGGCAGGAAGGTTGTTTCCACTAGCAGGTGAAACTAGGACTATAGGGCATCGCCTCAAAATAAAGGGAAACAGATGTAGGACTGAGGTCAGGCGGAACTTCTTCACCCAAAGGGTTGTGAATCTGTGGAATTCCCTGCCCAGTGAAGCGGTTGAAGCTACCTCGCTGAATGTTCTTAAGGCAAGGCTAGATAAATTTTTGAACAGTAAAGGAATTAAGGGTTATGGTGAGAGGGCGGGTAAGTGGAGCTGAGTCTCAAAGATCAGCCATGATCTTATTAAATGGCGGGGTAGGCTCGAGGGGCCACATGGCCTACTCCTGCTCCTAGTTCTTATGTTCTAAATTATATGGGAATACCATTCAGTTGCTGCGGATAAAACAAAGATAGGTTGAGGAAGCTGGGAGGCTGCAGAAGGACTTGGATGGGCTATGAAAATGGGCAAAGAAGTGGCAGATGGAATACCATGTGGGAAAGTGTGAGGTTATGCACTTTGGCAGGAAGAAGAGAGGCGTAGACTGTTTTATAAATGGGGAAAGGCTGCAGAAATCTGAAGCACAATGGAAGTTGGGAGTCCTAGTTCGGGATTCTCTTAAAGTTAACATGCAGGTTCAGTTGGCAGTTTGGATGGCCAATGCAACGTCAGCATTAATTTTGAGAGAGCTATAAAACAAGAGCAGCGATGTACTGATTAGGCTGTAGAAGGGTCTGGTCAGACTGCATTTGGAATATCATGAGTAGTTTTGGGGCCCTTATCTTTTCTGGTCTTGGAGGGGGTCCAGAGGAGGTTTACAAGAATGATCCCAGGAATGAAGGACTTTTCACATGAGGAGCACTTGAGGACTTGGGCTCCTTGCTCAATGGAGAATGGAAGGATGAGGGAGATCTCATTGAAACTTACAGAATACTCAGACGCCTGGATACATTGAACGTGGAGAAGATGTTATCACTAGTAGGAAAGACTAGGAGCCAATGGCAAAGCTCAGAGTGAAGCGACGACCCTTTAGAACAGAGATGAGGAGGAGTTTCTCAGCCAGAGGGTGGCGAATCTGGGGAACTCATTGCCACAGAAGGCTGTGGAGGTCCAGTCATTGAGTATGCTTTAGGCAGAGATAGATAGGTTCTTGATTAGTAAGAGGATCAAAGGTTACAGGGAGAAGGCAGGAGAATGGGGTTGAGAAACGTATCAACCATGATCGAATGGCATGGTGGCTCAGCAGTTAGCACTGCTGCTTCACAGTGCCAGGGTCCTGGGCTTGATTCCATCCTCGGGCAACTGTCTGTGTGGAGTTTGCACATTCTCCCCGTGTCTGTGTGAGCTTTCTCTGGGTGCTCTGTTTTCCTCTCACAATCCAAAGGTGTGCACGCTAAGTGAGTTGGCCATGGGAAATGCATGGTTACAGGAATAGGGTAGGTCTCGGGGGGATGCTCTACGAAGGATTGGTGTGGACCTGATGGGCCGGATGGCCTGCTTCCACACTGTAGGGATTCTATGTGAAGAGGTCGTTCCCCCTGTGTGGGAGAGTCAAGGACCAGAGGACATAATCTTAGAATAAGGGGCCACATGTTTAAGACAGAGATGAGGAGGAATTTCTTCTCTCAGAGAGTAGTGAGTCTGTGAAATTCTTTACCACAGAGGGCTGTTGAGGCTCGATCGTTAAGTATATTCAAGGCTGAAATAGACCAAATTTTAATCAGTAAATCAAGGCTTTTGGGATAATGGCAGGAAAGTAGAGTTGACGATTATCGGGTCTGCCATGATTTTATTGAATGACACAGCAGACTCAATAGGGCTGAATGGCCTCCTTCTGCCCCTCCATATTATGGTGTTACTTAAGTGAGGACTTACTATGATTACCATCTCCTCTATGCTTAAACTTAAAGCAATAGATGTACCTGGCATTTTCTGAACTTCCGAGAATTTTGTCTCATCACGATTACTTGCTTATTCGAAGCTGTCACATTCCAGTTGTCTGTCGAAAGAAGCAGAAATGGAAAGTTTGGTTTTCACAGGCTGGGCTTCAACAACACAAAGGTTTAAAAACCCCAGCCACTGTTGAGCAGTTTCATGAAATGGAAGCTCATCTCAAGAACTCAGCAACGCTCCAACAAGGATTTGTTTTCTATTATGCAAAGCAAATGTATGAGTGGTTGCACACAGATTTCCTAAATACATTCCCAGTGGCACAGCCTCACTGCTAGCAGCACAAAATTCTTGAAGTAGCCAAGACAAATTGACGCAGAGCAATTCAGATACCGTAATATGAATCCAAGATTGTAAAGGCTAAGATATGAATTATAGTCTACATGAAGAATTTAAAAGCTGAGGGTTGCAGGCATTCCTTATATAAAATACCTTATTTACCTCCTATCCTTGTTACAATACTGTCTCAACATGTGCCGTGAGAAATTTCTCTATTCCCACTGCATCTGGAAGGCACATCTCAGTGTATGGAAGCTGTCAACACAAACCTATCACACAGAAATTACACTCTCCTGTTGTTAGTGCCACTGTCGTAACTCTGCTTGTACCTGGCAGCTCCTCAATGTATCGAGTAAAGGTCTCTAACTCCTTCTAATTCCCAAATTACCCCAGGTCTTGCTACGTAATCTAAATATGAATATGAAAGTAGAACAATTCACAACAGGATTTTTAAAATTCATTCATGAGATGTGGGCAACACTGGCCGGGCCAGTGTACATTGCCCTAATTGTCCTTGAGAAGATGGTAGTGAGTTGCTGCAGACCTTGAGGTGTAGGGACAATGTTAATTTGACTAACTGGTGCGTTCATCCATGTCTGATAACAAGCATGGGGCTGGATGAACACAGCAGGTCAAGCAGCATCATAGGAGCAGGAAAACTTGACGTTTCGGGCCTAAATTTCCCATTTCTGATGAAGGGTTTAGGCCCGAAACGTCAAGTTTTCCTGCTCCTATGATGCTGCTTGACCTGCTGTGTTCATCCAGCCCCATGCTTGTTATCTCGGATTCTCCAGCATCTGCATTACCTTTTATCTCCGTTCATCCATGTGTACCTGATGCTCTAATCACATGACATCCAAAGCTAAGAGCTCATGTCGAGCTCCATTTGCCATAGGACATTAATAGGGTCTACATAAGAATATTTTTGCTCACTCTATCTTTTTGTCTCTCCTTGTTAATTCTACTTTTGTTCCTTTGAGTCCCATTCTGTTTCCCTTGTCAGCTTATCCTAAACATTTCCCTTCAGCAGAAACAGAAGTGCAGCAGGAAACCCATTTGCATACATCACTGCGGTATATGTCATGGAACCAAGCAGAGTTACAGTGAAACAGTGGAAAGACACTGAGGATATTCCTAGACTTTATCGGGAAATCTAGTGACAAAACGGTAAAGGGCTACTTCCTCAAATTGCAGCCATCACCAGGTCTATCTTAAGACATAAAAGCAAAATATGGTGGATGCTGGAAGTCTGAAATAAAAACAGAAAGTGTTGGAGAAACCTAGCCGGTTTGGCAGCTTCTGTGGAGAGATAGTAGAGTTAATGTTTCGAGTCTGGTATGAAGCTTTTATTTCTGTCTTAAGCCTTGTTCCAATGAACAACGCTCATACTAGTTAAAGCACTTAGTTACCAGTTCTGCAATTATCAAATATGGTGATGACAATGGGACATCTGTTTCAGTAGCCAGCAGAAGAACAAAAGATTGAATGGAATTTTTATCTTTTGACTGTGACTATGAGATATTTTAATACGTACAGTCTTACCTTGATTTTCTAAATTCTCTTGAATGGCAATTCTGCAGGTGGTTTGAGCTGTTTCAGTTTGACCAGCAGAATCCGGCAGGGTAATTGGCTGGAAGTCCCTGAGATTCACTTCTGACTCCAGACGCAGCAATGCAATGCCTTCACCTTGCCAATCCACAATGTGATGCTCGATGATATTGTATTTTTCTGGATTGGGAGAGCCAATACAAACACCTGTAAAGGAACTGAAACAGACAACATGAACGGAAATATTTGCCACCTCAAGCGCCCCAAAACAAGACACAACACCACGGGAGAAATAGAGAAAAGGTAATGTTGGGGCAACAATCATTTATTTTGAAAAACTGGCATAAGAGAGATATCTAGATAGGTAAAGAAACTGATGGATGGACAGACAGTTTGGAATATAAATAGGGACAGTGTATACCAGGGTGGGTAAACATTGGATGATGTATGAATCAGGATGAGATGTTTATCAGGAAATGATATGAATCAGATCAGTTGTAAATCAGTTGGTTTGTAAATTGGATGGGACGTAAATCACATAAACTTAAATCAGCTCAAACCTATCAGGGCTTAATGCAATCAGACTGGGGATATATCAGACTTGGGGTAAATCGGACTAGGGATAAATCGGACTGGGGGTAAATCAGACTGGGGGTAAATCAGACTGGGGCTAAATCAGAATGGACGTAAATCAGACTGGGGGTATATCAGACAGGGGTAAATCAGACTGGGGGCATATCAGTCTGGGGGTATATCAGTCTGGGGGTATATCAGACTGGGGGGTAAATCAGACTGGGGGTATATCAGACTGGGGGTAAATCAGACTGAGGGTATATCAGACTGGGGGTAAATCAGACTGGGGTAAATCAGACTGGGATATATTAAACAGGGGTAAATTAGACTGTAGGTAAATCAGACTGGGGTATATTAAACCGGGAGAAATCAGACTGGGGCTAAGTTAGACTCAGGGTAAATTGGACTGAGTTTAAAACAGACTGGGGTAAATGAATGGAGCCTAAAAGAGTAGGTGTACAACCAGAAAGCACACTTTAGGAGAGGTCAAAATGATTCCCTAGCTACGAAACAATAACACTCATGTAGGTTTTTGTTTTGAGTTCTTCCAGCTCCTATTCCAACATGGCAGAGAGAGAAGGAATGTGCATTGATGTAGCAATAATGCCTTATCAGAGGCTCAATCAAATGTGACATTCAGTAGTCTCCAAGGCACAGGCAAAGGCTGCAACCATTTTATACACGGCAATCTTCCACAAACAGTAAATAAATGAATGACCAACTGATCTAATTCTCCTGGTCAGTGAAGGAATGTGGATGACAATGCTCTCACTATGAGACCACTGTGCTGTGGTTATATTTTGGTTATGTACTTCTTAAGAATACAGAGCGTTGGAATTCAAACTCCAGTCAAGCATTTCGATCATTTGTATTTGATGTTAAAAGAATTTGGCAAAGTAACTAACATCAGTGAAAGCTTATTGGAAAGTGGAATTATGACTTATTAATGGTTCTAAAGGAAAGTATCCTGCCAGTCAGTCTGACCCAGTCTAGCCTATATCATCCAGAGTGATAGATTAACTTCCTCTGGTATGACACAGAACAACACTCAGTTACCTCCACAAGAAAACTGGGGAGGGGGCATATACCAGAGATAAAAGGTACTGCAGATGCTGGAGAATCTGAGATAACAAGCATGGGGCTGGATGAACACAGCAGGTCAAGCAGCATCATAGGAGCAGGAAAACC
>JAHRHZ010000095.1:7387764-7418693 GCA_024137785.1 Ginglymostoma cirratum | reverse complement strand
GTTTTCCTGCTCCTATGATGCTGCTTGACCTGCTGTGTTCATCCAGCCCCATGCTTGTTAAGGGGGCATATACCAGTCTTGTTTGCACCTTCAGAATGATTTATTTTGTTTAGAAATGGAATGAGTCCCCAGTGAGTTTGAGTTGGTTTAATGTCTTGTTTGAAAAAAGGTACTCCATTCAGCACTATAGCAAAGGCTCAGCTTCACGCTGAAAAACTCAAAGAGATTTAAAAACAATTTAAAAAGAAAGGTTTGCATTGATATCGAGCCTTTCAGAACATTAGAATATCCCTTACCACTTACAGTCATTTGAGTGCACTGCAATCACTCCCTGAAGTTTGACTCTGAAATTGGGAATGCAGTCAGGAATATTCATCACAAACCCAACACACAAACATATGCCTTGAATGCTGGTCACTTGATGAGTGGAAGGGCCTTTTTCTCTATGAGTTTATGTCATCATCTCAGTCTGGGGTGGAGTGGGTTGCTGGGGGGAGATGGGTTTTAACTGGGGTCAGGCTACTGCCCACAGAAGCAGTAGGTAGTGGGGCTGCCAGGTGTGAGGCAGGCTGTGTGATAGACCGAGCTTAATGATTCAGAAATCACATTAATATGGCTAAGTATTTGGTCAGGGTACAGGATAAAGCCTCCTGCTGCTCTTCAAAATAATACCATGGAATCTTTCATGTCATCTAAGAGGACAGATTATTTGATTTAACATCTCTTCCAAAAGACTGCAGAACTGATAGTACTGCATTTGAGTCCCAGAATCTCTACAGTCAGGAAGCAGCCATTCAGTCCATTGAGACTCTCCATCCAAACAAACCCACCCCATCCCTGCAACCCTGTATTTCCCCATGGCAAATCCACCTAGCTTGCACACTATGGACACTTTAGCATGGCCAATACACCCTAACCTGCACATCTTTGGACTGTGGGAGGAGACTGGAGCACCCAGAAGAAATCCACACAGACACGGGGAGAATGTGCAAACTCCACACAATCGGTCGCCCTAGGCTGGAATCGAACACTGGGTCCCTGGTTCTGTGAGGTAGCAGTGCTAACCACTGAGCCACTATGCCACCCCAAGATTGAGTGTCACCCAAGATTTGCACATGGGATTTGCAAACCCACCCTTAGGATTAAAAGGCAGGAGTGTTACCAACTGAATTATGGCTTACACCACCGTCTCTGTAACATGCATCACATACAGTTCAGGTTATAAGGTTAGTAAACAGTGGCCCAAATCTTCAGGCTTGAGGTAGACTGCCCTACTCAATTACTTGCTCACAGAGGGCAACATGTCATATTGACACTTTATTACGTCTGAATGTATCACTGAGAAGCAACAGTCTTTATACCTCTCATTCGCACATCTGCCACTACTCAGCACCCATTTATTGGAGACGAGAGCACCATGACAAGGAAACCTGTAACGCCTCCCTGTTAGAATAACCACCAATGGGCATCCCCCAGCAGATGAAGCTTGACAATCTGGTTTAATATAAAAAAAAAACCAAGTGTTACATTCTAAAACCAATCGTGGAATGTATCGCGCATCACAAACCTCGCAGGGAGTACATTCGAATAATTGACCCTAATCTTTGAACCTGAGGTAAACTTCTCTCCTAAATATTTGAATGGTTTAATCAACTCAGCCAGTCAGGCACAAACTGGAAATGTATGTGAATGTTTTTAGAAGAACCTGTGGCACTTCCAGCCTTTTAGCAACACGAATACCCACACTTCAGAGTGAGAATGTTAACGGAGTGCATGCACATAGGTCAATAAAATCTAAAAGTGAACATGTATTAGAAAAAAATGCGAATAAAGGCAAAAAAAAATGGATGCTGGAAATCAGAAACAGACACAGAGAATGCTGGAGAAACCCAGCAGGCCTGGCAGCGTCTATGGAGAGAGAAACAGAGTTAATGTTTCAAGCGTGGTATGACTCTTCATTAGAACTGAAAGACTTCATTGAAAATAGTGAAGTCTGCATTTAATTTCTCCCTTTTTTTATATTTTAATGGTTGCAGGCATCCACTGAGGTAACTGCACTCTCATAAAAGCATGTAAATTGCTGATTGAAGCGGCTTGGAAACTCAACTTTGTTTGAAGTAAGCACAACATTTTAAATGGTTAATTAATTACTGAACTTTAAAAAATAGTTGGCATGTTTCATAAGCGGTGACTTGGTGACTAACTCCTAAGGTAATGGCAAATTGTCATGTCCATTTGCCAAATGTGAACATACGCACAGTCTGAACACTGACAGCTTAACTGAATGGATTGTTGATGGAATCTGACAAACAGAATGAAGCAGCGTCGGAAATCCCGACTGATTGTCTCTCAAATTGTGATAATATCTGTTGTCCCTTTGGTACAGCTTACAGGGAGCATGGACAATTGTTCCTAGGCCATAGATGCCCTTGACTACGAGTGACAAGGTAGTTAAGAAGGCATTTAGCATGCTTGGCTTCATTGCTCAGACCTTTGAGAATAGGAGTTGGGACGTTATGTTGAGGTTGTACAGGATATTGGTGAGGCCTTTTCTGGAGTATTGTGCGCACTTCTGGTCTCCCTGTCATTGGAAGGATATTATTAAACTGGAGAGGGGTCAGAAGACATTTACCAGGATGTTGCTGGGTATAGAGGATTTGAGTTATAAAAATAGGCTGGATAGGCTGGGAGTTGTTTCACTGGAATGTAGGAGGCTGAGGGGTGACTTTATAGAGATTTATAAAATAATTAGAGGCATAGATAAGGTGAATAGCAAAGGTCTTTCCCTGAGGTGAGGGAGTTCAAAACTAGACAGTACATTTTTAAGGTGAGAGGAGAAAGATTTAAAAAGGACACAAGGGACAACTTTTTTACACAGAGAGTGGTTAGTGCGTTGATTAAACTGCCAGAGGAAGTGGTGGATGCAGGTTCAGTTACTACGTATAAAATACATTTGGAAAAGTATATAAATAGGAAATGTTTGGAGGGATACGGGCCAAATGCAGGCAGGTGGGACTTGTTTAGTTTAGTTTAGGTGAACTGAAGGGTCTGTTTCCGTTCTGAGGAAGGGTCACCGGACCTGAAACGTTAACTCTGTTTTTTCCTTCACAGATGCTGCAAGACCAGCTGAGCTTTCCCAGCAACTTCTGTGTATGAGGTATGCAAGGTGTCAGCTGGATAGGGAGACAGGTGGGTAGGATACCGAAGAGTGAGAGTAGGGAGCCAAGAAGGTAGAGTGCCCCAGTGGAAGGTGCCAAGGGGCCTGGTAAATGATGCAGCGATTAGGGTAGCTCAGGGACGATTGGAAAAATCAAGTAAAGCTCAGGGTGGGTTTCGGGGTCTGGGAAAGTTTGGGTCTGAAAGTGTTTGGATCTGGTCCAGTAGGCATGGATGGATGGGGAGCTGGGTATGGAGGGGGGATGGGGGTGTCAAGTTATGTCAGGCGTGGGGAGGTGGGGGTTCAGGGACTGGGACAGATCAACTACAAAAGCTTGTGGGGGGAGGTGGGCGGAACCGGCAGGGGTGAGGGGGGGGACCGGGGGAGGGTTGAGTTGAGCCCAGCGGCGGATGGAGAGGTGAGAGGGAAGCATGTTGGGATAGTGTGTGGTCAGGTCCAGTGGAGTGTGGGGGAAGGGTAGTCCAGTTCAAGGTTGGGGAAGGGGGTTTGTTTGGATTGGGTCCGATGGTGGCGGTGGAGTGGTCAGGTCTTGTGAGTGAGTGAGAAGGCTGTTAGTTCCCATCAGGAGTCGGGGAGTGAGGTCAGCTCTCACAAGGTCTGAGGACAAGTTGGGTACTCAGAGGGGAGATGCTGTAGTTTGGGGTGTGAGAGATAAGTATGCAATCTGTTAAATGGCTACTCGGGAATTAGACTAGATATTTAATAAATTAACATGTCCTGAGTTACTATTTTGTTTCGTTCCATCAGAACTCTCCAAAGTCCAAAGAATTTCAGAGGAATTCTGGCAGGGAGGAATTATGGAGCAGAAAATTCAATTTCCTGACCAATTCACTCAGAGTCTGTTATAATGGGCTTTCTGCAGAGTTCCCATAACAAGTCCCATCTACACTGGAATAATGACTGTGTTTCCATTGGAATATCTGCCCCGTTCATGAGTTCAAAGAGATTAAAGACGGGAAAAGCAAGTGAGCGGCAGAAAACAGAAGGATCGTGAGTGTGTGTTATTCCAGGACTAAGATGGTGGATTCTGTGTTTACACAATCCTGTGCTAGGGGATTCTTAATGTAGGAAATCAATGCTTATAATGCCTCTTATATTTCACCGTCCAGTGATAGGGTTATCAACATTCTAGGTTTGCCCTAAAGTCTAAGGAATTGAAGACCGACCACCAGGATATCGCCGCCGACAGGCTCCTTAAAAGAGGATTGTGTCTTTTTTCCCCTTTCCTGGGTTTCATTTGTTTTATTTGTTATAAAATTACAGGAGAAGGCAGGAAAGGTTAGATTAGAAGATAGCAAATGCAACTCCTTTATTCAAAAAGGACGAAGCAGAAACTACCAGTCAATTAGTTTAACATCTGTCAGATGGAAACATGCTACAAGTTATTATTGAGGAAGTTACAGTAAGGCACTTCGATCATTTCAAGGTTATCACGTAGGATCAACATGGTTTTGTGAAAGGGAAATCATTTTTATATTCACTCGTTGGAAGTGGGCATCGCTGGCAGGGCCAGCATTTCTTGCCCATCCCTAGCTGCCCTTGAGAAGGTGGTGGTGAGCTGCCTTCTTGAGCCACTGGTGTCTATGTGCTATAATAGACCCACAAATTGTTCAGGAGGGAACTCCAGGATTTTGACCCGGTAACAGTGAAGGAACGGCGATATATTTCCACGTCAGGATGGTGAGTGGCTTGGAGGGGATTTTGCAGGGGTTGGTGTCCCCATGTATATGCTGCCCTTGGCCGTCGAGGTGGAAGTGGTTGTGGGTTTGGAAGGTGCTCTCTGAGGATTTTTGATGAATTTCTGCAGTTCATCTTGTAGATAGTATACACTGCTACTACTGAGCACAAGTGGTGGATGGAATGGATGCTTGTGGATGTGGCGCCAATCAAGTGGGTTGCTTTGTCCTGGATGGTGTCAACCTTTTTGAGTGTTGTTGGGGCTGCACTTATCCAGGCAAGTGAGGAGTATTCCATCACACTCCTGACTTGTGCCTTGTGGATGGTGGACAGGCTTTGAGGAGTCAGGGGGTGAGTTACTTACTGCAGTATTCCTAGCCTCTGACCTGCTCTTGTAGCCACTGTGTTTATGTGGTGAGTCCAGTTGAGTATCTGGTAAATGGTGACCCCAAGGATGTAGATAATAGGGGATTAAGAGATGGTAACATCACTGAATGGCAAAGGGTGGTGATTAGATTATCTCTTATTGGTGATGGCCATAACCTGGCATTTGTGTGGTGCGAATGTTACTTGTACTTGTCAGCCCAAGCATGGATATTGTCCAGATCTTGTTGCATTTGAACATGGACTACTTCAGTCCATGGATAAAGGGGAACTAATGGATATTCTATACTCAGATTTCTAGAAGGCATTTGATAAGGTGCCTCATCAAAAGTTATGGTAGGAAATAAAATCTCCTGGAGTAAGGGGCTAACACATCAGCATGGATACAAGATTGGTTAGCTGACTGGAGGCAGAGAGCAGCCATAAAGAGACCTTTTACAAGCTGGAGAAATGTAATGAGTTGCATGCCACAGGGATTGGTGCTGGGATCTCAACTGCTTACAACTTTTATAAATGACTTGGATGAGGAGTTGGAAGGTGTGGTTGCCAAAAGTGCTGACGATACAAAGAAAGAGAGGAAATTAAGTTGTAAAGAAAATATGGAAAGGTTAAAATAAAGATAGACTAAGTGAGTGGGCAAAGATGTGGAAAATGGAAAATAATGTTGGAAAATGTGAAATTCTCCATTTTGACAGGAAGAATATAAAAGAAGTGTATTATCTAAATGGTAAGAGATTTCAGAGCTCTGAGATGCAGAGGGATCTGGGAGTCCTCATGCATGAATTGCAAAATGCTGTTATGCAAATGCATCAAGTAATTAGGATAGCTAATAGAATGCAAGCAATTGTTGTGAGGGGAACTGAATACAAAAGTTGAGAACTTATGCTTCAGTTAACCAGGCATTGGTGAGACCATATCTGGAGTATTGTGTGCAGTACTGGTCTCCTTACTTAAGGAAGGATGTAAATGTGTTGAAAACAGACCAGGGCAAGGTTATCAAACAAATATCTGGAATGGGAAAGGTTAGACAGGCTAGGCTTATATCTACTAGAGTTAAAATATGACTTGATTGAATAAAGTTCTGAGGCAAGTTGGACAAGCAGGATGTAGAGATTTGGGGCAGAATCTAGAACTAGGGCCGTTGTTTATGGCAATGCCCATTTACATCAGAGATGAGGCAACTGTTTTTTTCACAGAGCACTGTGAGTCCTTGAATATTTTAAGGCACGGGTTGTGGGATTCTTATTAAGCTCGGGGGTGAAAGCTCCAGAGTTATAGGCAGGAATGTGGATTTGAGGTAAAAATCAGATCAGCTTGGGTTCCCCATGCTTCTGGATAATTCATAAAAGGTGAAAAGATTCAACATCTTTCTTTTGTTCGTGGAGAATGTGCCCCTGCCTATGAATGTATGCCACTTGGAGCAATCACAGTCAACCATGTTATGAGCAAGTTAAATTCACTAAGGTAGTTTGGTTGTGTAGACATTAGCACACTTGTGGTTGCTCAGCAAATGCTGCCGAATTGCAAAATTGCATCTAATAAGAGATGTTTTATTTGGGTTTTGCATGTGGTTGAGTATGGTCTCTGCTCTGCCGATTCACAAACAACCAGAGAGTCATGTTATTTGATTTGATCAGGCAATCACACAAAGTAATACATAAATCATGGGCCACTGGTTATTCTCTGTGCAATAATTGGATGGAAGTGCTCTGGAAAACATAGAATGAAGGGCACACGTGTTTATTAAGGGGTTCCTATGGGTCTTCCTTTGAGGTTCCCGTTGATATCACACTCTCCCCAGGGAAACTCATCCCCACTTTTGTACAGTGTAAGACAAAGCTAGATAATACTCCATTTGGAAGACAACATACCACAATCCGCTTCGTCACTTTCATCCCAGCAGTCTTTGACACCATCACAGAATGCATTGGTTTTACCAGTGCAGTATCCATTGGCACATATTAGCATGTTATCATGGCACCGTATGACTGCAAGCAAGACAGAGGATTGGCTTATGGTTAAACAATAATCGTTTTAAGCTTTCAAAACAGTTCTCTTGTACTTGTGGCTAAACTATTGTATGCTTCCCAATTTTAAGGCAAAGACTCTATTTTAATGTTCAACTGTACATAGTTAACAAAGATAACAAGGTGTAGAGCTGGATGAACACAGCAGGCCAAGCAGCATCAGAGGAGCAGGAAAGCTGACTTTTGAGGTCTGGACCCTTCTTCAGAGAAAAAAATAGTTAACAGAGGTCAGGTTTAGCAATAATTAGAGTAGATTGTTTAATGAGGATGGTGTTGCAGCTTGTTAATTTTAAAAACATTACTTCTCAAGGTTCAGATAACTTGCAAGACTGGTATTTATTGTCCATTCCTGGTTGTCCTTGACAAAGTTGTGGTAGGCTTCTTGAATCATTGCAGTCCGTGCGGTGAAGGTGTTACTGCATTTTGTCAATAGGGAAACTTGATATTCAGTGGAAGTCCAATATACTGAGAATTTGCTTATAGTACGTGCCTCAGATGGCTTCTAAAAAGTCTCCCCCATCTTGGATTAGTGACTGTGCTCCTCTTTAGGGTAAAGATGAAAAATGATTTTAACTTGGTGAGTTGGGCAAGGTTGGGCACAGTAGCAGTTGTATAATGGGAGTATTGCACTTGGCAACCACTCTGTTTGCACAAAGTACAAATCCTTCCAACTTCCAAAACTGAGAAGGTGTCACTGCATTATAATCACTGCAATGTTTAACTTTTAAACTTTGTTGGTTCTTTCCACCTTGTTCTTAAGATTCTCTACCTAGATACTTGTACCTAAGGTGGTGACATTAGACTCTTTTCACTGTACTCCTGTACTCCTGTATTTGAGTGCATATGGCAGTAAAATCAAAATCAAATCAAATGTGGCTTTGCTCAAGGCAAAGAAATACCTGAAATACTCTGTCTAAGGAGATGCTAGCACAAGGTTCCAACACTAGAGGAGTTGAATCCCAAGTTCATAGGAGCCGAATTCTTCTCTGAGCTGGATATTGATTGGTAGAGTTAACCAGGGGATCTCAGGAAGTCACAATCTATCGAACACCATGTGGAAGATATTTCCCCATGAGACTATCCTTCAGTTTATCTGTCAGTGCAGGGTTGCGCCCCCCTCTGCCTCCACACCCATAGCGCGTGGGTGGAATGACAGAAAATGTTTTCTAGGGACCTGAATGACGTGAACTATGATGGGAAATCTGCGAGAATTGTGTGAGAAGTCCAGTGAGGCCTTTCTTGACATTGGCAGCAAATGGCTCCATTCCCAACTCAGTTTCAGGAGTTGAGACAAGATTCTCGCTGGGCAGCGGCAAGATGCCTGTTCAAGGGGGATCGTTGCTTCTTAACACCCTTGAGAAGTGCATACCTTGCCCCACTGATACGAAGTTCCCACTGTACCACTGGCTGTGAGGAAAACCAACCCAGAAAATTCGCAACTTAAAAGTCACAGTGGGTGCCTGGCCACTCCGTCCTCCATCTTGGACGCCCGACACTCAGAACACAGCCATGGGCATGATACCTACATCCATGCAGGTTGCCATCTGACATCTGCCAACCTCTCAGAACACGTCCCCCCACCCCCCCTCCACACCCTGCCAATAGCACATCACTGATCCACTTGCAGGATGCTTCTGCACTTTAGAGCTGCCTTCAGGGGCACCCCAGCAACCAACATTGTAATGCCGCTGCAAGGCCACATAGCTTACAGTCTGGACCAGACTGAATCCCTCAGCTGCTGCTGTGCTCCAGGGAGCTAGGGAGCAGATTAAAAAGCAGAACCTCAGAGGTTGTAATCTCTGGATCCCTCCTAGTGCGATGTGCTAGTGAGTATAGGAATAGGCAGACAGAACCAGATGAATGTATGGCTAAAGAGTTGGTGCAGGAGGAAGGTGTTAAGAATCCTGGATCACTGGGTCCATTTCTGGGGAAGGTGGGATCTGTATAAATCTGACAGGTTACCGCTGAACTAGAATAGGACCAACATCCCTGTGGGGAGGTTTGCTAGTGTGATTGGCAGAGGGTTAAATTAATTTTGCAGGGAGATAGCATGCAGAATGGAGGTATGGTTGGGGGCGATGCACAGACGAGATGAGAAGAAGAGGCAAGTCAATACAAACATAGTTTGTATGGAGGTAATACAAACATAGTTATGGCAAAAGGATGGTGGTTGAGGGTTGTTCATGTAACTGGAATCCTTTGTCCAGTGGCGTGCCACAGAGTTTAGTGCAGGGTGCTTTGCTGGTTGTGGTGCACATGAATGATTTAAACACGAATGTTGGAAGTATGACTAGTAAGTTCATGGTTGACATGAAGATTAGTGGTGTGGTAAATAACGAGGTGGAAAGCTTTAGCTTTAGGATGATAATAGACAGCTGGTCAGATGGGCAGAACAGTGGCAAATGGAATTTAATCCTGAAAAATGTAAGGCAGTGCCATTTTGGAAGGACTAAAAATGAAAGGAGTACATGTTGAATGATAGGATCCTAGAAAGTACAGAAGATCAGAGGGACCTTGTTGTACATATCCGTAGATCCTTGCAAGCTACAGGATAGGTGAATAATGTGGTTAAGAAAGCAAATGTAACACTTGCCTTTGAGTTGAGGCATTGAATACAAGAGCAGGAGGCTATAATGGAGCTTATAAGACATTATTTAGGTCAAGTTGCAGCACTGTATTCAGTTTCCATCACCACACTACAGGAAGGATATGATCATACCAGAGACAGTGCAGAACCAGCATGTTGCCTGGGCTGGCACAGCTCAGCTGTGAAGAGAAACAACGTAGGCTGAGATTGTTTTCCTTCGAGCACAAAAGGCAAAGGGGAGACTGATTGAGGTGCACAAAAGAATGAGCAGCAGAGATGGTGTACACAGGAAAGAATATTTCCACTTAATGAAGGGATCAATAACTGGGGGCATAGATTCAAGGTAAGGGACAGGAGGTTTGGAGGGGATTTAAGTGAGCATTATTTCACCCAGAAGGCAATGTGGAAAGGTAACATTGAAGGGTAGTTTGACATGACAAAAGAACAGCCAAAACGCCCAAATACTTTTGGACATACAGAGAGGAGCCTGCTATCTTGAAAGGAAAACAAATATCTGTGCCCCAAGCTGTCCACCAGGAGATACTGTCACAATTACATCAAGGACATATGGCCATAAAGTGGATGAGATGTTAAGAATGCGAAGGAGTCTATCAGTAAGGAATTATCAGTGATGTTGATAAGTGTCAGGCATGCTGGGCCACCAGCTGCAGCAGTATAGAGAACCTCTACACCTGCACCAGATTCTGTCAATCCCATAGTCCAAAATCACCACTGATCTACTGACCATAAATTAACATGAATTTATTTTGGTCACTATTTATTTCTCCAAATTTCCAAATGTCAGGAAGATTAAAAAAAAAACTTAAAAGGCCTCTGAGACAGACACATTGTGTGCCATATTCAGTCAGATCGGCACACTGGCTGCAGTGCATGAGCAGAGCTTTCGGGGGCATGTGTGCCAAATGGGGTACAAACCATTTGGCATCCTCACCAGTATTCCCTCGATCAAATGGTCTCACTGAGTGGACGGTATACATTGTTAAATCAATCCTCCTGGAGGGCAGGACAACAAAACAAGACGTCTATGTAACAGTTATTCCTCAGAGCTACACTTCTAGGTATGGGGTTACTATCACCAGCATAGATGAGGTTCAGAAGACAAGAAAGAATGATTTTCCCACAACCCTATCCAAATTCTCTAACATGCTGGAAATATTTCTTAACAAAAAAGGAAAAGTGAAGATGGTGCATAAGCATAACTACATCAGCTACATAGAGAACAACATTTCAGAGTCACACAGCCTGCAATGGAAGCATGGTTAGCCACAGAGGTACCCAAAGTGTGCAATGAGCCCAGGACTTCCAACATCAGATGGAGCAACATTGAGGTGAGGGAAATGTATATAACATTTGTTGTGTATTGCATACATGAAAGAACACCCAGGTAACCACAATGAAACAGAACTCCCAGAAAACAATTAACATGCCAACAGCAAATCTGCAAATCAAGAACAGTCAAGGACAAAATCCATTTCTCTGGAAGAGCTGTTGAATCTTACATGGATGTTTATACTTGTACACCTACAAATTTTCCTATCATTATCTCCTAACTTATAAATTCTGCAAATCTGTATCGCTGAATAGTTAAATTCGCTATTTCCAAATATTTATGTATTTTCACTTGTAGTGCACGAGGGCTATTGTTGAGTAAAAGGGGATGATGCATTATTATTTTAAGAGTAATTTCACTTTATGAAGATGAACACGCAGATGAACCAAGTACCTGGACCTTTTCACATAAGCAGGAGCCACGGCCATTTTGCACTTTAGCACCCTAGGCAAAGGATGTGTCTCGAGATTACTCTGTACTGTCTGTATTAATTTGGCAATAAATAAACCCACCAGCAATCTTCGTGGAATCCATGTACCTCATTTGTATTCCATTTAGATGACTCAAGTAATTATGGCCAAGAATTCTCCGGATGCTGTTCCCACCTGCCTCACCTCATCAGAAATCCCAATTACCTGCCAAAACCTTTCCAATGTACTTCCATACAACAACAGATGGAAGCAGCCCCAAGGAATTTCTTGGCCATTGGCAAGCCATTTCTGTCAAGAGACGAGAGCCAGTAAAAACTAGACTTACTTGTGCTGGTGAGGTCTACTGTTAACTGTTCAGAATCAGACAACGTTATAGTTCCCAATTCCTGCTGCAATATGTCGGTCATTTTCTCTTCCTGGTTAATTACACTACACCGGAAATGCATTTTGAATCGAATAGCTGAGTAGACATCACTGCATAAAGGGAAATAGATACATGACGGAACTGTCTGGTCATCTTTGCCAAGCATTTGGAAACAATAGGCTCTTGGATCAAAATTTCAAACCTAAAGTCTTGCCTCATTAGGTGGAATTTGGAAAGGAGTGAGAATCAGGTGTGGAAAAAGTGGGTAACACCAGTTTTGGATTACATTGTCAGTTTTTGAGTGGACAGACTTTAAAACTTGTAAAACTTATACCAAAGGTTTTAAGTCCATTTTCCCCACTCACTTTTATATCTAGTAATTTTGAGTCTCCACCTTCCAGATATCCCAGAATTTCACACCATTATCATCATAATTCTCCTTCCACATTTAGAATCTCCTCAACTCCATTACTCCAATATTCCAGGAATCAAGTTCTGAAAACAAATCTTTTGTTTTGTTTTCGAATGGCATCAGTCTGTCACATAGCTCCTAACCTGGGGGCACAGAAGATGTCTTGCACCCATTAATAGTTCACTGCAGCAGAGAGTGGAGGTCAAAGCCTATTGCATGGTACAGCCAAACCAGTATAGAGCTCAGGAGCAGAAATTCAAGGGCAGTGCTCCCAGGTAACTGTTCGTAACTGGTGGCCCAGTGTGTCATTAATATCTGGAGGGGTGGCTGAAAAATCTATCTCTGTCATAATTGCTTTTTGATGTATTCTTTGGTTCAACCATAGCTTGTCTCTTACCCACATTTGCCTTATTTTCATTTTGGGATGTTGGAACGTAAGTCACATACAGCCTAAAGCTTTTATCGTCAATAATCTTTGCATGTTTGTGTGAGTAAGTTTTGTTGGCAATAAACTTGTTACTTTTTGTTGAAGAAAGAAACAATTTTAGAATTTCTAAAAAAAAAGTTAGAGGCAGTCTTAAACCTATACAATTGGTCATATCGTCATCCTGTTGAAATTAACAATGTGTTGTAACCAGGTGGGAGGAGAAAAATATCAGTGCACACTGGTGATAAATCTTCAATGGTTTCTGTTGCTTACCTTATACCAATGATTTGGGTAGTTATATACTTTGTATTGAATGTTGATGAACTGTAGGCGTTTCTTATCTGTCAGGAAAATGTATATATTTAAAAGAAAAGCCACAAGATTGCCAAACAATAACAATTGTAAATATAATGCAACAAATGCTGGGATGCTCATTCCCCTGACGTGGAACTTTATCTGTCGCGTGTTTGGATGAGAATCTCTTGTGGGCTATTGATCTTTGCTCCTGAATCCTTCATTTACACTTGTGGTGGGAGTGGGAAATTGCTGTTAAAATCACCAATAACGTTACTGAAGTTTCAATCAGTGTCCTGGAAGCCTTCAAGTTATGACAGAAGACTCTTAAGTTTTTGCCAAATCTTAAAGTGTAACAAACAGAAACTTATTCTTTCAATAGTTGAAAACTTGTTATGTTCTGGAACACAGTTACAGATGCAGTAACCCCAATCCAACATTGAAATAACTGCACAGAGGCTGGTATCCTGTCACCAAGTCACTTGTGCACAGTGCTCCGACTGTGACCAGCCAGCTCAGACTCAGTTCCCTGAACTGAGGGGACTCTAAATCCCCTGTTTATATTTTTTTTGTTTGCTTTTCTTTCTTCTGTGCACGTGTAAGTGCGAGACACAGCAAAAACACCAGGTGTGCAAATAACTTTATTAACATACCACCACCAGGAAAGTCACCCATGTGACAAAGCATCAGTATCAAGCAGAGCCCTTATAGGGGCAATGCCTAAGAGAAAGAAAAAGTGAGGAGGAGGATAGGGATCAAATCAAAATAGAGTTTGTGGGGGAAACAAAGCAATCCACACCCCACAGTGCCCACCTCTCCTGATTGGCATCAAGAGTGCCAGTTCCCTGTTTCTATTGGTCAGACTGGGCTCTCCTGATTGGCCCAGGTTAACAACTCCAATCAAAGACCTCATAGCCAATGAGCACCACCTGGTTACGATCATTACAAGCACCCTCAGTTTTTGCTTGGTCATTTTAGTTTCTGTTATTCTCAGATTTCGCATTTGGCCAATCCACCTCACCTTCCAATCTTTGGCCTGTAGGAGGAAACCCACGCAGACACAGGGAGAACTTCACACAGACAGCTGCCCAAGGCTGGAATCGAACCCATGTCTCTGGTCCTGTGAGGCAGCAGTGCTAACCACGGAGCCACCAAGCTGCCCCAGATATGGTCCAGAAACAATTTCCAGCCCACAAGAAGGCAACTTTGGTTAAAATCTTCCCCTTTAAAACCACCACTCTTACCTTCTGTTTAAGGACTGCAGCAATAGTTGCATTTTCAGCTGACCTGTAGTCTGGGCCGAGCATGATGGAAGCGGTGTTCTTTACCTTCAGTTCTCCCACAAAGTGGCATGTATCTTCTGTGACCATGCTTAAGCCAGTCACATCGCTGGCCCGGGTCATATTGCTGACCTGGGTTATACCATTAGCCTGGGTTACACTACTGACTGGGCTCACACTGTTTGCTGGGGCCTGACTTGAGTCCGTATTGGGTCTCCCTTTCACGCTGGTGGAGACGGGGCTAGCAGTGATGCTTGCGCTGCTCAGGCTGGTTGCGACTGATGTCTGTTCAGGACGATTGGGAGCGAATCCACTGATGATGGTTGGAACCTCTGAAACAAAAAAAGAGCGCAGTGGTTCATTTACTGACAGTTTTATTTATAAAACTGATACATATTTCACTTCTGAGATGGGAAGGATCATTCTCAAATAACTATGTAAGTTTACATTGCCTTGAGCGTGTTTTCATTGCAGGCAGCATGTTTTAGGAAAAAAATGTCCCCCACTGATTAGTTTACTGAATGGAAAATTAGTTTTGAATTTGGGTTGCCTAAACTGCAGGATTTAATTCCTGGACTTTCCAGGAATTAAACATTCATCACAGCAGGTCAGGCAACATCCGTGAAGAGAGAGCAAGCTAATGTGTCAAGTCCAGATGACTCTTCATTGGAACTGAAGTGAAATGTGGAGGTGGCAGCATTTATGCAATAGTTGGGGGTGCTGCAGCGCTGGGGAAAAATAGTGCTGATAGTGCAGATTAAGTGATCAGACTGTGAAAATGGCAGAACAATGGTGTGTCTAACTGCCAAACTGGAAAAAGCAGACAGTCCCACTGGAGTGGGGAAAGGGTAGAGACAATATGGTGACAGAGAATGCAACAAGCAAAGCTAAATTAAAGGAAGAAATGGGAGTGAGGTCACAATCTGAAGGTGTTGAACTCAATTTTGAGTCCAGAAGGTTAAGTGCCTGGTCTGGAGATGAGATGTTGTTCCTCCAGTTTGCGCCGTGATTCGCAGTAGCATGCCGAGAACAGACAAGTGGACGAGTGAGCAGGATGCTGTGTTAAAATGACCACTACAGGAAGGTCAGGGCCATGCTTGCGCACGGACCGGAGATGTTCTGCAAAGTGGTCTCTCAGTCTGTATTTGATGTCTCCAACGTAGAGTACGCCACATTTCCATAATGTTGCCTCGAGTTAATCCAAGAGAAAAGTCAAAGGGTATTAAAAATAATGTGTTTTTAAAAAATTATTAATTAATTAACTTACAATTGTTAGTTTCAAAAACATTCCACTGTAGGGCAATAAAAAACTTTGACAGCTAGTCAAGAAACAGGTGAATGAGTAATGCAGAGATTGTTTGTTTTCCAGTTGGTGGAGTAAAGCTATAAGCATGAGATTAGATGTTTGAAGTGATTCAACAGAGAGTTGTGGAGGCTAAAGGCAGAGAAAACCTTCAGGAAGAACAGCAACTACAGTCAGCAAGTCTATCCTCGTACACTTGGAACTCCACTAAATTCTGACGTACAAGTGTCTCTTTTTGTCCCTTTCGTTTGCTTTTCTTTCTCCTTCTTGGCCTGTTCTTACCCTGTTCTATTTCATACTTTAATCATGTTACACCATCACGTATTTACTTGACCTTCGTTCTTCTGTTTACAATCAAAATGATTGAAGATATGAACAGGCCCAAAACGTCAGCCTTCCTGCTCCTCTGATGCTGCTCGGCCTGCTGTGTTCATCCAGCTCTACACCTTGTTGTCTCAGATTCTCCAGCATTGGCAGTTCCTACTATGTCTGAATAAAATGAGGTTATTGGCTAAGAGGGGTAAAAAGCGTGAGGCATTAGAATTTCATGACTTCACCACTTGGGGCAGGAGAGGGGTTATACAATTAGGGGTTATTGCAGCAGCCATCCCTTTCATCCACCCACTCCTGCCCACCCCAGCTGCAAGGCACAAAAGGCACTGAGTAACACATCTACCCATGGGCCAATTGAGGTGCTTAACTGGTCAATCAATGGCTATTTAAACTGCTCTCCTGCCACCACAGGGATGTTACCTTGCACAGCTGAGGCTGGAGCCAAACATCCTGGTTGCCAGGTCTAATTTGACACATGACAGCCAGGCGAAGGTGTGATGGTGCCTCCTTTACAAGCCTCATGGCCTCAACAGACAACCCCCAAATGTCTGAACTCCCCTCACATTCGGTCAACCCCTGTCTCCCTCCACTGGCTTCAGTTCCTTCCATGTGGCCTGTCAGCCCTATTAATTCTCAAACATGACGGACCCATCAGAGACATGAGGGAGGACGTTTAACACAGCATCAGACCGGGGTTGCTTGTGCACAGAGTTTTGAAAGTGGCAGGACAAGTTTACAAAATTTTTAATGAAGCATATACAAACAGACCATAAACTTTGTAATTAGAGTCTGCGTAAAGTATTAAAAAAAAGGAAATGTTATGCTAAACCTTTACAGACTGTTGTTTCAACCCCAGCTGAAGTATTGTATTGATTTCTGGGCACCAGAAAGGATGTGATGGTTTCTGAGAGGGTGCAGAAGAGATTTGCCAACGTGTTCCAGATACGAGAAAAGATAGAAGTTGGGATTGTTCTCCACTGAACACAGAATTTGACAGAGGTACTTAAAATCGTGCAGACTTGGTTATAATGAAGGATCTGTGCCAATAACTGAACGATTTACCAGAGGGCACACGTTTAATTTGATTGGCAAAAGAACCAAAGCTGAACTGAGGAAAACCTTCCATAATTTGGATTCTGGATACACTGGTGGGGAATGGATATAGATTCAACTGTAGCCTTCACAGGGGAACTGGATCAGTATTGGAAGGGGAAAATTATTGTAGGGATGTGAGGAAAGGACAGAGGTGTTCAACTAACTTGATTACTTTTCAAAAGAGCCAGTGCAGACTGAATGGGCCAAATGGTCTCCCTCAGTGCTGTTTTGTTCCATGGGCTCAAATCGAAAAACATAACTCACAAACTTCCAACGCAGAGACAAGACACATAAAAAAGACATGTACCAAATCTCTCACTCGGAAGGCCTAGGCTAATACTGTGGGTTCAAATCCCACCATGGCCATTTAAATTCAATGAATACAAATCTAGGCAAAAGCTTGTTAAATGGTTGTCATGAAACCATCGTAGAAGGTCATTAAAAACCTAACTGCTTTGCCAATGCTCTTTTGGAAAGGACATTGGCCACCCAGTCCAGCTCATGCGTGACTCCAAACTCACAGCAATGTAGCAATGGGGAATGGCTGCTGAAAAATTGGAGAGGATGTAGGTGAGTGCAGAATGATCTGATCGGGGGAAGTGGGTATGGGGATAGGGCACTGGCTTGGGGAACTAATTGTCCTCTCTGCTGTTAATTGGCCCAAATTCCAGGATAGCCCTGCTATTGCGCAGTGGGTGGTGGGTGGTCGGGGGAGGGGGGAAACACTCTTCGTCATCCACTCATTCTTCACGATGTGTGAGCTCCTTGACTGTTGTGGGTTTATTTGGGGGCCGGGGGGTGCTATTATCAGATGTTACATTCTGCTGACAAGTGTACATATTGAGATATTTAAGGATGGAACCTGCTTTCTCACCAAGAACTCCACGAATCAGCGTGATGGATCCTGTTATCACCAGCAGGACTATGAAGCCACTGACAATGGGAAGGCACTTATAACAACACCCAGGACACGAGGATCTTGTGGGAGCCTTTTCCTGCTGGGACACATCGACTTGATTATTACAATGCAATATGCACAAGATAATTCTCTGCATCAATCATAAAGGCAACAGAGTGAACTAACTTAGCTCTCCTCTTGATACCAAGCCTCATCTATCAGGACCACTTATTGGATATCTGTGCAGGCCCAACCCTTTGTTTTCCATTTTCACAGGCTCTGCTCACATTATTTTCTGAGGTGTTCGCAACACATGCTGCTATGACAGCTGCAGCTTAGTTAGTGGTACAGCCTTCCTGTTAATGAGGTCAATCCTATCTTCACATCACAGTGTCATAGGGGTCCACAGCACAGAAATGGGCCCTTTGGCCCATCTAGACTGTGCCGGTCAAAAACAGCCACTTAACTATTCTAATCCCATTTTCCAGCACTTGGCCCAGAGCCTTCTATGCCTTGGCATTGCATACAGCCCCACACCAGGGACGTGAACACACAATCTAGACTGACCCTCCAGTGAGATTGCAAAAACAGAGACTCTGCCTTTGGATAAATTGTTAAACTGCTCACGCAGACAGACATCAAGGAAAGATCTCATGGCACCATCTTGTGGAAGAGTGAAGAGTGACATCCAGTAGT
Source organism: Ginglymostoma cirratum (assembly GCA_024137785.1). Lineage (NCBI taxonomy): Eukaryota > Metazoa > Chordata > Chondrichthyes > Orectolobiformes > Ginglymostomatidae > Ginglymostoma > Ginglymostoma cirratum. The sequence continues at coordinate 7,399,956 of JAHRHZ010000095.1, read as the reverse complement.
TATTCCACAAATAACATCAGGAACACAGGTTACATCTCATTGTCTCATTGTTGTCTGGAGAAGCTTGACTCAAACCGACTGCCACATTTCACACATGACAACATTGTCTGCCCTTCAAAATGTGTTCACTGGCAGTGATGTGTCTTGTGACATTCCTCAGACCCCCGACCTGTTGGACTGGTTAGTCAGTGTGGGCCCCATATAATACCGGTTGAATCCCAGCAGCAACAGAATGAAGACCCAAAATGGGAGCCAGTTGGCATGGGGGGATGGGGGTTGATGTGACACCTGTTAGATTTTATGTGTCCTGGCCAACAAAATCCAGCCAATGGGGGAGCAGGTGGGTGATCTGTACAAAGCCCTGTACCCACTGCTTCCTCTGCAGGATGCATATGTGACTGAACAGGTGAGGAAGGAATAACTGCTTTGAAACAGAGTTTTTTTAAGGTTTTGTTAGAGTTTTTCAAGAAAGTCTCAATCAGAGTGGATACAGGGGAACCAGAAGATGCTACGAGCTTGGACTTCCAGAAGGCGTTTGGAAAGGTACCGCACAAAAGGTTATCTTAAGTTAAAAGCCCATGGTGTTGGCGGTAGTATATTGGCATGGATAGAGAATTGGCTCATGGCAGGAAACAGCGAGTGGGGATAAGGAGCTTCTTTCTCATGTTGGCGACCTGTAACCAGTGCAGTTCCACGGGGATCAGTGCTGGGATCGCAACTGTTTACAATATATATTAATGACTTGAATGACGGAAGTGAATGTACTGAAGCCAAATTTGCAGATGACACAAAAGTAGGCAGAAAGGCAGACTGTGAGAGTGATACAAACATTTTGCAGAGATATTGATACATTATGTAAGTGGACAAAAAGTAGGCAAATGGAATATAATGTGGGAATATACAAAGTTGTTCATTTTGGAAGGGAGAACAAAAGAACAACGTATTATTTAAACGGAGAGAAATTGCAGAAAGCTGCTAGAGAAACAGACTTGCGGGAACTTGTGCATGGAACACAGAAAGCTAGCACACTTGTGCAGTGGGTAATTAGCAAGGCTAATGGAATGTTGTCCCTTATTTCAAGGGGGTTGGAGTATAAGAGTAGGGAAGTCTTACTGCAGCTGGACAAGGTGCTGGTGAGACCACATCTACTGTGTGCAGTTTTGGTCCCCTTATGTAAGGAAAGATATCATTTCATTGGAGGCAGTTCAGAGAAAGTTCACTAGGATGATCCCTGGTGTGAAGGGATTGTCTTATGAGCAAAGACTAAACAGATTGAGACTCTACTCACTGGAGTTTAGAAGAATAAGAGGTGATCTCATTGAAACATAGAGCATTCTTAAAGGGCTTGAAAGGGTAGATGCTGAGAGGATGATTCCCCTTATGGGAGATTCTAGGACAAGAGGGCATAGTCTCAGATTTAAGCGTTGCTAATTTAAGACTGGGATGAGGAGGAAGTTCTTCTCTCAGAGGGTTATAAGCCTTTGGAACTCATTACCAAATACTGCTGCAGGGGCAGAGTCCTTGTGTATATTTAAGGCTGAGACAGTTATATTCTCGATCAAAAGGGGAATCACGGGTTGTGGGGAAAAGGCAGCAAAGTGGATGTTAGGAGTGCGTATCAGCTATGATCCTATTGAATGGCTTGAAGAGCCAAACAGCTCGTATTTCTTATGGTCTTATGGTCAGTCCTGTTCCTGGGAAAGCTGAGAAGAAACTAAAAGGAGATCTGGGTTCAATAACTGAATCTTGGGCAGAAAAGATGAACAAGATGTGAAATAAATTTAGACCTTGGAGGGAGATGAAAGTCTGCATAAGGCCCAGGATACTCTCCTCTGGTTAATCATTACTGAATAAAGAACAGGAAAAGGTTGCAGTTATTTTGTTTGACGAGAGAAGGTTGATCATGTATCTCAATACACAGTCAACCTTTAAATAACTGAGTCACACGATAGCATGGTGCGGCAATGAATAGGTACAACAGCTTCACACCTGTCAGTCCGAGTCATTTTCCAATTATCTGTCCTTTCACTTTTATTTGTTTAGAAATTGAGAAGCTGTCAATAAACAGCTATTATTTAATGTGAGTGACCATGACTAGAAAGTAGGTCCTGCGGATCACAATGGGGCCAGGGAGGAGGACAAACCGTGTACCTTGCTGCATTTGAACACAGACTGCTTCAGTATTCGAGAGTTGTGAATGGTGCTGAACATTGTGCAATCATTGGTGATCATCCCCACTTCTCATCTTATGGAAGGTCATTGATGAAGCAGCTGAAGATGGTTGGGCCTAGGACACTACCCTGAGGAAACTCCTGCAGAGATGTCCTGGAGCTGAGATGACTGACCTCCAACAACCACAACCATCTTCCCATGTGTCAGGTATGACTCCAACCACATGGGAGCATCCACCCTTCCAGTGTTGCTAGGGGTCCTTGGTATGACAATTGTCAATACAGCCTGATGTCAAGGGCAGTCACTCTCACTTCAACACTTAGGTTAAGCTCTTTTGTCCATGTTTGGTCAAAGTATGTAATGAGGTCAGGAGCTGAGTGGCCCTGGCAGAACTCAAACTGAGCGTCACTGAGCAGGTTATTGCTGAGCAGGTGCTGCCCTACAGCACTGTTGATAACACCTTCTCCCACTGTACTGATGATCAAGAGTAGATTATTGGGCTTATTTATTTGGCCGGGTTGGATTTGTCCTGCTTTTGTGTATAGGACGTACCTGGGCAATTTCTCCACATTGTCAGGTGGATGCCAGTGTTGTAACTGTCCTGGAACAACATGGCTCAGGGTGCAGTTAGTTCTCAAGCACAAGTCTTTAGTACTACAGCCAGAATGTTTCAGGGTCTATAGCCTTTGCAGTATCCAGTGCCTTAAGACTTTTTTTGATAGCATGTGTAGTGAAACAGCTGAAGGCTGGCATCTATGGTGCTGGAGATATCTGGAGGAGGATCATTCACTTGGCATTTCTGGCTGAAGATTGTTGCAAATGTTCAGTCTTATCTTTTGCACTGACATGCTGGACTCGCCCATCGTCGTAGATGGGGATATTTGTGAAGCCTCCTCCTCCAGTGGGATGTTTAATTGTTCATCACCATTCATTACTGGATGTGGCAGGACTGCAGAGCTTAGACTTGATCAATTGATTGTGCAAGTGCTTAGGTCTGTCTATCACTTGTTGCTTCTGCTGTTGGCACACAAGTAGTCCTGTGTTGTAGCTTCAAGAGACTGACACCTCATTTTAAGGGGTGCCTGGTGCAGCTCCTGGCATGGCCTCCTGCACTCTTCATTTATTGTTTGGCTTGATGGTAATGGTAGAAATTGGGGCCATGAGGCTGCAGATTATGGTTGAATACAGTTCTGCTGCTACTGATGGCAGCATCTCACGGATGTCCTATTTTGACCTGCTAGATCTATTTAAAATCAATCCTATTTAGCACAGTGATAGTGCTACATAACTTGATGGAGGGATCCTCCAAGACCTGCACATTGGTCACTCTTACCGAAACTATCATGGACAGATGCAAATGCAGCAAGCAGATTGGTGGGGATATATTCAAGTACATTTTCCCTCTTCTTGGTTCCCTCACCACCTGCAGTAGACCAAATGTTGCAGTTCTGTCTTTTAGGAGTGCATCAGCTCAGTGAGTAGTAATAATCAGAAAAGGTCCTTCAGCCCATTGCATCCATACTGGACAAAAATAATTGCCTAGCTATTCTAATCCCATTTTCCAACACTTGGCCTATAGCCTTGTATACCTTGGCATCACAATTGCACATCTAAGTACTTCTTAAACATTATGAGGGTTTCTGCCTCTACCACTCTTACAGACAGTGAGTTCCAGATTCTTACCGCTCTCTGAATGAAAAGGTTTGTCCTCATACATTTCCTCTAAACCTTGTGCCCCAACCTTGAATCAATGCCCCCTGGCCATTAAGATCTACCCTAACTATGCCCTTCATATTTTTATAATTTTATGTATCTCAACCATGGCCCTTCTCAATCTCCTTTGCTCTATGGAAAACAACCCCAGTCTGTCCAATCTCTCTTCATAACTGAAACTCTTTAGCCCAGGCAACATCCTGGTAAATCTCCTCTTCACTCTCTCCAGGGCAGTCACATCCTCCTATAATGTGAATTCCAGAACTGAACATAATACTCTAGCTGTGGCCTAACCAACATTTTATACATTTCCAGCATCACTTCTGAACTCGTAAACTCTAGCCTCGGCTAATAAAAGTAAGTGTCCTTCTTAACCACGTTATCCATCTGTCCTGATACCTTGAGGAACCAGTATACATGCACACTAAGGTCCCTCTGATCCTCGGTACTTCCCAGGATCCAACTGTTCCTCATGTATCCCCTTGTCTTGTTTGTGTTGCCCAAATGCATCATCTCACGTTTGTCCAGATTGAATTCTACTTGGCACTGAGCAACCCGTCTGACCAGCCCATCTCTATGCTCTTTTAATCGAAGGCTATTCTCCTCACTATTTACATCTGTGAACTTACTGATCAGTAGGGGTGCTTACAATCCAGACTTGGTGACTGTCATTGAATTACCTACCCAGTGTTAATGCATCAGCTTTTGAATGGGGTGGGGGTGAATCTACAGAAAGTTTCCTTAACCATATTTGACCTGATGTCTTAAGACTTCATAGGGGAGGGGCAATGGTTAATGTTGAGGACTCCCAGGCCAACACCGTCCTGATTGTATACCACTGTGTCACAACCACCAGCAGCTGGGTCGTGTCAGTGATGGGAGTGTCTGGGACCTTGGGACTAAAGTATGATTCTATGGGTTTGGTAATGTGAGGTTGTTGTTTGACGTGTCTGTGGGACAGTTGTCCCAACGTTAGCACAAGCCCTGGGGTGTTGATAAAGAGGATTTTGGAAGGTTGATGGATTCAATGACAAGTTGAAAGCCTGCATTATCAACCAATCATGGGCTTTTGGCAATCCTTGATGGCACCTAAATGGAGAATTTTCAATCCAACACCATTATCTCTCACCATTAACCACTGTACCCTCATCTACCCCAAAGCCTACACACAGGAAGAAGATCTTGTACCTTCTATACACATAATATTCTGAAATATTGACAAGGATTTACCTTCGCGGATGGCTGTCTTATCGGACCATTTCTGCCTTCTGTGTTTTTCATCTGAAAAGTTCAGAAAGAATGGCAGTAAAGTGATTGCAGGATGGTCAAGGCTAAGTCACATCTAATCTTTAGTAAACATTTCACTAATTTCTGTTCAGAACCCGCAAACTGAAAACAGACGGGTTTTTTGATCAGACACATTCCTCATCCACTTCACACACACCAACACATTTCATTGTTCCTAATCAAGTGAGGGGTCATCTCAGACATTTCCAGGCCATCACGCTAACCAGCCTTCCACCCACTGACTCCACTGCCTTGGGAAAGCAACGTAAACAAAGACCCCTCCCATATTGTTCAACTCTCTTCCAAGGGGCAGAACATACAAAAAGTTTGAATATATGTACAAGTAGTTTCAAGAACAGCTTCTTTCCCACTGCTATCAGACTTTTGAATTTACCTTTCAAATGTTAATTCTGATCTCTCTGTCTGCAGCTTCTCTGCGGCTGTAACACTGTATTCTGCACTCTATTCTGCTACCCTGATGCACTTTGTACGGTACAATCTGCCTGTATACCACGCAAGACAACACTTTTCACTCAGTGTATGTCTCAACAATCAATCAATCAATTGATCTAATGGTCTGCTTGAATTGGATGCTGGGAGCTATCAATACAAGTTAATGACAATTGATCTACCCCTCAACTGTATTGACCCAGCAGTTTGTCTAGGATCATCATGTGGGATCCCAAGTGTGTGGAGTTTAAATCCAGGGCTTTGGATTTCCTGCAGCTGGCTTGCTAAATTCACTGTCCCTGAGCAATAAAGTAACTTAAATGTTTAATTAATAATTAATGTATTTCTTAGTCAGTACAGTCATACATGAATAAATGATTTCTATTTTCACTCAGAGATGGCAAGTGTATTTTTTATTAATGCTTCAATCTAAAAAGTTAATATTTCAATAGCCACAGAAATTCCTCCCCCAACTTAACCAATATTCCGTTCATGCTCAATGTACTTACTCAACTGTAGAAATGTTCTATTACATAGCTCATGTTATGAATATCTCAAGCAAAAATTAATGAATTCAACAGCAACGTGCATGGATATAGCATCACAGGAGTTTAACGAAGCCAAATTCACACTGAACAAAAAAAAGGAAACAACTAGAACAGGCAACTATCGCTTTTTAAGGAGAAGAGAGGGGTTGAGAGGCAGAGATATCCAGAGAAGGAATTCCAGAGCTTGACATTTGATCATACGGCCAGCAATGGTAGGGCGAAAGAACCACGCGATGCCCAAGAAGCCAGAATAGGATACATACAGAGTACTTAGTGGGTTGTAGGATGGGGGGAGGTTACAGATACAAGGAGGAAGAGGGCCATGAAGGGATGTGAAAGCAATTGATTTAGGTTGATCTAGAGCCAACGTTGGTCAGCATGCAAGTGGATGAAGGGTCTTGGTGTAAGGAACAGCACTTGTTTGACTTCAGCCAAGTTAACTTTCGCTTCTACAAGCTCAGTTAGTGCTGTAGACATCTAACTAAAATATCAAATAATCAGGAAATATTTTAATAGGCTAATATTTCAACAAATCCAGTTGTATTCCATACATTCACAGACCTTGGACATTCATAAATATTTCAACACAGCTAATTTTGAATAAACTTAGCTTATATTTCACAATATTACATCAATACTTTGGATGCAAGCCATTCAAAGGTAATTAAAGATGGGTGACAAATGCCAGCCCATGCAGCAACACCAACATCTCATGGATGAATTAGATAAAACGTAAAAACTGAAAGAACTGCAGATGCTGTAAATCAGAAACAAAAACAGAAATTGCTGGAAAAACTCAGCGGGTCTAGCAGCAACTGTCCTCGTCTATTCTGAGGAATAGTCACCGGACCCAAAACATTAACTCTGATTTCTCTCCACAGATGCTGCCAGACCTGCTGAGTTTTTCCAACAATTTCTGTTTTTGTTTCTGGTGTTGAGTAAAACAAACTTTGACGAGGGAAATTTAGATGATAGCTTCTAAATATAGGCAGTATTTATTCGATGTACATTTCAACCAACTTCAGTGAAACTACAAAATAGACATTACCGTGCCTCATGTGCTTGCAGATAATTCAAAGTGAGAAACACTCAGATTTCAGCCTATGCTGACCTGAAAGAAGGCAGACAGTCCTGAGGCAGTAAGTTCTCAAAGACATCTGTGTTTAACAATGGAAACAGCGAGGCGTTTTACTGGAAGTGCATTCACAGAGGAGGGGCCATGCAGTAATAACCAATGTCAAGCCTCACTGGAAATGAATAATGGTTACCATGAGTTCTATTAATCCCTTGTCAGTCAGGTGCTCAGGCAGTGATGTGGGGCTATAGTATAGAGCTTCAGTGAAAGGTTCATGGGATCCAGGCAATGGCTGTGATACCATTCTCTCTGTGTTGCATTATGATGCAGAAAAGCCTAATTATGTCTGAAGGAAGAATAGATCATATCTGCAAATGAGTAAAGCAATCAGGTGGCTCAGTTGGCAGTATTAACACCAGGAGGAAACCTCGGTGAATGTAACTGAACCTGGCTTGTTCGTTCTAATCTTCAACAGAACCAATCTTCCATCTTCAGCTTCTGATCTTCAACTCCCCACAGTAAGTGTGGGGTATTTTTTGCAACATGAGTGTTAATTTCCACATGGGGCTCCTGGTGAGAACTGGCATTGACTCCAGCAGAGATCTTTGGAAATTACAGACCTACAGCCCCTAACTTTCAATTAGTTGAAATGAATAGGTGAATAAATGAAAGAAGGTAAGGCTCTGTCTGGGCTCCCATTGTGCAGCACGTGAGAGTCATTCGGTACCGAGGCTACCAGGCCAGTTGTCCAGCAGAAGGCATTTGAAACTTCTCTTGATAAAGAAGGATGTGCAGGTTCGGTGGGTTAGCCATGAGAAATGCAGGGTTGCAGGGATAAGGTGGATCTGGGTGGGATGCTTTTCGGAGAGTCAGCGTGCAATTGATGGGCTGAATGGACTGCTTCCACACCAGAGGGATTCTATGAAATAACACAGGAACTTTAGGCCATTCTGCCCCTTGGGCCTGCAATAACGATTAATCATCTATACCTCAACTCTTCCTGGTGCCTGTGCTCCATGTATTGTGATCAGGGGAGCAACTTCGATAGCAAGATCCTACAGAAGCTTTGCAAGGTCTATAGCACTGTTAAGACCAGCGTCAGCCCCTTATCATCCAGCAGGTAATGACTCAACCAAACTCTGCCTGACCATCTGTTGCTTCCTGAGATTAAACGAAAGCGGCCCGAGTTCTTCCAAAGCTACCTTATGTTTACAATAGCACCCCACAACCATCCACAGGCTAGTCTTTGTTCTATCCCTTCCTTTAAACCGTTCCCAATCTTCCCTGTAGATGATCTCCTGGGACTCCACATCTTCTGATGGGGATGGCCAGGTCAGTGAGTGGATTGCTGAGCCCCAGATGAGGCTAAGCCAGACATTTGAGATGTCCTTCAAGAGAACTGAGGAAGAAGCACTGAGAAGAAAAACATTGATTGATTGCAAGGTGGACTGGACAGACCTAACAACTGTCCCCAAGATCAGAACATCAGACGTTGGAATAAGATACAGGATTTTCTGGGTCCTTAAACTCCAGAGGGCCATCAAGAGGGCTGGACAATGGTGCCCACACCTATGTTGTTGAACTGATAGCTGGAGGGCAGTCTCAGCCTCACTCTAGCCTTGGAAAACGGCACGGGAATCAGCTGCGTGGAAAAGGAAACTGAATTAACAAGCCCAGCCATCGATCAAATGATTTCTGCAGAATTTCCGATGTGAACATGAATGAGAATAGACCCCAATGTGATTGATCTACCACAGAGCTGAGATCCCCAGGAAGGTGCCAGTGCAGATAGCAGGCTTAGAAATTCCTCTCATGCAAATGCTGGACGTCACCCCAATCCTTAACCATTTGCCCAAATTGGTGATGCAAGAAGGGAATGGTGCCACTAACGTGGGACACAAACTTTGTATCTGTTATGGTACAATTGAACTTGCTGATCATGCAATTGCTTATTAGTCACTGTGAGCGAGTGTGGTTGACAGGACAGCAAATCTCAAGCAAGAAGGCATATAAAGGCACCACTAGCAGGTGGCGTTGGTGGCAGCGAGCAGGGCAGCTCAAGCCGTTATGCTGGGAACTCTAGCAGTGGATGATGATGATGAGGGGTGGCAAAGAGCAGGGCAGCTCGAGCACTTGTGCTGGGAGCTCTAGCAGTGGATGATGATGATGAGGGGTGGCAAAGAGCAGGGAAAACTAACTTTTTCTGGAGCAAAGTGTGCCTTTGGACGAAGATGCCTCATGGAAAGAAGGTTCAGACAGACAAAAGGATTTCCTTAGCCTGATATAAGCCACAGGGTCAATTCCAGATAAATACTGTATTGTCCTTGTTTAATTTTGATTTCTCTTCATGTTTGTAATGACCTGATGCAAGGAGAATAAAGAATTCCTGCTTCGTGATCTTTGGGCTGTCTTTGTGTTCAAATCTCATGTGACAAAAAAAGGAATATGGGAAGTAGAAAGGAAAGGACAATTGAAGCCAAAGATCAGGCATGAATGTATCGAATGGCAAAGCAGCCTGAGACAAATATATGGTCTACTATTGCTCAACATTGCATGTTCTGATCTCCCTCCCAGAATTTGTCTGTTTACGTGGAGCATCCACAGAATTTTAAGAGAGGGGGATGATTCTTCAAAGAAGATTTTTTACTTGCTCATTTGACACTTCAGTAAATTAATCAATTGTGGGTTTTATAATCTATTGAGGTCACAGTCAGATTTGCATACCATCAGTGGTGAAAAATAAAAAAAATGAGAAATTCAAGTATGTACCCAGATGACTGAGAAGGATTTGTGCTTATAGCCATTGCTTTTGCAAATGGATTCATAAAAATGGAATTGAAGGGACAGCGATCACTGTTTACAGCCAGCTACAACTAGTAAAAGTACACTTGCTACCACATAAGCAGGCCTAAGAGGTGCGTAATTCATTAAGCCTCTCTCATAATAGACATATGAGGTTCCCTTAGTTCCCCAATCAATAGGGAGAGACCACATTGGAAACAATAAGTTCCACCCAGTATGTGAGACCAGATTACTGTGCTAACATTCTTCATAGTGATTAAACAGATTTCCAAACAAGCAAAATATTGTTAATAGTTGAGTACAAATAAACTTTGTTTCTCCTGGTGTTTACCTGACCTAAACAGAAATATAGTTTCCTCTATATTTCAGTGATATTATTCTTATATGATGCATAACTGTATGCATTTTAAAAATCAGCCTATTTCAGAGATTTTATTATACACTGCTGGAGGAAGGAGGACTTGAACCTGAGTGTCCTGGTCCAGAAGTAGGGATCCTACCACAGTGCCACAAGAACCCTTCATTGTAATTATTTTCTTGGAATCGGTTAGATGTTAGGATCTGGATGCAGAATCAGTTTGGACAAAACTAAAATGTAGCAAAAGGAAAAGTCACTGGTTTGTAACCTCCCTGAGAGGAGTTCGATATAGGAGAGTATTAATCAAGAAATAGCAAGGGTTTGTGAAAAAACAAAAGCGCCGCAATTATTTTGGGAGGCTTTAATCCTCAAATAGATCAGACAAATCAAATTGGTAAAGATAACCTGGGATCTGAGTTCATAAAGTGTATTCAGGTCTCTTTCTGAAAATAAGACATTCTGGAACCAACCTGAAAAGAGGTTATTTTGGATTTGTGTGTATAATGAGGTAGGTTCAATTAATGACCTCTTGCTAAAAGACCCACTTGGTAAAAATGATCATAACATGATAGAAAGCATGGGGCTGGATGAACACAGCAGGCCAGGCAGCATCACAGGAGCAGGAAAACTTGACGTTTCAGGCCTAGACCCTTCATCAGAAATGGGGGAGGGGAAGAGGGTTCTGAAATAAATAGGGAGAGAGGGGGAGGCGGATAGAGGAGAGGATAGGTGGAGAGGAGGCAGACAAGTCGAAGAGGCGGGGATGGAGCCAGTAAAGGTGAGTGTAGGTAGGGGGGTAGGGAGGAGATAGGTCAGTCCAGGGAGGACGGACAGGTCAAGGGGGCGGGATGATGTTAGTAGATAGGAGATGGGGGTGTGGCTTGGGGTGAGAGGAAAAACAGGTTAGGGCAGTTTTTCCGCCACCTCCGCCTCCACGCTTACTTCTCCAACCGCGAAACTAACCCTCCCTCTACTGACCCCTTCTCCCGCCTCCAACACAAGCCCTCCTCCTGGACACCACCCCAAGGCCTCCTACCCTCCCTTGACCTCTTCATCTCCAACTGCCGTCGAGACATCAATCGCCTCAACCTCTCTACCCCTCTCAAACACTCCAACCTCTCCCCCGCAGAACGTGCAGCCCTCCACTCCCTCCGCTCCAATCCCAACCTCACCATAAAACCCGCGGACAAGGGAGGGGCAGTCGTAGTATGGCGCACTGACCTCTACGTTGCTGAGGCCAGGCGCCAACTCTCTGACACCTCCTCCTACCGCCCCCTGGATCATGACCCCACCCCCGAGCACCAAACCATCATCTCCCAAACCATCCACAACCTCTTCACCTCAGGTGACCTCCCACCCACCGCCTCCAACCTCATCGTTCCCCAACCCCGCACCGCCCGCTTCTATCTCCTCCCCAAAATCCACAAACCTGAATGCCCTGGTCGACCCATTGTCTCCGCCTGCTCCTGCCCCACCGAACTCATCTCCACCTACCTAGACTCCATTTTCACCCCCTTGGTCCAGGAACTCCCTACCTACGTCCGTGACACCACCCACGCCCTCCACCTCCTCCAGAACTTCCAATTCCCAGGTCCCCAACACCTCATTTTTACTATGGACGTCCAGTCCCTATATACCTGTATTCCCCATGCTGATGGCCTAAAGGCCCTCCGCTTCTTCCTGTCCCGCAGAACGGACCAATCCCCCTCCACTGACACCCTCATCCACCTAGCCGAACTCGTCCTCACCCTCAACAACTTTTCTTTCAATTCCTCCCACTTCCTACA
>JAHRHZ010000095.1:7359814-7374181 GCA_024137785.1 Ginglymostoma cirratum | reverse complement strand
CAGATTGGGAGTGTTTACTGATCCAGAACACCTGGTGCTCTTCAAATGTTAACTTACCCATAGTGCCTAGGTGGAGGGAGGTTTGGCGTGGACTCAATGGGTCGAATGACCTGCTTCCACGCTGTAGGGATTCTGTGATTCTTAGTTGCTTTGACTGGATGTTGTGCTAAGTCACTTCCTGGTGTAGTTAAGAGTTAACTAGCTTGTTGTGGGACTAGAGTTTCATTGGTACAACTGGGTAGGGAGTATAGATTTTCTTACTTAAAGGGCATCTAATAATCCTGTTTGTACAATAATCTGATAGCTTCATGGTCAAGTTTTTGCAAATTCTTTTTTTAGGTGTCTAGGGTGGAATTTGAGCTTTGCATTCTCTGAAATACTAATCCATTGAATGCTGACATGATCACATGCTGGATGTTTTGTTCTTTCCTGGAGCTTGATTTTCTGGGATAGGTCATGTTAGATTCTAAATGTTAACTCTGTTTCTGTCTCCACAGATGTTGCCAGATCTCCTGAGTTTCTACAGCATTTTCTGTTGCAATTATTGGGGTGCTAGCTTACAGCTTTCCAGTTCTTTAAACGTGTGGGGGTTTTGCGCCAGAGAATTTGGGGATTGCGAACATTGGAGCACAGATTTTCAAAAGGCAAGTGGGGCAGCCATGAAAAGTACAGGCCAGTCACTTGGCATTGGTGGAGAAACTTTGAGACAGCAACCCAGGGTGAAGTTAATCAGCATTTGTTAAAGACAAATAGCAACTGGTCCTGATGTGTAAAGCTGTGTGGCTAGTTTTTGCATGCACGGAACAACAATGTACTGTAGGTCTCTGACCTTTTGGGGTGCAGGACATATTACCCAGCCACACATAGCTGATCTGCTGCAATGTCTTGTTAATTCAAAGTTCACTGTGCTGCATTTCAGCAGTTGCAGTGATGTTACAATTAGCCTCCTGTGTCCCAAAGCCTACTGAGGAAGAAAATCTGCCACAGTTCTTTCTGCTGTTTAATGGCCTTCACTGGAATGTGTGCTTTTATGAATATCCAAGAAAGGGCTAGATTTGCTGGTGATGTCCTGCATCCTGCCAACTTGTTGGCACTTGCAGGTGAACCAGGGAGAGTGATGCATTTCAGGACTGCTGGTTGCTTGGGAACTTTACGTTGACAAAAGTTAGTGACTTGGGGAAGAACTGAGATGGGAAAGGCTGAACTGACGCAATTCAGGCCTGCAGTCTGGCCTTCTGGTTTACAGATTGGGAGTGTTTACTGATCCAGAACACCTGGTGCTCTTCAAATTCTGCAAAACTGATGTGAAACACAACTGATTACTTTGCTATTCCTTTACTTGTACATTGATACCATTGGGCACAAGATTTCACATGTGGATTTCACAAGCTTCAAAATCTCCCCTCCCCCAACCGCATCCCAAAACCAGCCCAGCTCATCCCCGCCTCCCTAAACTGTTCTTCCTTTTACCTATCCCCTCCTCCCACCTCAAGCCGCACCCCCATCTCCTATCTACTAACCTCATCCCGCCCCCTTGACCTGTCCGTCCTCCCTGGACTGACCTATCTCCTCCCTACCTCCCCACCTACACTCACCTTTACTGGCTCCATCCCCGCCTCTTTGACTTGTCTGTCTCTCTCTCCACCTATCCTCTCCTCTATCCCTCTTCTATCCACCTCCCCCTCTCTCCCTATTTATTTCAGAACCCTCTTCCCCGCCCCATTTCTGATGAAGGGTCTAGGCCCAAAACGTCAAGCTTTCCTGCTCCTATGATGCTGCTTGGCCTGCTGTGTTCATCCAGCTCCACACCTTGTTATCTCTGTTTCTAAAATATTTTGTTGTATTAACCATCATACCCACAAAGGATGTTTGAGCAGTCACTATGTGGTTGACAGGGTCTGTGTAGTAATAAACCATGATTCAGACTACCTCCTGATTGGAGGTTTCACGTTACAAGGTAGATTTAACTTCAGTTTCATCTCTTTGTACACACATTTTTGATCCCTTAACTCCAAAAGCAAAACATTTGTATTCGTACAATGTTCTTTACTTGGTGTTAAACTTCCCAAAGCACTTCACAGGATTAGTATCAAACAAAACCAGACTCTGAGCCGTACAAGAAGAAATTGGAACTGATAACTGATGCTTGATCAGAGGTAGGATTGAAATAGTGGAAAAAATGGAGCTGAAAGGGTACTGCGAGCTCACGGACCATTTTGAAATTCGCTGCTGATTTTTACTCTTTCATTCACTAAAATTCAATCAATTCTGTAATTTTTTAAATTGCCTTTTTGCCCCTATTTCTGGCTTTCAAATGTAGTCACTTCTAGGGTGATGTTTCAGATTTTATAAGATCTGGTGGATGCTGGTGTCAGTTGCAGGCTGTAACACTTTCTGCCTGTGAAGTGACATGTAGTACAGTGCTTTCCACTCTGCCTTGTATAACTTTGCAATAAGGGTTGTTGAGTTGACTACTTGTGCTTTAAGAGGTTATCCTGGAACTGATGTGTATAATTGGAGCTGTGTTGACTTAATGCTGCCAACACACAAATTGTAGTTTTACTGGGTGAGTTATGAGCCTCACCAGTTATCGAGTCAGAGATGTACAGCACAGAAACAGACTCCCAGTCCAACTCATCCACGCCGACCAAATATCCTAAATAAATCTAGTCCCTTGAAAGGTGCAAAGGTCTGCACTGTTACAAGAGCATGCAGTGGGAGAAATGACGAGGCAGACTTGACCCCACCCTCCTCAATCTGTCTATCACTGCTACAACAGGGGAGTAGACAAGGCGGATTGTAAGAAACTTTTCCTGTTGGTGGAGTGATCAATGAACAAGGGTTAAAGCTTTAAGGGGAGGGATAGAAGGTTTAGAGGGAATGTGAGGGAATTTTTTTTTTTTACCCAGAAGGTGACTGGAACCTGGAACTAATTCCTGTAAGAGTGATAGAGGCAGAAATGGCCATAATATTTAGGAAGTATTTAAATACGCACTTGCAATGCCAAGGCATACAGAGCTATTGGCCAACTGCTGGTAAATGGGATTCAAACAGTTAAACAGTTAACTTTTCGGCTCCGGTGACCCTCAGAATCTGAGGAAGGGTCACCAGACCCGAAATGTTAACTCTGTTTCTTCCTTCACGGATGCTGTCAGACCTGCTGAGCTTTTCCAGCAACTTTCTTTTTGTTCCTGATTTACAGCATCTGCAGTTCTTTTGGTTTTCAGATAGTTAGGTGTTGTTTTTGACTGGCACAGACTTTATGGGCTACAGAACCTTTTTCAGTGCTGTGTAGGTCTCTGACAGTTCTGGTAGGAGCAAATACTGTACAGTCAATTTTGGATGTGGTGCTCTAACCACGCAGTGACTCCTCCACCTTTTTTGGCATTGCTGTTGATGTTCCTTCTGCTTTTTTCTTGTTCATTTGTCGGACTGCACAATCCTGTTTGCCACCTGTTGACCATGTAAAGTCCTCCTTACTAACATCTATGTGGGGGCTAGTGCCAAAACTGGGAGAGTTGTCTCAACTAGTCAAGCAACTGCCTGACATAGTCATACTCACCGAATCACACCCTTACAGACAATGTCCCAGACACCACCATCCCTATCCCTGGATGTGTCCTGTCCCACCGGCAGGACAGACCTAGCAGAGCGGGCGGCGCAGTGGTATACGGTCAGGAGGGAGTTGCCCTGGGACCCCTCAACATTGGCTGTGTATCCCATGAAGTCTTAAACAGGTTAAACATGGGCAAGGAAACCTCCTGATTATTATGTAGTGTCCTCCCTTAGCTGATGAATCAATACCCCTTTGTGTTGAACAACACATGGGGGAAGTGCTGAGGATGGCGAGGTTCTAAAATGTACTCTGCGTGGGGGATTTCAGTGTCCACCGCCAAGAGTGGCTTGGCAGCAGTACTACTGATTGAGCTACAGTCCTAAAGGACGTAGCTGCCAAACTGGGTCTGTGGCAGGGATAAATATACCTGACCTTATCCTTACCGATCTGCTAGCTGCAGGTGCATCTAAACAGAAGTTTCAGGCAGAGACCAAACACAACACACACAAAAATTAGTTCCTTTCAAGATGTTGGCTTTACAATAATCTCAAAAAGGGTTGTGGGTGTCGCTGGCTGGCCAGCACTTACTACCCATTCCTAGTTGCCCTGGAGAAGGTGGTGGTGGTGCTGGTGAGGTGCCTTCTCGAACATTGCAGTTCATTGTGTAGGTTGACCCACAATGCCCTTGGGGAAGGAATTCCAGGATTTTGACCAGCAACACTGAAGGAATGGTGATATATTTCTCACTCGGGATGGTGAGTGGTTTGGAGGGTTTGCAGTTGGTGTTCCCAAATGTCTGCTGCCCTTGTCCTTCTAGATGGAAGTGATCGTCAGTCTGGAAGATGCTGTCTAAGGATCTTAGGTGAATTTCTGCAGTGCATCTTATAAATAGTATACACTGCAGTTACTGAGTGAATAGGGTGACAGGAGTGGATGCTTGTGAATATGGAGTCAGTCAGGGTGGGCTGCATTTTCCTAGGTGATGTCAAGCTTCTTGAGTGTTGTTGGGGCTGCAGTCATCCAGGCAAGTGGGGAGTATTCCATCAGACTCCTGACTTGTGCCTTATAGAAGGTGGACAGGTTTTGGGGAGTCAGGTGGTGAGTTACTCATTGCAATATTTGTAGCTTTGGACCTGCTCTTGTCACTTTATTTATGTGGTGAGTCTAGTGGTGATACGAGTAGTCTTGTTTGGTGGCTTCCCCAGGTTCAGTTCACATTTTCAGGTATTCCTGGTGCTGCTCCTGGCATGCCCTTCTGCACTCTCCATTGAACTGGGGTTGATTCCCAGTCTCTGTGTGCGAAGCTGGAGGAATACAGCATGTCAGGCAGCATCAGAGGAACAGGAAAGTCGACGTTTTGGGTTGGGACGCTTCATCAGAATTCCTTGGCCCCCAAAACCTCACCCTGCACTGCCTGTTTCTATCTCCTTCCCAAAATCCACAAACCTGACTGGCCCGGCCGACCCATTGTCTCTACCTGCTCCTGCCCCACTGAACTCCTCTCCACTTACCTTGACTCTGTCTTTTTCCCCCCTGCATTCGGGACACTACACATGCCCTCCGTCTCCTCCAAGACTTACAATTCCCTGGCCCCCAAAACCTCCCTGTTCCTCTGATGCTGCCTGGCCCACTGTGTTCCTCTAGCTCCACACTGTGTTGACTCTGACTCCAGCGTCTGCAGTTCTTGCTATCCTTGATCCCTAGGCTTGATGGTAATGGTTGAGTGGGGCATATGCCGGGCCATGAGGTTACAGATTTTTCTGGACTACAATTCTGCCGCTGTTGATGGCTTAAAGTCTTGGGTCGCTAGAGCTGTGCAAAGTCTTCCCCCTTTAGCTAGATGATAGTGCCGCACGATGCGAAGTTAGGGTATTCTTGATGTGATTTTGTCTCCACAAGAACTATATGGTGGTCACGCTTACTGATAGTATGCACCCATACAGCTTAGAGAATGTTGACTGCCATAATGCTGAATGGGATAGATTTTAAAACTGATATAGTAGCTCAAAGCTGGGCCTGCAGTGCCTCATGGACGCCCTCAGCAGCGCAGTACAGTGAAACTGAGTGAAGTTCAGCTAGCCCCAAGCTCCGGTTGTGATGAAGGTGTTGGCCATTCCCACAGCAGAGCCAGAAATACCACTTAAGGGTGTCGGTGATAAGCTGATATACTAGATTGGTAACTCTGGATTAGCTGAACTTGCGTGTACAAGCAAATTATTTAGAGTGGAATTTGGCCACTTGAACTCTACTGTGGAGTCACAGGTGAGCTTGCAAAATGGTCTCACCAACCTTCTGAGAGAGTATACATCGCAAGACATTTTTAACACTGATGACAAAGGACTGCTTTACCGGATTGTGTTTTTTTTTTAGTTTTAAAAATGGCAAGTGCAATGCTGCAAAAAGCCATCGAGGGACTGCTGTGGTCTGTGTCAATATGGATAGCATCGTAGACCTGCTGCCTTGTAACAGGACTGTAGGGTGAGTCATTTTTATTTACCAAACCACCTGACTGACCACCAGTGTTTTTTTTGAGACCAGGATCAGGAAGGTGCACAAGATACATCAGTGGAAGAAAGGGAAGGTTATCATCCTGGCAGTTCTGAAGAGTCTGGTGAATACTTACTACTTCGCCTGGCTAAAGTTGCAAAGGCTGGTACTTTACCCCAGAGCACAAATTTCGGAAAAAATCTTCAACTGCATTTATGACACAGCAGCCTATTACACTAAACAGTAAAGGATTGAGGTTTTTTCAGCACTCGCTCCAGTCCTTTTTCAAGATTTTTCACTGAACAAGGTGAGGCTATTGTGTGGTGTCAACAAATTGAAAAGGTTACTTCTTTCATCTACTGCACCACTGTTTTCTTTTTTACGACTAAGCATGTTTCTCGACATGTCGGGACACATAAAGGTTTCCTCTGCTGCCTTGAAGCTCCTTTTAATATACGTTCCAATTCAATGGATTGCAATTTTACTGCATTCTACCCTACTCCATATGGCCCAGCACATTCCTTACCAATTAGTCTGGGAGCTAACCTTGATTCGATATAGAACAGCATACCAGAAGCAATGGCAGGTCTATCTGAAGTTTGGTACAACCCAGTGAAGCAATAGAATTAACATGGGCGGAGCTAAGGATCCTCCAGCCAATGGCACTGATCAAAATTTTGCAGCCCTTCCTAATCATCCATGAATCATGATGGAAATTTAATCAGCCAACAGGAGAAAGCTCCACATGCATCTTCATCCTCAGATGGTACAGCCTAATACTTGAGAGTAAAAGGCAAGGCACATAGTTTCTGACTATCTTCAGTCAACGTTGCTGAGTGAATAATGCCTCTCCAACTCTTCCTGAGGTCCCCACCATCGTAAGCCAATCTTCAACCAATTCAGTTCATACCATGTGATATCAAAAGATAGTTAAATTCACCAGGTACGTTGAATGTAAGCCCCCGCCATTCCGATTTGCTGTTCTTAAAGGCTTGTGCTCCTAACCTGGTTGCGTCTCCAATCAAGATGTTTTAGATCAGCTACAAGACTCTTATCTAACTGAAAGTGTAAACTTGCTCAGGTGTGCGGTGTCCTCAAAGCAGTGTAAACCAAACACCCCTTATTAGTCTGTTCTGGATCATCAGCAAGTTGATGTGTGTTGTTAAATTTATTAAATCACACTTGCTCACAAATAAGCTGCTCTCCAAATCAACAGCAGTAGTTTAAGAAATCTGCTTAAGACAAGGGTAACTAGGCATGTACAATAAATCCTGGCCAAGCCAACAACACCCACATCTCTGATTCTTTGCAAACCTTGCCCAGCCTGGGGTTCTGATAGGACCATCCAGCTCCAGACCTTATTGCAGACTTAGTCCAAACAGGGAGGAAAGAGCAGAATCCCAGAGGCAAGGTGAGAATGACCACCTTTGATGTCAAGGCAGCATTTGACTGGGGTATTGAGGAGTCCCAGTAAAATTGAAGCCGAAGGGAATGGAGCCATCTCTCCAATGCCTATCTCGAAAGAAGGTGGCTGTGGCTGTTGGAGGCCAATTGCTTTCCCTCTGCTTTTCATAAATCTTGTACCTCTTTTTGTTGCCTCCTCCATCTTAGTGAATGTATTGATTTCAATTGGGTTTATTCTTTTACTGCGGATAATGAAATTGCCTCTATCATCATCTACTAGCACCAGACAGTTTAATTTAAACAGTAAAATTCTCAGGATTTGTCATGGTTTACACTTCCTGTCAGCATAAATAATAACTGACATGTTATCTGTGACCAACTAAATTAGTGTAGGAAATCGGAGCCAAGAGTAAGAATATTCTTAAGGGCTTCTTGTGGACCCAGTGGGTTACCAATTCCATGTGTTTTTTATTATGTGCAGTTCACGTTATCTTGTGCAAATTCTTGTACTTTGGAATTACTCAAATTAGAGTGAGTGTTGAAGAATGAAAAGGTTGTCGTACTGATATACATTTGAGCTGGTTATGCAAGATTTGTAAATCAGATGGGCAGGGCTGGGGATAAGCATTATAAGCATATATATTAGATTACAGATATCTATTACATAGCTAAAGTTTTGCAATATTTATAATGTGACGTATAGATTTACCAAGTTTCTGATTGCAGTTAAAACTCCCTAAATGGTCACGTTAAGTGCACAGTGAATGCTAGTCACGCATCTTTTGTGTTCAAGGAATAAACTAAATGGAGAATTATTGTTAGCTATTCTTTTTTTCTTCCCTTCATTCCTTTCTAGGAAAAAAGTATTGATTCCTCACAGGAATACCACTTCTGTGGGTAACTAGTAATGGCTCCAAATGTCATTCATAACTTGAAAACCTTGATCATGTGTGTGGATGAGTGGTTCTCACTGCTGGGGGAACGTATGGGTTCAATTCTATGTTCATCTGTCCATTCAGCACTTTTTTACAGTGACTGGCAACTAGGACCCTGGCCAATGATTGTTGGGGGGAAGGAGGGAAGCGGGGAATCCCCTCATCCCCTCTGGTGCTGAAACTCCTGTAGGCTAAATTAATACATAAACGGAGTAGAGCCTTGAATCCTTTTTTATGCAGTCAGTATAATTCTATTGGAGAGATGCTTTGCAATCATTTTCCTGGAGCTTCTTCCACTCAGTCGCCACAACTTTGGAGTTTTGGACTCCCGCTGAAAAGTGAGAGGACTTATTACAGTTGAGATAGTAGAAGCCCAGAGGAAACTTTATTGGTGTTGTCTGAGCAGTACACTCAATTAATTAATTTTAGTTACTCCTCTATCACTATGTCTACACAATACCAATATCCTGTTCCAGTCTTCCTTTCAATATTTTGGAATCATTTGTGAATCCACACTGCAAAAAGGGCCATATTCAACATTGCATTGACATGCACAGTTATTACAGTCGCACTTGCAACTAGTCAATCTGCTGATCAATTGCCTTCACGTTGAGAGAAGTTGCAGTAAGTGAAGCAATTGCTGTAGACGTGCTGATGAGCTATAGTCACAGCCGAGGTGTTAGACCTGAAGCAGCTGTCCGGGAGTAAGGACAGGACTGTCATTGCAGCTGTTTGCTGGGGAGCGTTTTAAATTGCCCATCACTTATTGCAATGTGGGACAAATGCAGTGCAGGGCGCTTTAGAAAGCACTCGAGTCATTGGTCGCAGCACTACCTTTAAATGGGTATCTGATTCATTGTCAGAGTTTACATTTTCTGCCATATTGCCAACCTCCATGCTGTGACCGTTGGAGGGAAAGCTAGATAAGGGACAGGGGAAAGAAATGTAAGGGGTAAGTTGATATGGTGAAATGAAGTGGGATGCTCCTGTGGGACATAGGCATTGGTGTAGACCCATGGCAGCTAGTCTATTTTCAGTAATTCTGTGGGCGTAAGTGCTTTCCAGTTGAGAAATGATAACCAACAGCAAGGACACCACATTGTTCCAATCAAACTAACATTTATAGAGTTACGCTGCCCTTTTGGTCCAAACTATATTGACTTTACTAATGTAAATGGTCAGCATTATTGAGCATAATTATTACTTGGTGCTTACAGTGTCTCTGGATTTGTGGAAAAACATAATCAATTAAAATATAGTTTTAACCATCTATCATACTATCAAATCTCAGAGCTGTGCTTATCTCAGGTCAGCAAGAGAAAAGGCAGGTTTCTGAGCTCAGAGCCATGTCTAATTTCCAGCATCTAAGACTTCTCTTGTGAGAAAAGCTTGAACTAAAGTGCCCTTTTCATAGAAGGAAGAAGAAACAAGTTTTATGTTATCTGTCAAAGTCTGCGTTCATCCCAAAGCATCTGGCAGACAATAAAGAATTACTGTTTCAGCGTACTTATACAAAACAAGGACAGACAGTGGTATGATAAATATTTATTTTAGTAATGTTGATGAGATAACTATTGTCCAAGACACCAGGAGACTCTCCTGTTGCTCTTTGAAACAATACCATGAAGTCCGTTACATCTCTCTCTGGGGGCAGATAGAGCCTCAATTACTGCCTTTTCTGAAATACAACACTTTCTAAATTCTACAGCAGATTATGTGCTCAAGTCTCAAAGCCACAGCCCTCTAGTTTAGGAAACTGACTTTCAAAATTGAGAGACAAAGGGACTGAAAGGTAGTTTTTACACTGGTACATTAGATACCGGAAAAGTTAAATCCAGAGCTTTACTTCAGGCTAAACCATGGCAGTAAGAAAGGAAACATTTTGTATCAAGCTAATGTAGGATTGAACTTGGAAGGTATTTTTGTAAAGAAAAGGCAATACTTGAAATAGTGGGAAGGTGGAGGCCAAAACCCTGCATCGTGGTGCTAACTGGGGTAGGGCTTGTCATGTGAAAGTTGTATAGTACTTTTGAACGGATGACCTGCAATGGGATGATTGGCCTTCCTTGCTTGTCTTTTTTGGGTGAAGCTTGATGCTAATAATGCATGTATACAATTGCAGGCAGGATACATTGTGATGCATGAACTTGCTTGTTTTAATATCTGAAAAGTAGTGCACCGAGCATGTGGTGTTAGTGAAGCTGGAGATCAATTGCTGCCCCCATAAAATTACTTTTCATCCGTTTGCAATTGATTTCCTGAGTGAATTGGAAGAGCAGATCTGTGTTTGCAATGTGATTCCAGCTGCTTCAGTGTTGAAAGTGCTTACTTGTAATTTTGATGCTTGCTGCATCCGAGTCTCTGAGTTTTGACTAGTTTGCTCCCTGCCAGACTTGGTGAATACATTTTTATTTCCGCTTTGTGTTCAAGTGGTGTGTGGTTTTGTATCTTTTTGGTGGTGTGACCAGTTCCATGGGTACTGTATTTACAAGGGGTATTTATCTGTAATGGCTAAGCAAAAGAAATTGCGAAGAATTTCCTCCAATTAGTTGATTGGCTAGTTTATCCTCTTCTTATCCATGTTAAATAGAGCATGCCAGTGGTTTCAACCATAGAACAGGGTATTCAAACTGAACTCTAGCAATCTGTCTCATGAAGCTCTGGCAAACTTTGACTTATCCATTGGCTTGTCTGTATTATTTAAACTAATCACTTCAGGGGTTCAGGGGAAAGAAATTTGTTGGTTGTGTGTCTTCAGATATGAGATATCTGATAATCAGTCAGAGTCAATACAGTGAGGAGCTGAATATACACAGCAGGTCAGGCAGCATCAGAGGAGCAGGAAAGTCAACATTTTGAGTTTACACCCTTCATCAGTACTAGGGAGGGGGAAGGGAGCTCGGAAACAAATAGAGGGGGAAAGTGGGGCTGGGGGAAGGTAGGTGGAATGGTGATAAGTGGATGCAAGTAGAGGATAGTAGAGATTGGTCAGTAGGAAGGTTGGGGCGGATAGGTGGGAAAGATGGACAAGTTGTGTCAGGTCAGAGAGGGAGGGTTGGATATGGGATGAGGCCGGGTGTGGGGAGATTTTGAAGCTGGTGAATTCTATGTTGAGGCCTTTGGGCTGTAGGCTCCCAAGGCATAATATGAGGTGCTGCTCCTCCAGTTTGCAAGTGACGTCATTGTGGCACTGGAGGACGCCCAGGGTGGATATGTCACCCAGGGAGTGGGAGGGGGAGTTAAAATGGTTGGTGACTGGAAGGTGGTGTTGACTATCGAGCACACATGCTCCATGAATCGGTCACCGAGTCTGCGCTTGGTCTCACCGATGTGGTCTCCTCTACATCGGGAGCAACAGATACAGTAGACCAGGATGGAGGATGTACAGGTGAATCCCTGTTGGATTTGGGAATTGTATGGATTGTATGGGGCCTTGGACGGAGTGGAGAGGTGTGGGGGCAGGTTTAGTACCTCCTGCGGTTGCAGGGAAAGATGCCAGATGTAGTGGGGTTGGTGGGGAGTGTGGACTGGACGAGGGAGTTACGGAGACAGCGGTCCTTACGAAAGGCAGATAGGGGTGGGGAGGGGAAAATCTCTTCAGTGGTGGGGTCGGATTGCAAGTGGCAAAAGTGGCGAAGGATGATACGCTAGATGTGGAGGTTGGTGGGTTGGTCATCCTGTATTGACTCTGACTCCAGCATCTGCAGCTCTTGCTATCTCCAATCAGTCAGAATTGCCAACTTGCAATTCAATGTACATCAATGTGATGTGAACGCTGATGCAGCTTACTTCACTCTGTCTACTACGTTAGAAAAATATAACCTTGACCACTTGTGATGTTGTCCAAGTAGGCATCGTCAGTCTTGGCCTTTGCCAAGTTGGATGTCTCTGTCCCTTCTCCAGATAAGTAAGCTGTTTACTGACTCCATCTATACTTCCTGTTGCCTTGGGAAGGCAGCCAATGTCACCAAAGACACCTCCCACCTGATTACAATCTCTTCCAACCTGCTCTGTCAGGCAGAAGATACAGAAACTTAAACACATGGACCAACAGATACAAGAACAGCTTCTTCCCTGCTGTTATTAGACTTCTGAATGGACCACTCAAATTTTAAATTTAAATGTTGGTCTTGTTCTTTGTGCGCCTTCTCTGTAGCCGTAACATTGTGTATTCCTCGCTCTGTTCTATTACCCAAATACACTTTGTATGGTCTAATCTGCCTGTACTGCATGCAAAACAAAACTTTTCACGGTACTTAGGTATGTGTGATAAAAAATCAAATGTACAATTTGACAATGTGCCTGGCACACTTAACACAAGCATTTTTTATTCTCTCTCTTCACTTTCTTTCTTTCTTCACCCCCCCAACCCCTGCAACCTTCCACTAATGCTTAGTTCAACAGATAGTTGTACCCAGCCCTGTCCTCCAAAAAATGGCTGTTTCCATTGTTCGAGCAGCAGTCTTAATCCAGAATGTCAGCTAATTTCATCTGTGGGGATGGGCTGATGAGGGAAAAGTATTACAGTTAAATTTAGTCTTGTTCGCTCCTTCAAACGCACTATACTCCAAAGCTCACTTCATAGCGAGTGGCAGTGGGAGCATCAACTATTTTTCTTTCCAATGCCAGTTTAACAGTAATTCAACCATTTGAAGAGCCCTTCTAGTCATGGACTATATTTAAAACAGAGATTGCTTGATTTCTGCAGAGCAGATGGTCTTGAGGAAGATCAGCCATGATCTAGCTGAGTGGCAGATAAGGCCTCCGGAACCGAATGGCCAGTATCTGCTATTTCTCACGTTTGTATGTTTAGAGGAAATTGTTGTGAGAAAGTGAAGAAGAGGATGAGAAACCAGTGCAAGTATATTTACAGCGCTTCAAGGATTTTAAAATTTTCTCTGGTGAGATCGGAATGGCAGCTATGTTTTTTTTCTGTTACCTGTGTCTCTGTGAATTTGGGGAAGGCAAGTTCCACGTGCAAATCCAATCAGAGTGCCAGCCGTCATTGCCCCAAGTTGTGAATCCTTCAATGGGGCTTTGCACCAGCTGCTTTTATACTGTGGCTAATATTTGTTCTTTTTGATGTAAGACCATCTCTCCCAAATAGTTTTTTTTCTCTTTTGAATAATCAGAACATTCCTTCACCTGGGTTTGTTTTGTTGGTCCCATCGTTAAGTGGCTGGTTTTTGAGACTGTAAATCTGGCAACTGGCAGTTTCAACTTGTCTTCCAGCAAATAGTTGTCATCTGGCAATGCATTAGAATGTGTAGGTATTTAGTCTATCCACATGTCACAGCTGCATCTACCAAGCAGCGACTTGTGTAGAAAAACATGTTTTACTCAGTGAAATTCTGATTTTAAAAATAGGGAAAAAAAAACTGTGATCACAGACCTTATTCTGTCAAATATGCAGTGACCTCTGGCCTTATGTCTTCAACCTTAATCAGTTTATCAGCTTTCTGTTGTTGTCCTTGATTGTATGGACCTCTGGGATTTTTACTTAATATATCAAGGTTCAAGGGTAGAACTTTTCGTTGAAAAGTGAAATGTTCATCACGGGTGGTTCGTGTGTGGAATGAACTTCCCGAGGAAGTAGTGGATGTGAGTACGATTACTAACGTTCAAAAGCCATTTGAATAAGGACATGAATAGGAAAGGTTTGGAGGAATATGGGCCAGGAGCAGGCAGGCGGTACTAGATTAGTTTGGGATTATGTTCAACATGGACTGGTTGGACCGAAGGGTGTGTTTCCGTGCTCTATGACTCTGTGACTGAATGACCAATGGGCCCAAGCTATGCCTGCCTCTTTGTAGGTTATGTGGAACAATCCCTCTTCCAGACCTACACTGGCCCTAAACCACACCTCTTCCTTCGTTACATTGATGACTGCATCGGCGCCGCCTCGTGCTCCCACGAGGAGCTCGAACAGTTCATCCAATTCACCAACACTTTCCACCCCAACCTGAAGTTCACCTGGACCATCTC
>JAHRHZ010000095.1:7323320-7359020 GCA_024137785.1 Ginglymostoma cirratum | reverse complement strand
CCCTGGACTGACCTATCTCCTCCCTACCCCCCTACCTACACTCACCTTTACTGGCTCCATCCCCGCCTCTTCGACTTGTCTGCCTCCTCTCCACCTATCCTCTCCTCTATCCATCTTCTATCCGCCTCCCCCTCTCTCCCTATTTATTTCAGAACCCTCTTCCCCTCCCCCATTTCTGATGAAGGGTTTAGGCCCGAAACGTCAAGTTTTCCTGCTCCTATGATGCTGCTTGACCTGCTGTGTTCATCCAGCCCCATGCTTGTTATCTAGCATGTTTGTGACCCTACTTTCGCAGGAGGTCTTGATCTTGTTTGTCTACCTCCAGAGGCCAAATGTTTACTCAGTGAGTAGATTTTAAAGTTTTGCGAGGTCAGTTTCATCTGTGTTGATATCAAGCTAACTAGTTTAGATATAGCACTTTTTGAAATAGAAATAACTTTTTAAAAGACTCCCACCCTCACAAAAAAAAGCCTTTTTAACTTTGCCAGAATGCATAGATCCTTTTGATAACTCCCAACCAGTTCCTTTTGGGCCAGCTATAATTCCTCTATGCGTGTCTGAGAAGTACCTGGGACCTGCCCCTTGCGGCAAATGCACTATAGAACTCTAAATGACATTGGTCATGGCCTCCCTCTAATATCTTAGTAAAAGCAGAGACACCCTTAAAGAATTCACCTTTGCCTCATTTTTGAAAAAAGCACCAAGAGTGCACAGTACCAAATTTGTTTAGGGTCTTGTGGTGATAACGTGTCCAAATTCCTTATTGTGCAGCATGTGCCTCTGGAGTGATTGTGTAACTGGTTCACTTTCCCTTTCATCACTTTGTGTAATAATAAGAAATCTAAAAATGGAAACTCAAGGTCTCCTTTGCTCTGTTTAGTTCGTGAGGAGAGGGGCATAAAATCCTGCAATGTGAATTAGCCGGATGATTCCTAATCTTGTGCGCAAAGATTTTGTGACTAAAGCAGACATGAAGTACTGTGTCACAGTAACGTGCTGACACAGGTTGAAATTGCTGACACTAGTCAAGTTGGGAAATAACTTGCACGTGATGTTTTTGAACTACGTTTAGCCCAGGATCATTTTGAAGTGTAATTATTGAATGTGGAACTACAGTGATAGATAGCTTTAAGGTAATTGGAGTGCAGGTTTTGACTTTAAGTAAAGGATATGCAAGAAGGTTTATATAGCACCTTTTTGCGACCTCAGGAAGCATTTTGTAGTCAATAAGTACATTTTTTTTCCGGTGTAGCTATTATAATGATGTTGAAAAAGTGGTAGTTAATTTGCACAAGTTCACAAGTAGCACTAAACTAAATGACCACGATTTTACCATTCTTGTGTTGGTCTGCTTCTGTGGGTACTTGCATTGTACCTGAAACAAAAACAGAAATTGCTGGGAAAGCTGAACAGGTCTGGCAGCATCCGTGGAGAGAAATCAGAGTTAACATTTCAAGTCAAGTGACCCTGGTGTTTTAGGCAGTCTGTAGGACAACCTACATAACTCACTACCATCACTGGCCTAATTCAGTCAGTTGTTGACTGTAGGATGGTATCAATGGTTTGGTTTAGGGAGCGAAAGAGTGGTAACTGGAATTTACATCCAGAGAACTGAGATTGTGTTTGAGGGAGGCAAAGAAAGCAAGGAAACGTAATAAATGGGACGATGTTCAGAGGGATAGAAGGAGTGAGACCTTGGAAGACGTGTCCACAGGTCCTTGAGTTTGTAGCACAGGTAGATAAGGTGGTAAAGAAGACCTGAGAGATATTTTCCTTCATTGGGCATGGTATTGAATACAAGAGCAGGGATGTGATGCTGAAAATATGATACTGGTTCAGGCAACAGTTGGAGTTTTGTGTTCAGTTCTGGTCACCGTTGCAGGGAGGACATAATGCTGTTGAGAGAGCACAAAGGAGATTTACAGGAATTTCGGGGCTTGAAAATTGTAGGAATGAGGAAAGATTGAACAGGCTTGGGCTGTTCTCCTCAAGGAAGTTGAAGGGTGACTTAATTCAGGTGTACAAATAAATGAGGGGCTTGGATGAAGTGACAGGGAAGACATACGTTCCCCTAGCCTAGAGGTCAAAGGCAAGTGGTGGCAGGATTAACATGATTGATAGGAGGCTTAGAGGAGATACAAAGAAAATCTGTTTGTCCCCCAGAGGGTAGAGGGTGTATGGAGTCTACTGCCCCCTTTTGATTGAGACAAAAACTCATTTAAAAGGAACCTGCTTCTGGACTGCTGTAACTTGCAAGGTTGGGAACCAGTTCCCGTAAGTGGGATTAGAATGAGTGGCTAATTATTCAGCTATGATGGGCTGTATGGTCTAGTTCTTTGCTCCAACTTTCCTGTTGTTCTAAATACTTTCCTAGTTGTTGGTCTTTATAATAGAGTGTTAACTTGACAGGTTAATTTTAATGTGGCCACTGATATTTTTTATTAGATTCTGGATCTAATTGTTAAATTAGGTTCGTTTTTCAGTGCAAACCAGTGATGAAAGTTGACCAGTAGTTGAAAGCCTCTTTAAATAGGACAGCCACAATTGTCAAGGTTAACAGATCTTTATTATTTGTACTTGAATTTGGGAGACATCTACAGCTGAAGTGTTTGTTGTCCATCCCTGGTTGCCCGTGCACGTATGTGGAGTTGTTAAATTAATCACCACCTGCAGGTTACTGTTCCGATTTCTGGGGCATAGATCTGAGATCTGGATACTTTGAATGGATGACTTGTGTCTCTCCGGGCCCTGCAAAACTGCCTGTCTGGCATGACTCAGCACTGTTTTGTTGAAGTAAAGCTGAAAAGAAAAGCCAACAGAGGTTACGTTCTTCCTTCAGTTAATCAACGCAGATCTATGTCAATAGCATTTGCAGCTGGAGATTTTATGCTTGAAACTCGAGTGGTTTATCATCCGTCTCTCTCTCTTGCCTTGAAGTGTGTGTGCTCATTCTTGTGGAATGGGAATGGGGATGGGGATGGAAATGAGAAAGTTTGCTGTAACAAGTAGAGGTGCCAACCTACAATGGAGACACACATTATGGTTTGAACACTTGTCTAATGATCAATTTGAGTTAGCTTAAACATAACCTTCCTGTGTTGGCCGTGCTTGAACTTTCTGACTTTTTGTTTCTATACCGGTACAAGATGACCACTAAACTGAAGTATACTGATTACTGGTAACGTTTTTAATATATTAAATAACTTGTAATATTTCTCCTTGTTTCAGCACTCTTTTAAGCTTGTTTATATTTCCACAAGTCAGTGTTTTATTTCAGTTATGGTGTCTGTCAACCATAGCTCACAAGTTAGCACTGTCCAGAAACAGGAGATTGTGGGATCAAACCCCACTTCATATGTGATTCCCAATCCAATGTAAAGGAGAACTGCACTGTTGGAGGTGCCATCTTTCAGATTTTGTCAGAGATTAAGGCAGTTGTGTTTGCTGGTAGCTACTTGTTATTACACAGGGTTGTTATCCTTACAGACAGAAAAGCAGGTACACATACTAAGCATGGGGCTGGATGAACACAGCAGGTCAAGCAGCATCATAGGAGCAGGAAAACTTGACGTTTCGGGCCTAAACCCTTCTGTTCTCTGGTTTATTTCTTTGGGCAATGCCTCAACCAATCCGAGTCAGCCTGCCTGTAGTAAAAATTTAAACAAAAGTTGGCAATTTGACTGTTTGTCATTCATGGACTGACTGGTGCATTTTCCATGGCAATACCTCTGGCAATCAGCATTCTCCTCACCCACTGTGTAAAAATTGTTTACTTTTTACTTCAGGTATTTCTTGTGAATTGCCCTAATGAGCGTAAGATATCAGACTTCAACAAAATGTTCTTCTCTTTCCAGTAACACTCTGATCAAGCGCTATTGTTTCTCTTTGCACCATAAAGTCCAGTGTCCAATGCATGCTTGAAGTTTCAGTTCTACATGACAGCTGTGGCTTTTACTTGAGGATTTAAAATAGTTGAGAATATTGGAGCTCAGAAAGGCTTATTCATGACTAAGGGTTTTTTAGTGTCTTTTGAGTTTGTGGAAAGTCATTTCCCTATTTATTCTGCCAAGTCATTGTTGAATAAATCTGCTTTGAATTGTGGCATATGACTGTTTGTCAATTTAGAGCAGGATGTGAAAATCTCCAATTGAACCGAAACTTGTAGCCAAGCAGTGCAAAGCTGGCATTTTCACTTCACTGTTTTAATTACCACATAAAGCAGGAGGAAGAAATTCAGGTGATGGGTTGGCGGGGTTCATTGTAACTGGGTATTTTTTAATGTCAGGAATATTGCATAGAATTTACGGTGTAGACATTTGGCTCAAATAGTTTAAATCCATATGCGCCTCCCCTTCCCTTACTTCCTCAAATCTTAGCATATCGTCATACTCCTTATTCCCTCAAGTATAGCAAACTTCTTATAATCTGGCATTAATGGGACCAGGAGTGTGCTGATTGATCAAATATTCCAGATAACCAAAGAAGTGCACATAATAAAGGTAAAAATGCACACTACGTAACAGAAATGTAATGTGGAGGGTGTGCACATCGTTGTTAAACTTTATTTACTTTATTTAAGTGATTTAAATAATAATGCAACTTTGCCTTCAACAAAACTTACTGACAGAGAGCCTTTCCTCTTGTAGCCTCAAATGACTACTCTGATGTTGCCGTAGATCATGGTATTTGAGGAAAAATTGACTCAAAATTTAATTAAATGTTGATATTTCATGTGGCCGTTCAATTGAACAGCAAGTATATTTACACTGAGGTAAATAAATTTAATGAAAACTGTAATAATTGGACAAAATAATACAGTAAACTTTGCCGTATTTCAGGGATATAGTTTTTGCCAGTTTATCAAGATTGCTGGTCAAAGTTTGCTGTACTTTTCCAGCAGCCCCTTTAAATACATCTGATATGTTTGACCCAGCCATTAATAGATAGCTGGTTCCACAATGCAACCACGATTTGTTTGGATAAAGACGTTTCTCTGAAATTCCATGTTGTTTCTACTATTGACTTTTTTTTTGTTGTTAACCCCTAGTTTGTCTCCCTGGCAAGTAGAAATGTTCTGTTTCATCCTCCACACCCTCTGTGCATGGTTTAGCTCAATAAGTGTGACTTTCTGATTTTGTGTAGCCTCTGCTAAATATCATATTCCACCAACCTTTTAGAAATGATGATTTAAGAAAACAAAGTTTGTTAGGAAAACTAAACTAAAAGCCAAAATCATCATTTCCCAAGACTGACCATTTGTTTCTTGTTTTGGCAGTTTTGTCAGCAAAGAACATGGATTCATCTGGAGTGGAATTTGGGGCATCAACAGCAGATAATGCTGCTGAGTCTCCAGTGGCAGTGGAAGAATCATTCTTCAGTATGTTGGACATCTTTCTGTTCTCCCTTGTTGCTGGGTTTGCAATCTACTGGTTTTTCTTCAGAAAGAAAAAAGTGGAAATCCCAGACTACAAAACAATCCAGCCACAGTAAGTGTTTAAACAAAAATTCCCAGAGTCTTAATTAAATGTCCAGTGGAGTTCCTCATTAAGGAGGGGGGGAGAAACGATTTTCTTTTCTAGTTTAGTCTCTTTCAATCTCTGGAAACTCTCTGAAATTGAAGCAGATTGGTTTTCAAACCCGATGCCATATTTGACCACACTTATCAGCTCCGTCACTAAGTCTGCCTGTCTGTTTCCATCTCCTTAACATCACCTCATTTTCCCCGTGGCTGTGCTTTTAACTGTCAAGCCTCTGGAATTTCCTTTTCTTTTCCCCCCCCGCCCCTCTCCTTTTAAGGTGGTCCTCAAAACTTCTTACCTCTTTAACCATCCTTTTAACTATTTGCTCTAATATCATATTATATGACTTGGCATCAAAGTTTGTTACATAACAATCAGGTGAAGTGCCTTGATCCCACTGCCTGTGTTTAAAGAATCATAAAGTACAAGGTTTTGTTCTTTTCCTTTCTGAACTTTTTTTAAACACCCTTTACTTTGTGGTTGAAAGGTATTTCAATAACTTAATGCCCTCTCTCTTTTTTCCGCAAGTCTTGCTTGTATGTCTCCTGATGTGTTCTTGTGTTCCTTTTATTGTTGCACTTTAATGCTGTATTTCAGCTTTGTTATGTTTGCATGCTGTAGTCTAGCACACCCAATGTGTAAATGAGTACAAGCTATGTCACGTCCAGGAGGGAGTGGGGGATCATGGGAGGCACTGAACAGCCATTGAGGGGAGCAATTTGGCTATTTGTGAATGTAGCAAGTTATCTGAGGCCTGACTGCCCACTGGGTATGTGCAGATAGGGATCTGCCCAGATTTAGTTGAAATTTAGCAATGGGTTAGTGAGATGGCACATCCCAGAAAGGAAAATTGCAGTCTCCCACCTCAGCTAGTGAGAAGCAAGGGAGATGCTAAACAAGATGAAAGTCCAAAGTCTTGTGCCTCCAAAAAGCAACATCAATCGTAGCAATTTACAAAAGTTAAGTGGTTCACTTAGAATATATGTAGATAAATAGGAGCAGATATAGACCATACAGCCCTTTTGAGGCTGATGTGCCCTTCACTACGATCATGGCTAATCTTCTATATCAGCTCCACTTTCCCACCACATCTCTTGATTTCCCTTGTGCTCAAAATTCCTATCGATCTGGATCTTGAATATACTAGAACTCAGCAACAGAGCTGTCTGGAAAAGAGAATACCAAAGATTCATGATCCTCTCTATGGGGAATTGCATCTCCATCCTTCTCTCCGGATAAGGAATCTAGAACTATTAATCCCATAATTTTAGACTCTCCGGGCAGTAGGAATAGTTTCCCAGATTTATCCTGTCAACCCCATCGTTTTGCTTGTTGCAATGAGGTCACTTCACAACCTTCTCATCTCCAGACTGTTGTATCTTGCATTTTCTCTTGCCTTCTCTAACGTTCTGAAAACCTGGTTTCACATCTAACCATGGCAGAATCTGGAATTTGAATTCAATAAAAATCATAATCCTAAAACTTTAAAAAACCTATCTTGATTCAGAATCCTGAACTAGATTCCCAAGTCTCATTATGCTTCAGATTTTTGCAGCCTTTCCCCAATTATAAAATAATATGTGTATCTATTCTTCTTACCAAAGCGCATAACTTCACACTTTCCCATATTGTATTCCATCTGCCACTTGTTTGCCCTCTTTCCTAGCCTGTCCAAGTCCTTCCTGACCACTCCCTGTCCCACCACCTATCTTTGTCTGCTGCAGCAGCTGAATGGTACTCCCACACAGTTTGCAATCTCATGTCCCGGCATATACCAACTCTGTTATTGCCAACAAGCCACAGGATCAGCCGTGCATCAATGAAACATACAGGAGGCCATGGCCAGGAGCTGCACTAGGCATCCCTTAAAATAAGGAATCAACCCGATGACTCTACAACACCAGACTACTTGTGTATCAAACAGCATAAGCAGCAAGTAATAGATGGAGTTGAGCAATTTCACAACCAACAGATTAGCTGTAACCTCTGCAGCCTTGCCACATCTAGTTGTGAATGGTAGTGGACAATTAACTAGCTCACTGGAGGAGGAGACTATACAAATGTCCCCATCCTTAATGATGGAGGAGCCCAACCCATCAGTGAAAGAATCAGGCTGAAACATTTGCATCAGTCGTCAGCAGGTAGTGCCAAGTGGCCAATCCATCGCTGCCGCCTCCTAGCCTCTCAGTTGCTGGTCTTCAGTCAGTTCCATTCACTCCAGGTGATAACAGGAAATGGTTTGAGGCATTGAATCCCGCAAAGGCAATGGGCCCTGACAATTTTCCAGCTATAGAATTGAAGATTTGTACTCTAGAAGTTTTTACCATTCCCCTAGCCAAGCTGTAGTCAGTGGCATCTACCCAACTATGTTGAAAATTGCCCAGATATGTTGTATACATAAAAATCAGGACAAATCAGCCATGCCCAGTTATTGGCCAATCAATCTACTCTTGATCAGTAGAAGTGATGGAAGGTGTCATCTACAGTGCTAACAATTAGCACTTGCTTAACAATAGCCTGGTCACTGACTTTCCATTTGGTTTCTGCCAGTACCATTCACCACCTGATCTCATTACAGCCTCAGTTGAAATATGAACAAAAAGGCTGAATTTCACAGGTAAGGTAAGAGTAACTCCCCTTGGATATCAAGGCTATATTTTGACCAAGCATGCCATCAAAGGAATGCTGACAAAGCTGGAGTCTATAGGAATTGGAGAAAACTCTCCACTCATTTGGACTCATACCTGGCACATAGGAATATGGTTGTAGTTTTTGGAGGCCATTCACCTCAGCTCCAAGATGTCTGTGCAGGTGTCCTCAGGGTAATGTCCTAGACCAATTGTCTTCAACTGCTTCATCAATGACCTTCCCTCATCATAAGGTCAGAAGTGGGGATATTTGCCGATGATTGCACAATGTTCAATGCCATTTGAGTCTCCTCAGATACTGAAGCAGCCCATGTTCAAATGCAGCATGACCTGTGCAGTATCCAGGTTTGTCTGACAAGTGGCATGTAACATTTAGACCACGTGATGACCATCACCAACAAGAGAGAATCTAACCATCGCCCTTGATATTCAATGGCATCACCAGCGCTGAATTTCCACTATCAATATCCTGGGGAGTATCATTAACCAGAAACTTTATTAGGTTAGTCATGTAACACTGCTGCAATAAGAACAGGCCAGAGGCTACTCCCTAAAGCCTGTCCACCATCTACAAGGCACAAGTCAGGAGTGCGATGGAATACTCCCCATTTGCCTGGATAAGTACAGCTCCAACAACGCACTAAGCTTGACACCATCCAGGACAAAGCAGCCCGTTTGACTGGCACCACAGTAGCAGCAGTGTTTGCTATCTACACGTTGCAAGGCAGAAATTAATTAAGGCTGCATAGATAGTATTTTCCAAACCTGCACGACTTCCATTTAGGAAGGAAAGGGCAGCTGATATATGGGAACACCACCACCTGCAAGTTCCCCTCCAAACCACTGCATCTTGGCTTGGAAATATATTGCTGTTCCTTCAGTACCGAGTGAGTCAAAATCTCAGAAGTCTCCCTAAGAGCAATGAGAATGTACCTACACCAAATAGACTGTAACAGTTCAAGAATACAGCTCACCTCTACCTTCTCAATGGCATCCGTGAATGGGCATTAAATGCTGGCCCAACCAGCAACACCGACATCCTGTGAATTGATTTTAAAAAAAATTCAAAATCTGGTGCACCTTTTCATTTCAATTGTTGCTGATACTTATCCATAACCTTGTGAAACTGTGCTGTGACTGCCCAAAAATATATTTCATATTGTACCTTAACTGCGAATAGGCTTTCATTGCAACATTATGGTAAAAGCTTGTGTCTAACCCACTTCATCATTCAGTTCATTTAACTCAACTAAAACCTCCAGAATTGTTGTGCTGAGACCTCTGGCACTTCCCAGTCACACCCCAAGAGAAGAAATTGCAGGAATCGACTTTACCTTTTTGGTACAAATTGAAATACTTTTCTGTAAAGGTCTTGATTAATATTACTCCATTGTAAAGCTCCCTTGTTCGCTCGAAAGAAAAAAAAAAAAGTCGTTGCAACTTGCCTGTAGATTACCAGGAAATTTTGTTTGGCAGCTCTGGTCAAAAATGAGCATGGAGGGAGTTGGAGGCCACTGCATTTCATATGAGACTGAGTCAGTGAGAGTGTATGCATGTTCTTTGTAAACATGTACAATTAAGTCATCAGTAAAGTTTGTACCATTCATCATTTCTCACTTATTCTTTCCTGGGAGTGGACGTGACCAGCAAGGCCATTATTTGTTGCCCATCCCTAATTGTCCCTTGAAATGACTAACTTGCTGCGGTGCTTCAGACAGTATTTAAGAGCCAACTGTGTTGCTGTTGGTCTGTAGGTTAGATCTGGTGAGGATGGCAGATTTTCTTCCCTAGAGACTTTAGTCAACCTGTTTTGTATTTGCAACAATGAATAGTATGGTCACCGTTACTGAGACCGGTTTTCAATTCCAGAATTATTCACTGAATTCAGATTCCATCAAGAATTTGATCTTTCTCCCCATATCATTTCTGGCCTGGTGATTATTATATGCTACCATCTCCTCCCAAGTCATGTTCAAATCCAAGTAATTAAAACATTTCCTGTTCCAGTTTTTGCATATAAACTAGCATTGACCGAATGCTTAGTGGGTTTAAATGTGGTGATTTTCGCCTGATATTTTTATTTTTGGTGGTCATTTGATGTGATGTATCATTCACTGAGGTATTGAAAAGAACGGGGGCATATGTTACGAATAGAAATCTTTTATGATGGATTACGTAACCATAGCAGCAGGCCTCCTCTGTTCAGTCCTGAAACAGCTGCCTTTCAGCTTAGTTTTTCTCCTCGAGAGGTCATTGGATGTGATGAAGCCGTTGCTAAGGGAAACACAAGTGCAGAAGAGGGGCAGATTGTAAAATGATTTATACACTGAAAGACACTGCCACCACCAAGTAGAGGATGTAATTATTTGTTAATGCAACCACTTGAACGTCAGTGGATTTTGTGAAGGTTGCAGTGACAGTGTAAATATGGATCACAAATCAGTTCGCCTGGCATAAGAGATTCCTCAGGGGCGTCATTGAGGCTTTACTTTTTCACTGTTGTAGACAAGGATCTTGATTGTGAAATGATGAATGGTCTGTAACATCTGAATACAGTGGAAACATAGCATAAATAGAGGGCAATTCTGCCTAATCTGCAGCTTGCATGATAGACTGAGAAATCTGAAACTGGAGCTATGGGCTGCATTTTCTCTGTTCGCCAGCATGAAGTAGACCTAAGCAGGTTAGTGTTTGCTTAATACTTCTGAAACATAACACCACAGTGCAGTAGAAAGATGGCCTGAATTTGCTGCCCTGTGTTAAATGTGTGCTAATACATTGCATGTTCCCAGATTCTGAAAAATCCCATTCGGTTCTTGCTTGGCATCATGTGTACTGGATGGACAAGGCACAGCTAATAAAGTAGCTTTATCCTATGCCACCAGACAGTGTGATGCTTTGAGTTCCCAGAAGCCATTATTTGGGTTTGCCCATCAAAGAGTCTGTCCTCTGCTTGTGGTGCAATTTTTATATTACAGCCAACCCCATAAGATTTCCAAGTGTAAAGTTACAGGTGCAACATTATGACATTGACATATGCACAAAATTGTGGAATGGATTGTTTAGATGAGGAAAAATATTTGTGGATTTACACCTCTCCAAGTGTGTTGACTGTTCTTACTTGCTATGAATAGGAATTCATATGTTGTGCATGGATTGCATGGCCTGGGCTGCTGTTGTGTGCAGAGATGCACATGCATGTGGGAAACAATAATGCTGTTGATCATAATCCGTAACCCACATTGAAAACCCTGTGTTGTTGCTAAAAGGTCAGAGCGTTTTTGCTAGTTTCACTGAATATGTTCCAGTGATTCAGCCTTGTGCTGCTGGATAAATCTAAAAGACAAAGTCTTCATGCAAAGCCAAAGACCCAGTAGTTGCAATGCAGATGGGCAGCAAGTTAGCAAAATGCAGGTTGAGTTGGGACCACTGACTGTAACTGTTTGCTGCCCCCCTCCCCCCACTCCACCCCAACTCTACCGCGTCATCTCGAGCGAAGAGAAATCTCTCCAATCCTTTGAGTTTCAGCCCAGCATGGTTTGGTCATCTCTGCGTGACCATATTGTACAAAGTAGCATTAGATCGAGGTGAATGTCTGCCTGCTCTTGTATTTGAATCATTTTTTTCAGAGTCAGAAATTATGTTCTAAAGCTTTTAATTAGCATTTCTAACAGAATAAATAATCCAGCCTTCGGGGTGCACTGTGAAAGCAGCTTCTCTGGTTACATGCATAGCTTTTCCACCAGCTCCCTTCCTCGGTCTGACACCAAAAAGGTACAGTTTCCAGCATCTTTATATTTCATTCTGTTAAGCTCTTGAGCTTGTTGTCTGTCTTTTGCTCGAAAATGGCATACATGGCATCATGGAGAAACCAAAACTGGTGAAAATGTCATTAATATTGCTTGCTAAAAGCAAATGCTTTTTAAAAGGTAGCCACAATATTGCTGGACATGTTACCCAGAGACCCAGGCTAATGTTCAGATCCGTCTATAAAATAGAGAAAGTTATTCCAATGGTGAGCCCATAACCATTGACATCAAAGCCAGCTGGTTCACTAATGTTCATCAGGGAAGGAAACCTGTCAATATTTGATTTGGCATACATATGACTCCAGACCCAAGGTAATGTGGTTAATTCTTTATCTGCCTTTTGAATGGCCTAGAGGGCCAAATAGTTCAACAGCATCAAGGATGAGCAACAATTGCCAGCCTTGCCAGTGGTATCCGTGTTCCCAAGGAATTGTGGGGCAAAAAGATGCTGTCGTCTCCTAATTAAATGGCCCCCTTCTGATCAAGATTAATACAATTGAATGTCATCACAAAAAAGGAAAAAGATATTTACTGTTCATATAGGTCAGAGGTATTTGAGACGCTCCATTCACAGGTCTATGTGCACAGAAATATGAAGGCAGCTGTCAATTCAAATACCCTGTGATATTCACACAGCCTGTCATTTATTAGAATAAAATTTACTTTACCTTTGAACTGTGGTGTTCTGCATCACATGGAGATGAATTCATTTGACGTATAGTTAGTGTTTTTTACATTGATTTCAGAATTTTGATGCAGCGTCATGAGTTCAAGGTTGAATGTAGTGGGGAATGGGTCATATTAATGATTAGCACATCAGGGTAGTTTATCCACATGCACAGAAGGTTGAAAACTTCTAGTCTCTTGTTAGCTCCACAGGGAAGAGCTTGTTGTTCTGATTTAGAATTTTATCCATTAACAAGGTGATGCCCTTTTCCAAACCTTATCCGAACATCAAACAGGCCAAGCCAGCCAACAAAGTAAATGAGAGATAACAAGCATGGGGCTGGATGAACACAGCAGGTCAAGCAGCATCATAGGAGCAGGAAAACTTGACATTTTGGGCCTAGACCCTTCATCAGAAATGGGGGAGGGGAAGAGGGTTCTGAAATAAATAGGGAGAGAGGGGGAGGCGGATAGAGGATGGATAGAGGAGAGGATAGGTGGAGAGGAGGCAGACAAGTCGAAGAGGCGGGGATGGAGCCAGTAAAGGTGAGTGTAGGTAGGGAGGAGATAGGTCAGTCCAGGGAGGACGGACAGGTCAAGGGGGCGGGATGATGTTAGTAGATAGGAGATGGGGGTGTGGCTTGAGGTGAGAGGAAAAACCGGTTAGGGAGGTGGAGATGAGCTGGGCTGATTTTGGGATGCGGTTGGGGGAGGGGAGATTTTGAAGCTTGTGAAATCCACATTGATGCCATTGGGCTGCAGGGTTCCCAGGCTGAATATGATTTGCTGTTCCTGCAGCCTTCGGGTGGCATCACTGTGGCATTGCAGGAGGCCAAGGATGGACATGTCATCTGAGGAATGGGAAGGGGAGTTGAAATGATTCGCGACTGGGAGGTGCAGTTGTTTGTTGCGAACTGAGGGCAGGTGTTCTGCAAAGTGGTTCCCAAGCCTCCGCTTGGTTTCCCCGATGTAGAGGAGGCCACAACGGGTACAGCGGATGCAGTATACCACATTGGCAGATGTGCAGGTGAACATCTGCCTGATGTGGAAAGTCTTCTTGGGGCCTGGGATTGGGGTGAGGGGGGAGGTGTGGGGGCAGGTGTAGCACTTCCTGCGGTTACAAGGAAAAGTGCCGGGTGTGGTGGGGCTAGAGGGGAGTGTGAATGAGTCTTGTTTGGGTTTGATTGCCTAGATTGTTGAGACTAGAAGGTAGAAGACTATAATTTGAATAGTGTTTTAAATGATGGACCAAGGCAGCTGCTTGCATCCTAGCTCTGTCTGACTCGAGCCTACTTGCATGGAAATTTGAATAGTATAGACATCACCTCTTATGTGGGATTTGGCTGTTATATAATTAATCAGAAGTAGGGTAGTCAGCCTCTTGATCCTGTTCTGCCATTTGATAATATTATGACTGATCTGTATCTTAACTCTTTCTTCCTGGATAACCAGAATCTATCAGTCTTTGTTTATTCTGAAGTAGCCTAAATGGCACTTAAGAGTTTCACATGTCATGAAGCGCTTCGGACAGGGCCATCAACCCCAAATGTGCTAGCCCTAGGAGTGTTTCCACTCCTTGATCTGGTCTTTCCTCCTATGACCAAAGAAGGTGGTGTTGAGCACCTCAATTGGATCACCCTTCCACATGCAGACAGTGGTTAGAATGTGTAAGTTAATACTATGAGGTAGTTGGCACAGGTCAGAGCTTCCCAACTTGTGGGTCAGACCAGTGAGGTCACAGGATAAGGTTTGGGGTCATGAACTGTGAGAGAGCAATAGCTGCTGTGAACCTCAGACTGATTTCTGTCTGCTGCGAGGCCTCTTTAAATCCTTCCTGTATTTGGTGGCTGTGGTCTCGGGCACTGCTGCAGCAAGGCACTGCATAAAGAACTTGAGTGGGTAAGTGTCTATTTTTGTTTAAGGAACCCTGCCTCTTCACCAACTACCACACAAGGGAGATGGCAGAGTGTAGAATGAGGAGATTGTGGGATCCCTACAGTGTGGAAGAAGGCTGTTCAGCCCAGCAAGTCCACATCGACCCTCTGAAGGGCATCCCTACCCCTCCAGAAAGCTGTTGTCATTTGGTGAACTAAAACTTTCAAATCTGATCTTGATTTGTGTCTGTTTTAAATAAGGCAACTAAGGGATCTGGAAGTAATGTGTATTAAGCAAGTTCAAAAAAAAATCAACCAAAATCTAATTGAATCAAGTTCAATGGGCTGAATGGTTTTGTTCTATTCCTGTGCTATCAGTCATTTATTGCTATGTATAGCTCATTAAATGGTATGCTTTTGAGATGGTCATATCAATTGTTTATAAAGTTCAAGGCCCATGCTATATTTCTTTGCAGTTCTAGCAATAAATTTGTCTGACCTTTATTAGCTGAAACAAATAGGATGCTCTGCAGAGCGGGGAATAATTTCCCCTGCAGCATTTTATTTCAGTGACTTTTCTCCTTCTGCGCCTATTTGGTGGCTTTGCTGGTTTCAGACACAGCATTGAAATGCAGTAACCACAACCTCCTACACCTGGATCAGTGGGTCTTCGCCTAGTCAGCAGGTGACATGATAACTACCTGCTCTGGGTGAACCAGAGTACGAAGACAGTACAGTCAGTGAAACATGCTTGCTTTATGCAGGCAGTTTACATGTTCACTATTTCCCACAAACAGAACTGGAGATGTTTAACCAATTAACCGATGTGGCACAGTTCCCATTTAGGCCAATTATTTTGTCCTAATTTGAGCATTGCAGGGATCCAAAATGTAGCGTAGTGTAGTGCATGTCTCTGGTTGTATCAATAGACAAACTGCCTCATCAACAGCAACATTTCCAGAAGTGGGATTATCTTCGAATTTTGTGGAATCCCTAATGTTAATTTTGATACTTTGATGCAAGATAAAACTGTATTTTATCAAGTCTTGCATTTCACACCTGCATTTAAGTCATTACTGACTGCTTTACCTTACACTTGCATATTCTTGCAGTGTAACAACTCCAAACTTTGTTTCAGTAAACGCTTTATTCTTCCCTGCCACCCAGACACTTGCACCCAAGTGGCAAACTAGGTGACACGATATTTACCCAATCTGCGCTCCCTATTTCTATAAGAATCTAATATACTTCTGCTGTATCAACTGCTCTGCCACCTTAATGTCTAAGATTTCCCCTCCTCTACCAGTGAGCTTCCTGACAGTGGCTGGTTGACTGCTCCCTTGACCCATTGTCAGCTTCAGCTTCCAAATTTGCTGAAACATTTGCCGCACTTTCATGCGGTCTCTCTGGGCAAGAGGGAAGTGCAGGCTGGTGGGTGAATGAAGTACTAGTAATGTCATTCTTGCACTCTTCTTGGGCCTATGTGAATGTAGAATAAGGGAATGTTGGTGAAGACCCAAAAGCATTTTCACTACATTTGTGGCACATTTTTGTTTTCCCCAATCATGCTTAATTGTGCAAAGCTCTTTTTCAGTCAGCTCATTGTGTTGCAAACTAGGTTTAGTATAATATACCCTTCTCCCTGTTGAACAGTGGTGTAACCCTGAGACTCTGACAAACCTAAATAGGAATGGCCTGTTTCTACACTGTCGGGATTCATTTTAAACAGGAGTATTTCACACCAATAACTAATAGGGACTCTATTAGTATTCAGTATGGTGAGAGACTTTGTACTTGTGACTTTATTGACCTGTTTAATATCACCTTGTGGTTGGATATGTCTTGTGTTTAGTATTGCATCTTATTTGGTTAATCAATCCTATTGGAAAATGTGATTTTCATTGTTTTGTTTTGAAAACTGCTGCAATTTGAGAATTTTTTTCTTTAAAATAAACTCAGCATATAATTAATAACTTAGCAATGAAGAGATCAAATCATTAAACTACGTCTCAATTTCTTTAAAACAGTTATCTGCAGGATTTCAGTGAAGCAGGATATGATTTGTATATTTTCATGTGAAGTGTGAAAACTTCACACTTCAAACACTACAAACACTACACTACAAACTGTGTAGTTTAATTTTTCTGTGGGTTTTCAATTCTGTTTGGAAGGAGGACAGTTGGTGTGTGTGTGTTTGTGTCTGTGTCTGTGTCTGGTGAAGAATGGTTGCCTTCTCTGAGGCCCAAGTAATTCTGTGGCATTTTTGCAGGCAGTGACTGGAAGGTCAGTTTGCTATGTGACTCAGAATCGTGGAGGCTATGCCATTGCCTTGTAAAAGCACATAACAGTGCTAATTACCAACTGAAAACCTCAAATGCTAAGTGCTCTGAATTTTGGCTAGATATGGTGCACATTGACATCTCATGCATAGACTTGCCATTGGAGTTCATTGGTTGTTCAGTGTATTAAAGGCACGTAAAATCAAAATACTGTAGCTGTTGGAAATCTGAAATAAAGTGCTGGAGGAATTCAGCAGGTCTGGCAATATCTGCGAAGAGAGTTGATGTTTGAATTCAATATGACTCTTCAAAGGTCTTCTACTTGCTGAGTTTCTCCAGTACTTTCTGTGCTAAAAAGGGATAAGATTGTTTTTATTTGATTTTGTTTTGTTTGTATGTGATATTGTGTATCTACATTTTGCTCCGTATTAGTTGGGTTTGCTCTGCCCAATGTTTTTTCCAGTGTTTTTTATATTCTCTGCCTGTTCTCTGCTAACTTTATTAAGGAACTTCCAAAGAAATATCTGTGGAATATGCTTGTTAGAAACTGGAACTGCTCAACATATTTCATTCTATTACAACCAGCAGTCTTTCAACTCGTCAGACTGCACTAGATTTGACCGCATGGGGAAAGCTTTTGAGTTGCACACTTGATGAAGCACTGGGAATATGTGGATACCTTATTTTTTGAGCGAGACTGTGAGCCAAGCAGAGAATCAGCAAACGTAGAGTTGACCAAATGGTTTTTTTTGAGATGAAAACTTGTGAGATATGAATTTAGCATATGTGGAAGAAACATATTAGTGCAAGGTAAGTATTCGGGTACAGCTGCCTCTTCCTGTTGTATGTTGGATAGGAGTGCAGTGGATAACCATAATGCTTGCTCAAAGGCTGATTAGGTGAAAGGATTTTACTACTCACTGAGCTTATTTTCATGTATAACAATGTGAAATTTATGGACCAAATCTTGCTGAAAACTATGTAAACCTCACACTTGTCTGAATAATCAGTATATCTGGTGTTTGCAGGGTACCAACAATACAGGAAACCAGTTTCATTGAAAAGATGAAGAAAACAGTAAGTGCATCTTTTGCTGTTATATTCTGTGGACATAACCACTTGGTGATGTGAGAGAGTCTATTCCCCCTCTAAACTTTCTATTCCTGCCCCCCTCACCCCCACCAATTGTCT
The DNA here is from genome assembly GCA_024137785.1 of Ginglymostoma cirratum. Lineage (NCBI taxonomy): Eukaryota > Metazoa > Chordata > Chondrichthyes > Orectolobiformes > Ginglymostomatidae > Ginglymostoma > Ginglymostoma cirratum. Next base: position 7,341,034 of record JAHRHZ010000095.1, on the reverse strand, counting down.
TTCACTGGTTTCAACTTTGCCCAGCAGCTGGGTGTTAATTATGTTACGTTCTGGATGTACATTGTTTTTGTTCAAATGTAACTCCATAAGAATCCCTACAAAGTTGAAAATCCCAATGTCAGCAATCTCTCTCCATAACTCCTGGGATACTAAAGATCGGTCCTTGTCCTTCTCTGAAGCCCCTTTTGGGTTTAGAATTGTTGAATCTCAGAAACCTGTGGCACTGGAGACCAATCAGCCCACCAGACCACTGCTGGATTTTTGAAAGAGCTATCAAGACCCCTCCTCTTTTTCTGTAACTCCATAAGTTTCTTATCTTTTGTGTACCTGTCTCATCCCCTTTCTCAGTTTTAAAACAAAAACAAAATTTATACAAAATAAACAAAATATCCACTTTTATCACCTCTTCAGGTAGAAATTCCAGCTCTTGACAACTGAGTGTATCAAGAACCTCTAATCTTTCCTCTAGGTCTTTCTGCCAAGGATTTTGCATTGTATGGCCTTATTTTTTCCCAAACTGAGCCATTTTCAAGAGAAAATTTTTCTCTAACTATTCCATTGAAACCTCCCTCCAACTTGAAAATCTCTCTTGTGCAATATACCTATCCTCTGTGTCAAGAAAAACACCTTAGGCCTTGCCAACTTCTACCCAAAACTGAAGTCCCTCATCCCTGGAAATGGACTGCTAAACCACCTCTGCTTCTCCTTTTTTTAAGGGTTTTTACACCTTTCCTGTAGTGTCCTGTCCACGCATATCCAACACCAGTTCCGACCCAACCAAGTATTCAGAAGAGTTCTGGCATAATTATTTTCTTCTTTGTGCCCAACTTATAAACTAAGTGCAGTATACATGTAAAAGTCAAGTTTCTAAGATTAAGCTTTTAGTCAAAAGATTTTGAGCAGGAGAGGTCGACATGTACAGGAGTAACATTTGGGAGAAATTAAAATACACTTAAATCACCTGACTATCGCAGATTTGTCAGGTCAGAGACTATTCATCTGTCACACAGCCCTTTTGTTTCCTGTTGCTGAGCTAATCGGCGATCCAGACCACCACTATCCAAAGTATTCCCTTCATTATTCATTTTTCTTTACTACTTCCAGTTTTCTCTCTCCACCTTGAGCCAATATCTTACTGAGGTAGGGTTTCATATGCATCTTCCAATACCTTTGAGCAAATGACTAACTATTACCTCTCATGGATATCTTGATGGGTAATATAAGTAAACTGTTCAATTATCGGTTGAGCCCAGCCCTGTTCTCATCAAAGATCTGCACATGTAAATGTTAATACTTTTTCTACTACTTCCTATGCTATCCTACCTCCAAGTTAAAGATGGTGATACGATACTTTAAGATCCTGATGACATAACAGTCACACCCTATGTGTCCATGTTATGCTAATTACTTAGAACGTATGGAGCAATTTGAGACATCCTGAAATATTGTTTTTGTGTCTTTGTTATATATTCTCCCCTGCAGGGAAAAAACATAGTTGTGTTTTACGGCTCTCAAACAGGAACAGCGGAAGAATTTGCGAACAGACTGTCAAAGGATGCTCAGCGGTATGGGATGCGAGGAATGGCTACTGATCCAGAGGAATATGATATGGTTGGTAATATAGTTTCATGACGATAAAGAATTTGATGATAACTGAACCCAAAGCTGCTGATAGATTTATATGTATAACACACGAATGGTGTTTTTCTGATGTACTACTTGAGATTAAGAATTGTCTCTGTTTCAGCAGTGACTCTGGTTGTCTCATTTTCTGTCTGTTCCCTTTTAATCTACCTTTGTCTTTGCCTTCAAATCTTTTTGGCATGTTTCGCTGGAGCTCGTCCTCCCTGTCATTCAAGAGACTTGTACTAGAGATGTACAGAACTGACCACTCAAAAAAAATTAATTATTCAGCAGTTTTAACAATGTTCTTGAATATTATCATTTATTAAAGTGAATAAACTAGCAATTAAGCACGAACGATTTGCTTCATCAATTATTATTAAAGAAGGAAGTATTTCCTGTACAAAAAAACGAATGGTCACAGAATTGTCTCACCTGCATGCTTTAAAAAAGTGTTTTGTTGAAATGTGATAATCGGTCACATGCACCAAGGCGACTTGTCTACCTAGTCCCAAAAATAGGAGATTACTGTATTCAGCTTCGTGACTTCTCTTGAAATCAAAGCTTAGTGAATTTCAGAAACTGTGTTCACGTTACTGCTAACGTGATGATGTTAATTGCAGTGAAAACAAATTCCTAGTGTGTCCACTCTAATAAATGACTATGTCTGACCTTATACTTGAAAACAGGGAATGATGACTGTTCACTTTTAATTTTGCATAAAAGTATTTGGAATTGTCCCAGAGTGCTGGTAATTTCCCTATAGTATGAAGGGACAGATGCTGACTTCGTAACTGGGGATCGGCTATATTAAGTATGGTCGACAGGAAAGCAGTAGTGTCGGTTTGGGTGAAGGCAATGGTAGGCACCCTTCCCTTCCTATATCCAGGAGGGAAAAACAACCCAATTACAGACGGCAGTAGAACATTACTACAACAAAACTTTGAACGAATGAAGCACCTTTTAACCACCAATAAAAAGTATCTGAAGCACTTCTTTAAAAACGAAAATAACTATCTTAAAGGAAAAGTTCTGAGTGATGTGCAAAAGTTTGATCAGTGGAGGATTGATAGAGAGTGTCTTAGGTGAAAAGAGAATAAGAGAGAGCTAGATTTTCACCGCTGAGAGGTGGGTAGCTTGAGTCAGGAAATTTTCTGACCCAGCAGACCTGCTTCAGTTTAATGAGTCCCACCGCGCACACGTTTTGCTCCAGGGAGGTATTAGGATGGAAGTTAATCCGAGAAGCGTCAGTGGCCACAGGAGAGCACTGAGTCTGGGCTGGTGGAAATGTCATCTAGTTTGCTGTTTTGAAAACTTAGGGCCTTTGTAGCCCTCATCCTTCACACGCCTCCACAAGCCATGCACTTTTACTGCCCCCCACCATGTCAACCCATGTTTCCCACCCGCACCACTGCCTCCTCATAAACTTCTGCCACCACTATCACCATCTCCCCTGTATCCACAGTGGGCAAAGGTCAGAAACCATGTGCAAACGAAAGGAAAACTAAACTCTTAACAATCTAACAGAACTCTCATTTGTACACGCTCAACACTGGAAGTTAATAGAATCTGTTGCCAGGGAAGCTGTAATGCAATGTTGAGGGGTGCTGGAAATTGATTGAGATCAAGTTTTCTGGCCTGTGACTGAGATGTCCCACCTCCCAGCAGTGCCAGCTTCGGTCAACAGGTATAAACTCTCCCTTTCCCAAGCCTGTCGTATATACGTTCTGCACCTTAAGCTGCCTCATAATTTTCCAGGTGACCTCTTGATATTGTAAATACGATAGGGTTAGTGTCAAGGTTAGGTATGGTACCCTACAATGAGATGTAAGAGCCAATATTATGTTTTTGAGCCTGGAGTGTATGTTAAAATTTAACTTTATTCTGCTGTTTATTTTGTTTAATCATTGGAATGAATGAGGCAAGATAATGCAATGGCTCATCCTGAGCCAGAGCAAGCACACTCTTGACTGATAGTTTATGGAGCAGTGGTGAGGTCATGTGTTGTCAGAGTTGTCATCTTTAATAAAGGATAGGCCTTGCTTTAACTTAGAGAATTTGCAACTTCAGGTTGCCCCCAAAACGAATGACTGCTCATGAAGCACTTGCTGAAGCCCTTCTTGTAATGTAAGAAATTTGCACCTAGCAGAATCACTCAAACAGCAGTACAATAGCCAGATAATCTGTTCCAGAGATGAAGGCTGAGGGATAAGTATTGGCCAGGAGCACAAACTTGACCACATGCTCACGTTAACATAAAATATCCTGTGGTGTGCTAGAAAAAAAAAATTAATTTGATGTCTTTGGTAGCTATTTTACCATCGATCAATCCTACCTAAAACCTACGTCTAGTCCCATTTATTTACTGCATGTGGGACTTAATGGATATTGACTGTAATGCTTAACTACATGCTGACAGTGAATTTGCTTCTAGCATGATCCATCGTCTATTAAACATTTTGGGAGTATTGTGCTTTACATTTGTTTTGAGTTCTGTGCAATTTTCTATTCCTTTCAGTCTGAACTAAATCGACTTACAGAAATAGAGAACTCCCTGGCGATTTTTTGCATGGCTACATATGGCGAAGGTGATCCCACTGACAATGCACAAGACTTCTATGACTGGATGCAAGAGACTGATATCGATCTATCTGGTGTGAAATATGCAGTAAGTACTAAAGAAAAATGGACAAAGGGTTTGTGACTCTGTAGGTCTTGTATAACCTAAACTAATGTGAAGATAACTTCAGAGGAATCTTCAGTCTGGTGAATTGTACTACCTGTAGTTAATGAAATGCAGTTTGTAGTATGTTCACGTCAGGAGTGAATGTAGCTTTATTTTGAAATGTTTCTTTCTTATTGGCGAAATATAACCTTTAATGTATTTATTGCAAGTATAGAAAATAACTTGCAAAATAATGCATCATGAATCTTACTTAAAATATATTTGGTCATGTTTTAGTTTCTTGGGAGTTCTGTAGGCAGATTCCCTCAGAAATGATGTCCCAAAGCAGCTTGAAATTTCTGCTTTTTCTTAAAAAAATAAAAGTTCATACATGGATGAGGGTGTCGCTGGCTAGACCAGTATTTGCTACCCTCTGGGCAGTTGAGTGTTAAACACATTGTTGGCCTTACCTACTCTGACTTCTGTGTGACTCCAGACTCACTGCACAATTCCTCCCTGAAGGACATTAGTGAACCAGATGGGTTTTTACAACAATCAGCAGTTGTTGCATGTTGTCATTAGGCCATCTTTTAATTCCAAATTTTATTGAATTTGAATTTCAGTTTGTCATGGGATTTGAACCTCTGTCCACAGAACATTGGCATGTGGTTCTGGATTACCAGCCACTAGATATTTATGACTACACCAACTTTTCTGTCACGTTTGAGGCATGATTTGTAGCAGATGCAACATACTTGGGAGGAACATACTACACCTGTGGTTCAGTGTAACCTCACTTGCCTCTGAATCAGAGGGCTCAAGCCCCCACTCTGGGATTTCGATATGGAACTTTTCCCATGAATGCCCACCCCCTCCTGCAGAGATGCTCAGTAGCAGCCCTGTGTACCATCTACAAGATGCACTGCAGAAATTATCTAAACATCCTTAGCCAGCACCGTCCAAACTCTCAGCAACTTCCATTTAGAAAGACAAGAGCAGCAGATACATGGGGACACTACCGCCTGCAAATTCCCCTCCAAGCCTCTTGCCATCCTGAATTGCAAATATATCACCGCTCCTTCAGTGTCACAAGGTCAAATGCCCTGGAATTCCCTCCCTAAACAGCATGTGGTTCTACATACAGCACATAGACTGCAACGGTTCAAGAAGGCAGCTCGCCACCACCTTCTTGAGGGCAACTAGGGACGGGCTATAAAAGCTGGTCCAGCCAGCAAAGTCCACATCCTGCAAATGAACTTAAATAAACACAGGCAATTTAGCACCTCAGGCTCCCAAAGCACTCCATTGGTGGTGCTTCGGCACCCCCTCCCCCCACCCTCAGTCACGCCATACCTCTCCCCCCCCCCCCCCCACAGTCCGTCAGCGGCACCTTATCGCCCCCCCCCCCTCCGTGTTAGGGTCTGTTGTGAAGTTTCATTGTTATGAGTAGCCAGTATCTCTTGCCAATGGTTATCATTGATACAACATGGCTTGCAGGGTGATAGGAAATGAATTAAGTAGGCCTTTATCTTTGCCTGTCTAGCAATTCCAGCTTTCCATTGAAGCTCGATGGTGCCCAAAATGCAGATTACCGCAGTAGAGTCCCAATTTACAGAGAGTTAGATGCAGTGGGGTGTGAGTGGAATCCAGCAAGTCTGGGGACATGTAGAATCTTTTGAATTTTACCTGTAGGACCTTCTATTTTTTATTCTGTTTTCTGCCCGGCGGCTAGTTTGTTGCTGGTTAGGAAAGCAAGTGCCAATAAGTTTCTGCCAGGCCCCTTGGAAACTGCCCTTGACAATTAAGATGGACTAAGCAAGTGTTCAGGACAAGGTGAGGGGGGACAGGCAGCTTTCCACCTCTGATTATGCTGTTGTGATGGGTAAGGGAGAAGCTACCATTGACAGGCTGAATTAATCTCTGAGGAGCCCGGATAGCACTCTTTCTGCTCCACTGATAGCTTTTTCTGAGCCGTGGGAAACATAGCTGCCTACTGTTAGTTGTGCTGTTGGAGCCTCAGTTAAATATGCTGATGAAGTTAGAGAGGAGACAGTTGTCAGTAGGTTGCCATATCCCATTTTAACATCTTTAACCTCTTTTCCTCCACCAAATCGCTTGTTACTATCGAGATGCCAGTTATGACTGTACTGTGGTCTTCTCCACACACTGTGATCCCACTTACATCCAGGCCAGCTGCAGAAAAGTGAAAGCATGTATGCAGTGTTCAAACAATCCTTGATGAGAGGTTGGCTGTCAAAGCAATTAATAAATTCCATTGATTGTAATCTGCTGCAATTAGGAAAGGCAGGTGAAGGATAGGAAAATCCATCTTCACACATAATAATGGAGAATTGAACCTGGGTACCCAAACTGCTGTGGTCTAAGTTTTTAAACACCTACTGCCCTTTAGTATCTAGTCCCCCAGGATTACTGAAACATAATACTGTACTTTAGTTCAGAACCTTGAAAAGTCTTGTTTGCAGAGTTTGGTCCTCATGAACTTTCTGGAAAATGTAACAACTTTTCGCTGAACTCATGTGTCCCAAACAAAAAAAAAAGGCATGTTCGAGACCTGATTGTTAAAGAGTTTAGAATTTGCTTTCTTTTTCTAGGTCTTTGGACTTGGAAATAAAACTTATGAATACTTTAATGCGATGGGCAAGTATGTAAACAAGAGACTGGAACAGTTGGGAGCAGAAAGGATCTTTGAACTGGGTCTGGGAGATGACGATGGCAAGTGAGTTCTTTTGTATGCCTGGGTTTTATGAAAATGTTTTTGGAAGCTCTTTTTTCTTCAGAGTGTTCTAGCCTTCAGGGTTTCCTAACTGGGATGCAAAGTTTAACTGGTGTTTTCTTTTACCCGAGCTAAAAATAAGATCTTTTGCCCACTCCAGGATAAAATCTTTAATTGCTTCGTCTTTGAATACAATAGTGGTTTTTTAAAAAAAACTTTAATTGTTTTCTTTTAAATCAAGCTTTATACTTTAAAATGCGATGTGTTCAGTGCCTGGATTGCTGCATCTGTTTCATTTGAGGCTAAGGTGCTGATAGTGGAAGGCTTTCACAGTTACACGTGACTTTCATGAACTAGTGACAAATGCTGTAGTCAGAGACTAATTGCTAAAATGTAAAGTGGCACAGTTCAATGCTGTTGCCATTTCTGAGGTACAAGAGAACTGACTGATTTAATGAGGGAGAGAGGCTATGTGTTCTTTTAACAAACGGTTACATCTCTAATATTGGTTGTAAGCAGGGGTCGCATGAATGCTTAAAGATGCTCCTCTTCTGCAGTGGTTTAAGGTATATAGACATGGAACGAAACCAATTATCACCAGACATTTTTCTTCTTTCCTATCGTACCCTATTTTATCTAACAATATATTTAAAATGCATTATTAATTTGCATCATGATGTGACAAAACAATTCCTGATTAATACAAGAACCAAATACTGTGGATGTTGGAAATCTGAAATTTAAAATAAACAAAATACAGCCAGGTCTGACCGCATCTATGAAGCAAAGAACAAATTTGACACTTCAGGTCAATGATCTTTCATCAGAGCTGTTATCTAGCTGGTAAGTTAGCTCTGTGTCTCTCTCGGGAGGTGCTGCCAAACCTCCTGACCGTGTACATTTTGTTTTTAAATCTATTTCTGACTAAATTGATTTGGTCAGCTTTTGTTATTTTTATATAAGTTATTGGAAAAGGACAGTCTGTGCTAACGCAAATAAGGAAGCCAAATTCCTTGAAATGTTGCAGTAATAAAATTTAATTATCCTATGCCAGCTGAGCCTGTGATTACTTTTAACCAGCGGCTGGAAAGAACACCAGAGGCCTGCTGTCAGAATGTAGTGTTTACTTGTGTCATTTTCATGGTCAGACTGTGATTGCCATGAAGTTATGATTTCTGGTTTTGATTGTTTGCTGTGCTGTCTCCATACAGGCAAGGAGATTTGCTGTATATGTTTTTTTTTTGTAATGAGGTGAGATATTGGGCCTCTGTTGTATTTGCTGACATGAGCTTCAAGATGTACTGCACATCTAGATGTAGGGGGAAGAGTTTACCTGTTTCTCGAGACTGTGATATCCTGTAGGTTAAATACTTCAAATTTGGCCAGTGATCAGGAACAGGACGGCACGGTGGTCCAGTGGTTAGCACTGCTGCCTCACAGCATGAGGGACCCGGGTTCAGTTCCACCCTCGGGCGACTGTCTGTGTGGAGTTTGCACGTTCTCCCTGCATCTGCATGGGTTTCCTCCGGGTTCTCTGGTTTCCGTCCACATTCCAAAGATGTGCAGGTTAGGTGGTTTGGCCATGCTAAATTGCCTGTAATGTGCAGGTGGGTTAGCCATGGGAAATGTAGGGTTACAGGGATAGGGTGGGCCTGGATAGGATGCTCTTTGGATGGGTTGAATGCCCTGCTTCCCCACACTAGGGATTCTATGATTCTAGGAGGGTGTGACTGCAAGTGAGGAAGGTAGAGGGATCTTGAAGTTAGTTTTGGAGGAGCCTCAACTCTTGACCTTGTCCAACAGATATCAGATACTTGAGCCCTGTGTGGATGTGAAAAAGGACTAAAGGGAGGATGGGCTGTCGTACAGGAGGCCATTCAAGTGGCGGGAGCCAAAAGAAAAGTGGTAGGGCATTCTGTAATTAGGCATAAAGATAGCATCCTTTGTGAGCAGGATTGAAAGTCCTGCATGGTGTGTTGCCTACCTGATGCCAAGGTAAGGGGCGTTGCAAACCAGCATGAGATGATACTGGAGAGGGAGCAGGATGAATCCAGTTGTTGTGGTCTATGTTGACAGCAACAACTTGGGCAGGAGTGGCAAGAGGTCCTGTATGGAGAATATCAGGAATTAGGAATAAAACTAAGAAACAGGATCTCAAAGGTGCTAGCTTCTAGATTATAATCCAAGCCATGTTCAAATTGGCATAGAGGTAAGAAAATTAAGGAAGTATACACTTGGCTAAAGGAGTAGTGCTGGAAAGAAGGGTTCCAATAAGTCCGATAAACATGATTTTTCCCTTAAGAAAGCTATGCTGACTGTCTGTCTTTTGTCCATGTGACTATTAATTTTATTCCAAATTACTGATTCTAAAAGGTTCTGATGTTAATCTGACAGTTTTGTAATTGCTGGGCCTCTGCTCAGAGGCTTTTCTTGTTTTTGAAGAGGTGTGTAAAGTTTGCAAAGTGCCAGTGTTCTAGCACTATTCCAAGGTCCAGGGAAGATTGTGGCTAGAGCCTCCGTAACTACTACTACTCTCTCCCTTCAATATACATTCCTACATCTTATCGGCTCCTGATTCTTGTCAACTTGAAGTGCCAACAGCTTATCCAATGTTACTTCCTTATCAATTTTGAACCCTTCTCTTGAGTTTCCTCCACTGTCACCATGGCCTCAGTGGCATCTGCTTTCCTATTAAATACGGATGGAAAATAGTAATCAGAATGCTCCTTTTTTCCAGTCTTTGCATCCTGATTATGTGCCTGTAGAAGACTTTGGAATTTCCTTTGTTTCTTGCCAGTCTTTTTTAAAAGTCCCTCTTTCTTTCTGTTTGCTTTTCCATCCCCTTTCAGAAAGGGGTATCACAGCTTTAGTGTGAGCTGCGCTTCCGTGAGAAACTAATATCCTCACCAGTATCTAAAATGGAAAACCAACTCTTGAATGGAATCACAAGAGACTTCTGCATTTACCTGCCTGATTCTCCCGAACTGGCTGGCAGTCACCCATTCCCTACCTACCTGCTTGCCTTAACCTGCAGTGTGCATACCTCTCTGACAAATGTATCTAGCACCCACAGGCCAGGTATTGTCTGGCAGTAGGAAAGAGGCCATTTCCAGCCAGTTCCATTACTGTGGCGCAGTACTCGGACTGGGGCAGGATTGGACAAGGACCCTTGCTGCTACATATCTGACAAAATACAAAATGTGGCATTTGTTCAGACCAAGCTCTGTCGTCTCATTTAATGGCAACCCCTAAGTCATAGTCCTAAACACTGAAACGAGTTTGCAGTATAATTAATCCAAGATTTTTCTCTACCTGTTAGCTTAGAGGAGGATTTCATCATGTGGCGTGAGCAATTCTGGCCAGCAGTGTGTGAGCATTTTGGAGTGGAAGCCACTGGTGACGATTCCAGGTCAGTGCAATGCAGGTCATTTTATATAGACCAGGTAAATACTTTGTCTGTCGCTGTTTTCAAAAAAAAAGCCAGGCAGTGGACAATAGAATAGAACCAATCTTAGTCATCAGGAGCCAAGAGTCTTACACTTGCAGCCAAAGCAACTCATGAATCTGGAAAGTCATCTTACTTCACTGCTTTACTTCGAGCTTTTAATAGTTTTGATCAGTGGTATGCATGGAATGTCTCAAATCTCATAGATTTAACTACACTACAATGCATGGGTACCAATTTCTGACATTTGATTTATACCTAACGTATAACTCTGATCAGATGAATGTTGACTGAGGGGGTGGGGAGGGAGTCTGCAACTTTTAACAAAAAAAAAATCCAAAAAGCCATCAGTTGCTTTTTTGGACATAGATTGTCCCTGAACTTTCTACAGTGGAAGTTTGAAGTAGTTATCTAAATGATTTTGATAACCAAGACAAGTTTATCTTGTCAAGTGTAGAGGTTGTTTGTGCTTTGTAAATCCAATTTAAAAGCAGCGTTGTATTTACTGCTTTGCAGCATCCGTCAATATGAGCTAGAGGTGCATAACGACATTAACATGAATAAAGTCTATACTGGAGAGATGGGACGTCTGAAAGCTTATGAAACTCAGAAACCGTAAGTGACTTTTTACAGTGTTCTTTGAATTGTCATTGTTTGTATTATATTGAAATAACACCTGACTATTTCTGTATAATTTAACAAGCAGTAATCTTAATTTCAAAGCGTAAATTGAAGAAACTTTGCATCCTCCTGTCAGTGCTCTTATTCCACTTATTTGGTATCTATTATGTATCCCACTTATTGATACTGATTAACTTATTTGGCACAGAAACACGGTCATCTCATGTCTGTCAATTTTGCAACAGAGCTAGTGCCACAATCATCTTGTGAAGATAAGGATCCTCAAATGCGCTTTCATCTTTCTGGAACGAGTATTGTAACCCTTTTTTTGTGAAATCACTAAGTTAACCCAGTACTTGGAAACCTGCCAAAGAGCTTCATAATTGGTTGATTTATACTCCGTCTTTGTGTAACATCTCACTTCTCTGTTCTACTTTCAAGATAAAATGTATTTTTCAGGAAGCAGTTCCAAACTAAAGCTTTTCCCCACAGCCACCTTCAAAATACTTCAATAAAGTTACTCAACTCTTTCCTTACTTGGTGACATCTCAGAGCAGTCATCAACAGGATGAGACTTTAACAGGTTGTTACAGATTCTTTCTGTCATGGATAGTTTGATATTTGATCACTTTTGAGCTGCCAAAACTAGTGAAAGAATAGCTCATGGATCTTAGAACTCTCAGCAGAAAAGTTGTGAAGGGAAGTACTGAATTTCTCCACCCTTTTTGGAGTATGTTAATTTTCACCACCCTTGTTCCCTCTGCTGCCCACCTGAAAACATATTGTTCCAGGATAGTAAGTTAGATTAACGCCTAATTGAAAATGTTCTTTTCCCGACATCTGTGAGTCACTTTCAAGATCAAAAGATTTCAGCTGTTTCCATTCGTTTGATGACCTTTACCTGATATTGTAATAATTCAAACTTTTATTTCCACAAAATAAATGTAAGCTTTTTATCAAAGTTGGCTTAACAGCATTTGTTGACCTGTGTTGATTTCTGGGTGCAGCAATGTCTTAATTCTAAACTCTAATTTTTCTGTTAAAATTACTGTATGACCTTTCCCTTCCTTATCTCAGCATTGTCTTTAAGCCCTACAATTCTCAAATCTCTTATCACAAGAGAGAACTGAAATGATAGAACTCACTGCCTTGTGTTGCTTCAGAAATGAGCATTGATACCTTTTAAGGAAAGGTAATGAATACATGAGGAACAAAGAAATAGAATGATACAGGGCATGATGGGAGGAAATGATTGGCTGCGATCGAGCTTATACGGACTATAGGCCAACTGAATGACCTGTTCTATTCTGAAAGTTCTATGTAATTCTACCTATGCCTTGTAACATTTAGGCCTACAGTCTTTCATTTATAAAGCATTTAATTTCCCATGTTTCCATTGCAACAGTGCTGTTTGTCTTCATAGGACATCTAATGTATTCTGCCTAAGGCTACTATGCAAGGTGAATTGATCTCTGCTCATCGCATTAGATAGTTGCTACAGCATTTCCGAGTGGAACGGGTAGCAGGGCCAGTTCACCATGGCCTGGCCTACTCCAAACACATCGCATTTTAAAATGAGTGTGCATTGCAATATCCTTTTCACCAAATGGTGGATCTGATTGATGTATACATGGGAATGCAAGAACCACCATTATTTAAGTCCTAATTAACCGTTCACCGAACAATTTTCAAACTATTTATGAAAACCTTATTGATTAATCACTGCCGAGCTGATCATGGTGCCCCACCTTAACAGCACCTGACATGCTGGGAAAATGGGAAATTCCTGTCCTCGATGGTTCATATGGACAGATTGAGCAGATGGATAGAAACAGGCTTGTTTACCGAATAGACAAGAGACAGTGATTGTGAGACAGTCCACCCATGGCAGATCTGACATGCAGGAGACAGGAGGATGGGATGCACGATAGGGGCAGATAAAAACAGCCCAGTCATAACATTTTGAAATTTCAGTAAATTAAGGTGTGAGTTACCTATGGATGAAATAATGCTCAGAGGAGTTTGAAGTTAGCCCAGTAAAAAAAAAAATAAAAACTAGTGGGATCATTGCTAGTTTGTGGCATAAGTTGCTTGATTCTTTCAAAGCACTGGTACAGGCAGAGTAGGTTTCCTTCTGTGATGTATAATCTCAAGATCTACAGAGGGGAATACTATCAAGTTTGGAATAGTTAGAGAATTTTTTTTTTAAAACCATCAGGAAGTACAGGCTAGAATTTTAAAGGGTTTTGGAGTGTTGGAAGAGTGGGTGAGTGTATGGTAAGTTGATTGCTGACAGAGAAAAATGAGGTGATTTCCAAAATCCATCTCCTTGGCTTCTATTTTGTTGTCTGCTGACACAAACATTGAGCAGTGCTACCTTTGGTTGATGTGCGCACCACTCTGATGGTCAAACATAATGTTGTTTCCAATTCAGGCCTTATGATGCAAAGAATCCATTTTTGGCATCTGTGACCGTGAACCGGAAACTGAACAAAGGAGGAGAACGGCACCTCATGCACCTCGAGCTGAACATCACTGGTTCGAAGATTAGGTAAAGAAATTAAGGACTTCTTTGTTTTAATTTGGGCACTATTGGATTAAATTGCATCTATTTTCAATGCAAGAGGGCTGACAGGTAAGGCCTTGGAGAGGTACATGGGGCTGGGATATTATAGCCGTTACAGAAACAGGGCCAAAGGAGGGACAGGGCTGGTAGCTTAATGTGCCAAGGTACAGATGCTTTAGGCGGGACAGAGGTGGACAAAAGAGGGGAGGGGGAGTTGCATTTTTTTGATTAAAGGAAGTAGCATAGCAGTAGTCAGATGAAATAACTGAGGGATCATTCAGTGAGGCTTTGTGGGTGATGCTAAGAAATAAGGGGATGGTGATGTTATTGGGGTTGTACTGTAGGCCCTCAAGTTGTTAACAGGAATTAGAGGAGCAAATATGCAGGGAGACTGGGGAGACTTGCAGGAGAAATATGTTTGTCGTAGCGGGGAATTTTAATTTTCCTAACATAAACTGGGACTGCATAGTCTTAAGGGCTTAGATGGGGTGGAATTTGTCAAATGTGTTCAGGAAACTTTTCCTCAAGCAGTATATAGAGGCTGGGACAAAACTCGACCTGCTCTTGGGAAATAGGACTGGATAGGTGACTGAGGTGACAGTGGGGGAGCACTTTGGGACCAGTGACCATAGTTCTATTAATTTTAAAATAGTTATGAAGAAGGACAAAACTGGTCCACAGGTTCAAGTTCTAAACTGGGGCAAGGTGAATTTTGATGGAATCAGACAGGAGCTTGCAGGGGTTGATTGGAATAGTTTGTTTGCAGGCAAAGAGACCTCTGGCAAGTGGGAGGCATTTAAAAGTTGTGATAGCTAGAGTTCAAGGTCAATATATTCCTGTGAGGGTGAAGGGCAAGGTTGGCAGGAGTAGGGAACCCTGAATGACGAGATACTGAGGCTTTGACTAGAAAAATGGAGGAGGTATGGCTCAGGTACAGGCATCTGGGATCAAGGGAATCCCTGGAGGTATATAGGAGATACAGGAATTTACTGAAGAAGGAAATCAGGAGGGCGAAAAGGGGGCACAAGATGGCATTGGCTGGGAAGATTAGGGTGAATCCGAAGACATTCTTTAAGGAAATTAAAGGAAAAAGAATAACTAGAGAGAGAATAGGACCACTCAAGGACCAAAGTGGACGTGTATGTGTGGAACCGCAGGAGGTGGGTGAGGTCCTCAATGAATAGTTCTTCTCTTTGTTTACCATGGAGAATCACAGGAAGGGTTGGGAGCTTGTAGAGGTGCTTTTGGAAGTATTAGAATGTATGAAGGTGTATAAATCTCCTGGTCCTGAACGGATGTATCCAAGAATCCTGCAAGAGGCTACAGGAGAAATTGTGAAGGCCCTGGCTAACACATTAGCATTGTCGTTAGCCACGGGTGAGGTCCCGAGAGACTGGAGGGTAACAAATGTTGTCCTTATTCAAAAAGGGCTGCAAAGACAAACCTGGGAATTATAGACCAGTAAACCTAACATCTGTGGTAGGTAAGTTATTTGAGAAGATTCTGAGGAATAAGATATACATGCATTTCGAAAGACAGGTTTGATTAGGACTAGTCAGTATGGCTTCATGTGTGGGAGACCATGCCTCTCAAATTTTAGAGTTCTTTGATGAAGTGACCAGGAAATGGTTGAGGGCAAGGCAGTAGTGGTAGTCTAATGGATTTCAGTAAGGCCTTTGATAAGGTTCCACATGGTTGGCAGCTCTGGAAGGTTAGATCACATGGAATCCAGGGAGAGTTGGCAAATTGGATACACAATTGGCTTGAGGGTAGAAAGCAGAGAGTAATAGTGGAAGGATGTTTGTCTGACTGGAGGCCTGTGACTAGTGGTGTGCCTCAGGGGTTGGTGCTGGGCCCATTGCTGTTTGTTATCTACATCAGTGATTTGGATGAGAATGTACAAGGCATGATTAGTAAGTTTGTAGATGACGCTGAAATAGGCAGTATTGTGGACAGTGAGGAAGGTTATCAGAAATTGCAGCAGGATCTTGATCAGCTGGGGAAGTGGGCCGAGAGATGGCAAATGGAGTTTAATGTAGATAAGTGTGAGGTGTTGCATTTTGGAAAGTCAAATCAAGGTAGGAGTTCCATGGTGAATGGTAGGGTCTTAAGGAGTGCAGTGGAACAGAAGGACCTTGGAGTTCAAGTGCAAGGTTGCCTGAAAGTGAAGTCACAGGTGGACAGGGCAGTGAAGAAGGCGTTTGGCACACTGGCCTTGATCAGTCAGGGCATTGAGCATAGAAGTTGGGAAGTTATATTGCAGATGTACACCACCAGTTGCTGGTGAGGCCACACTTGGAGTATTGTGTTCAGTTTTGGTTGCCTTACTATAGGAAACATATTATTAAACTGGAAAGAATGCGGAAGAAATTTACAAGGATATTGCCAGGACTCAAGGGACTGAGTTATAGAGAGAGGTTGGACAAGCTAGGACTTTTTCTTTACAGCATTGGAGACTGAGGGGGGAATTCTTATAGAATTGTAAAAGATCATGAGAGGCATGGATAGGGTGAGTGCACTCAGTCTTTTTCCCAGGATTGAGGAATTGAGGGACTAGAGAGCATTAGTTTAAGGTAAGAGGGGAAAGAATACATGGGAACCTGAGGGGCAACTTTTTTTACACAGAGGGTGGCACGCATATGGAATGAGCTGCCAGTGGAAGTGTTTGAGGCGGGTACATTAACAACATTTAAGAGGCATTTGGACAAATACGTGGATAGGAAAGGTTTAGAGGGATATGAGCCAAGTGCAGGGAAATGGCGTTAGTGTTGATGGACATTTTGGTCAGCATGGACCAGTCTGCACCGAAGGGCCTATCTCTGTGCTATAGAATTCTGACTCTATGATACTGGTTTCTTCAAATAGTTGAATATGAGATTAATCTCATATGTTGGGAGTAACTTGTTCCATATTTCAGTCAGAAGGTGGAGAAGAATATTTAAGAAAAAATCTAGACTTCAAACAGAGGATGAGTCCTGGATGATTAACATTCTGAAATATTGCTTTTCAAGGTCTTTACAAGGAACGTCATGAGTAACCTGACTGCAAGTGTATATAACCGAGGCCTAATTAATGACTTGGAGAGTACACTGAGATGAGGAGGAATTTCTTCTCATCAGAGGGTAGTCAATGTGTGAATTTCTTGAATACAGAGGGCTGACCCGGCTGGGTCATTAAGTACATTAAGACCTGTCTATCTCAGCCTTGAATTAGCAAGAGAATCAAAAGTTATCGGAGGAAGGCAGAAAAGTGGAGTTGTAGATTATCAGATCAGCCGTGATAAGCCAAGGGGCCCACTTTGAATCCCATGTCTTATGGTCTCACATAAATTAACTGGACATTTTTGAACTGTTCTGTTTAATATTTTGAAATTATCAAGAGTAAATTTGAATGTTATCAAGTGTAATCGGCATCCATTAAGTAGCAGTCAGTGGATTAGGGAGTAGACGTTTATAGCTGAACAACCTCCTCCTTCTCCTTCCCATGGTATTTGGAGTGACGGAGGGATGGGCCAGGATGTTGCGAAGGCATTTTCCTACGCAATTGCAGAGGTTATAACATTTGTCCCTTTACGTTCTCACCGTCCAAGGCCCCAAACTCCTGTTCCAGGTGAAGCAGCATTTTACTTGTGCTACTTTATAGTCTACTGTATTCACTGTTCACAATGCCATCTTCTCTACAGCAGTGAAATTATGTGCAGACTGGGTAAAGTCTGTGTGGAACGCCTCCTCTCTCTGCAATAATGTCCCTGACCCTCTGGTCGCTTCTTATTTCAACTTGTCATCTTGTTATCATGCAAACGTTTGTAGTCAAGGCTTGCTGTACCAGCAAAGTCCTAATGCAAGCTGGAGCGGCATTTCCTTTGTAGGCATTTTACAGCCTTCCGGGCTCAACAGTGAATTCAACAAGTACAAACCATGAGATAATAGGTACTGCAGATGCTGGAGAATCCGAGATAACAAGGTGTGGAGCTGGATGAACACAGCAGGCCAAGCAGCATCATAGGAGCAGGAAAGCTTGACGTTTCGGGCCTAGACCCTTTTCTGATGAAGGGTCTAGG
>JAHRHZ010000095.1:7179072-7322920 GCA_024137785.1 Ginglymostoma cirratum | reverse complement strand
TATCTCAGATTCTCCAGCATCTGCAGTTCCTACTATCTCTGCAATTCTGGTCTCCCTGCTGTAGGAAAGATATTGTGAAACTTGAAAGGGTTCAGAAAAGATTTACAAAGATGTTGCTGGGTTTGGAGGGTTTGAGCTATCGGGAGTAGCTGAGTAGCCTGGGGCTATTTTCCCTGGAGCGTTGGAGGCTGAGGGGTGACCTTACAGAAGTTTGTAAAATCATGAGGGGCATGCATAGGGTGAATAGCCAAGGTCTTTTCCCCAGGGTGGGAGAGTCCAAAACAAGACAGCATAGATTTACGGTGAGAGGGGAAAAGATATGAAAAGGACCTAACGGGCAACTTTCTCATGCAGACGGTGTTGCGTGGAAGGAATGAGCTGCCAGAGGACGTGGTGGAGGCTGGTACAATTACAACATTTAAAAGGCATTTGAATAGGTGTATGAATAGGAAGGGTTTGGAGCGATATGGACCAAATGCTGGCAAATGGGACTAGATTAGTCTGGTAGGCATGGACAAGTTGGACTGAAGGGTCTGTTTCTGTGCTGTACATCTGACTGTAAGAGGCCATAGAGCTTTTCTCACTCCTTTTGAATGTTTGTTGAACAGTGTGGTGCCCCTGTGGTATGATCCGTCCCAGAGGTCAGGAGGGACACATGCTGATAAATGCTTAGTAGAATAACTTGCAACTGGAGAAAATGAGGCGATCGCTTCAATCTTTTTATAGTAAGAATGTCTCTGTACTGTGTTTCAGTCGCAATACCTCAAGTGGGTAGTGGAAGACAGGAGGAACATTCTGGCCATCTTACAAGATTTGCAGTCTCTCCGCCCGCCTATCGATCATTTGTGTGAGCTGTTGCCACGGTTACAGGCTCGTTATTATTCTATTGCTTCATCTTCAAAGGTGAGAGTTACTGAGAAGCCTTGCCAAATACGTGCTATTTGTGTAGATAATGTAACTGCAGATTATTAACCACTTGCAGTATGGTTTTGATCCTGGTACAAGTAAGTACACATTATTTTAAAATTTCATATCCAAAATTCTGCCAAATGTGTTCAGTGATTCATCTTTGACTGATGAATTCCTATTGTGTTGCCTAGTCATCTGTGTCAGAGTGAAATGTGACCATGTTTTTATGGGGGTTTGGGACGAGGACAATGCGTGATGCCACTAGATCTCCAGGGAGAGGTGACGGTTTGAGGCCCTGTTCTGCAGTGCTATTGGTATCGGCTTGTACCTCTTTAATGTATCAGGTTGTCCTATAAAATGTAAGCAGGTTGAAAGATAAAGCAGTTTAGCTTTGCCTGGCTGTGAGAGGGCAGGGAAAGAAACTGAGCTAATGGATCACAGAAATTGATATCCATCTTTCAGCTTTGAAACATCTCAGGAGAGAGGGTTGAGGAATTGTGGAAGGACAATCCAGGAGGTCTCCCAGGTTTCCGTCTTAACTGTGCCATTCAGAATAGGTACAGGGATCAGAATCCATTAGCTCTCATGTAGATCTCTGCTAGCGTTAATGTGTGCAGCAGTTCTATGATTTAAGGTGAAATTTAACAACAGTACCCTATCTGAGCTCCAGTTTAGGATCTGGTGTGAGTGTTACAGAGACAAACAAACATACTTGGGCGCAAATATTTCTGTCAAAAGTTCTGGGAGAGATCACTGTTCTGTGAAAATCTATCTGTAAAGAAACATTAACTGGTGGTGATTTTAGTATTGTAGCTTTATAACGTGTCTATTTTTTGCTCGTCTAGGTTTGTCCTGATTCCATTCATATTTGTGCAGTTGTGGTGGAATATATGTCTAAAGCAGGTCGCATCAACAGGGGCGTAGCAACAACCTGGCTGCGTGACAAAATCCCAACTGATAATGATCACAAACCCACTGTCCCAATGTACGTGCGGAAGTCTCAGTTCAGGCTGCCTTACAAACCCAGCACACCAGTCCTCATGATTGGACCTGGCACTGGCATCGCTCCCTTCGTTGGGTTTATTCAGGAACGGGCATGGCTGAAGCAGCAAGGTAGAGAAGCAAAATAATGCATCTAATGTTAACAGTGCCCGGAGTGCATTCTTCTTCACTTCGGGTTCCTCTGATTAGACTCTATATATTGATTCTGACGTTTCCGTAAAACTTGGCCCATCCAGTCTGCTCTACCACTCACTCATGGCTGATTTACTTCTCAACCCCATTCTCCTGCCTTCTCCCTGCAACCATTTGATCCCCTTGCCACTCTAGAGCCTATCTATCTTTGTCTTAAATACACTTAATGACTGGGCTTCCACAGCTTTCGGTGGCAATGAGTTCCACAGATTCACCATCCTCTGGCTGAAGAAATTCCTCTTCTTCCTAGTTCTCAGGGGTTTTCCCTTCGTTGTAGGGCTGTTCCCTTGGGTCTTAGTCTCTCCTACTTATGGAAACCTCTTCTCCATGTCCAGTCTATCCAGGCCTCTCCGTATTCTGCAAGTTTTCCTTTTACTTCTCTTGTAGCCTCGCTTTATATTTGGTCCTTTCTGTAATGCTGTTCCACTTCTACATATAGGGTTCTAGTTCTATCACAGTTAATGTACAGTCTGTTTCCTGCAAAATATGATAATGGAATGTGCTGCTGGCTGGTGATTCTAAACAGCTTTGTAGCTGTGCTTTGTACTGAACAGACTGTTGTAGTTTCTAAAGGTGCCTCACTGCTTTTTCAAGGGCGTTAAGAAGTGGGTGATAAATGGTGTTCCTTTCTTCACCATGTATCCAGTGATTCTGTACCGAGAAAGCTCTTCATATTTCCTTTAATGTCCAGACACCTGAAGGACAGGCTCATTGGTCTAAATCCATCAATTAGAAAGCAGCTGAACTCAGACCAGACTCCCAGGGCAAGGGGCTTCTTTAATATTCCTGGTTTCCTAGATCCAGTACTGTTTCATTTGCTTTATGCTGGCATTGTGTCTGCAAAATTAGGTGGTTTTACAAAGCCCATGGTGCCACAGACGAGCAGCTGAATAACTAAAGCTGCAAACATTCCCATCAATTTTTGGAAACTTGCAGCGGCAAAAGACACCACCCACGGTCTGGGTTTGGATTCTGGTTCGGGATTTTAAAAGTGCTACAAGACTAAACATGTTTCTTACAGGTTGGCCGACTGAATTAAAAGTGATCTTTATTTAATAATAACTTAGCAGTAGAAGGCCCTGCACCCTGTTAGAATGAAGAGCAGTCACCGTCTTCTGGAGCGACAGGGCCAGTATACGCTACTGCATTTCCCTGCCTGGGCCTCCATCCTGCAGACACTAATAGGAAGAATATCTGCTGGAGAGGCGGGGAATCCTAAAATATTACACCATGGAAACAGACTTCTACCCGTTATGTCTGCATCTATTTTTTAAAATCCTGATCCATCTAGTCAAATAGCACAATCCTAATCTATAATCGCCTGTTTTGATATTTTTTTGTCAGTCTAATTTCCTGACTGCAACAAATGCTTTTCCACATTCAAACTATGCCAAAGCAATGAAACTCCTTACCCTCCACATTCTGCCTTTCCTCTTATCAGCAGGCTTCCAAAAATATATTTGGTGTTTCTTGCTGTTCAACCTTTGTAGCACCACATAATGAGCCTTGTCCTTTCCCTCACCATTCTAACCTCAGAATCCTGCTTGATGAAAAATTGTCCCTTTCTACAGCTTGATTTTTCCCACCCATAAAAATCCCAAACTGACTCCTGACCTACAAGTTATTCACAGAGGTGAATGTGCTCAGGCAGTATGAGGCAATTGCACTTTATTTGACAGGCAAGGAAGTTGGAGAGACTGTGCTGTACTACGGCTGTCGTTATCAGAATGAGGATTATTTATATCAGGAAGAGCTGGAGCAGTATCAGAAGGATGGTGTCCTTACTCAGCTTAATGTAGCATTCTCCAGAGACCAGGCAGAGAAGGTGAGCCATTGTGAGGCTGGGTGAGTCCTGGCCATAATATATGGACTATATTTATCTTTCTCTCCTCTCTTATGCCAAGGCAAACCCTGATGTTACACAATGATGACTGAATACATTCCATATTGATGGCACTTTTGAAAAGTGACTGTTTTGGAGATTTGAATTTATATTGATAAGATAAAGGAGGAGCATATTCATGGTTTTTAAAAATCCTGATGAAGCCTTTCAGCTTTAACAGAAATACTTGACCAGTGTTTGGACAATGATGAGTAAAGTTTAACCCATGAGGTTCTACTAATTATCTTCAGGATTGGTGTTGGGTCTGAACCATGTCTGATGCCATTAGGAGCCCAATGCAGATTGTTCATACAAAAAGATTGAAGCGCAAGATTGAAGCAATATTCTCTTTAAATAGAATCTATAATCTCTCCCCTTTGATCAATTCCTTACCTACTCCATAAAATTATATTGGCCACCCAAAGATGTAATGTATCTAGACTTCAGTAAAGTTCCACGCAAAAGGCTTGAGACAGTGGGTATCTGCGCTGAAAATTAGTAATGCATGAGGAATTGATTGTGAGTTGAAAACTCAGTGGATGCTACTTAAAGCTGAAATGTTTCACTGATCCTATCTCGTTTTGAACAAATTTGCATTGGCCTTTGGGATT
The DNA here is from genome assembly GCA_024137785.1 of Ginglymostoma cirratum. NCBI lineage: Eukaryota > Metazoa > Chordata > Chondrichthyes > Orectolobiformes > Ginglymostomatidae > Ginglymostoma > Ginglymostoma cirratum. The sequence continues at coordinate 7,318,324 of JAHRHZ010000095.1, read as the reverse complement.
TCGCTCAGCAGAGGCAATCAGATCTGACTACCAAGTCCCTGGAGCTATTGAGTAGAGCCTTAGCAATTTGGGTAAGAGGGCATCCTATTTCCAATGTGTATCTACACTTAGCATTAAAATGGAATTGAAAAACTAGTCTCACTAAGCCTAGAATCAGTTGTCATAAAAAACAATCTGATTCCCTATTCCTTTAGGGAAGGGAATCTGCTGCCCTTGTCTGATCTGATCTTCAAGTGACTGCTGGCCCACACTTATGTCATTAACTTTTGACTGCCATCTGAAATGGTTTAGCATGCTGGTCAGTTCAAGGGATGAGCAACAAATGCTAGTGTTGCCAGTGGCGCTCAGAACCTATGGGAATTTTTTTTTAATAAAGCAGCTTTGTAAATGCAGGGAACCCAGGACCAGAAAAAGTGGGGAGGTATGGATGGACAGGCCGGTCAGTGTAGTGACCTGATTGGGAAAGCCAGCCCTGAGGCAAGTGCCCCTGTCTTCCACACCTGTGCAGACTACACTGCAACAGCTGCCCCTCCTCTTGAGAGTGTCAAAATTGCAACTGGGCATTCATTGACCAATTGGGATGAGGGTGGGCAGGCTGCTAAGACCTCCCCCACCCCCGGTACCATTACAAACAGTTCTGGATGGTTAGGTGAGAAAACCACCTGAGGAATTCTGTGGCCCCTCTGCCTGGTGGAGCTGTCAAATTCTTTCCCTGTCAACAAGGTGTTGAAAGTCATTTGGAATTTCACTGCCAGAGCAATGGAGGCCGTCATGCTGAAGTGATTTCCTGTTTTGGTCAGGACACATGCTGGGCTCTGGATCCATTCTGGAAATGAGGGAAAATTCCATTTCCTGGAAGTGAGAGTGTGAAAGGTTTTGAGGAAAGTCCCACATGTCTGATGATTGTGCTGCAGTGCAAAAGTCAGAAGACCAAGGTTGTTGAATCAGGGGCAAATGTAATGGGTCCTTGCATGAATTCAGAATGTTATTCCTTCTTAAAAATGGGGATAATAAGGTTTGTTTCATGATGAGCGGGTGGGGTGCAGCTGGTGTGGTGGTATTTGAACAGAGATTAATCAAAAGCAAATTCAGGATTGATGTTAGGAAGCACTTCTTCACACAGTCGGGCATATAGCTTTAAACCTCTGTACCTCTTTCTTATACAATTTAAGACCCTCCTTTTAAACTGATGACTTGACCGAGTTTTTAATTCATCCTAATTTCCTTTTTGACTTGGTATCAGATTTTATTAAATAAAGCACCAGTTAAATGTCTTGAAATGTTTTTCCGTTTCGAATGCCAGTTGTTATAGTTGGAAATGATTCCAAATGAGCAAGTGGCAGGAAAAAAAGTTGAATAATTTTGTAGCTGGCCATCAGAAATTCAGTAGGTTTTTAACAGAGAAATGGGCCAATGGCCTCCTCCTCTTAGAGATGTGATTTCAGATAACTAATTTTTTTCCCCCTCTATCGTGAACCTCAGGTTTATGTCCAACATTTGCTGAAGAAAAATAAAGAACATGTGTGGAACCTAATCCAGAAGGAGGGTGCCCATATCTACATCTGTGGGTAAGCACTGAGGAAATGCAGCACTTCACATGCATTAGCTTCAATTGTGAAATAGCAAATGTGTCAATTTCCATGTATCTGACTCCTCTTAAAGCAAAGTCCAGAAAAGGCTAGAAATAAGCAGTCAGTAGCTGGGACATAAAAGCAGTGGATTGATCTTAAGTGTGACTCAGGGGAGGCACTGGCCTAGTGGTATTATTGTTGGATTGTTAGTCCAGGGATCCAGGTAATATTCTGGGCTTGAATCCTGTCACAGCAGGTGGTGGAATTTGAATTCAATTAAAAAGAAGCCTGGAATTAATGGTCTATGAGTTCATTGTTGGGAAAAATCCATCTGGTTAACTAATGCCTCTGAGGGAAGGAAATTGCCCTGCTTACCTGGTCTGGACTTCATATGCCTCCAGACCCACGTTATAGGCTTTCAGCACCTCCCTCTCTTCTTCCTTTATGGTTTCTTGGCAAATTAACTGTGTAGGTTTTGTTTGTTGGCCTGAATTTTGGATATGGAGGTGCTGGTGTCAGAAGTCACATGACACCAGGTTATAGTCCAATGGGTTTATTTGAAATCACAAGCTTTCACAGCGCTGCTCTTTTGTCAGGTGAAGTGGATGAAAGCACACAGGCATAGCATTTATATGCAGAGGTAATGGCAAGATAATTGCAGGTAATTGTTTGTCAAAAGATAAGTACAAATAGCATGAGAGGAGTGCCAACAGGCTGAATAACAAGTCTTTGCAGATGATCAAAAGTGTCAACAGCTGAATAGCAAATGAAGGGATAACCTATGATCCAATTATTTAAGGCAGAGAGATAATTTACAAAAAATCAAAAATAAAATGGTGTTAGAGACAAACCAAATGGCTGGAATAACATGATAGGTATAAGAGTCGCATGACAAGGGTCTAACCAAAGTAATAAATAATTCAAAACTGTACAAACTAATTAAGTTAGATCAGAACAAGTTATCAAGATGATGGTGTAAAAACAGGACAGTTAGGAAGATTTTTGGGGTGGCACGGTGGCACAATGGTTAGCACTGCTGCCTCACAGCGCCAGGGACCTGGGTTCAATTCCAGCTTCAGGTGACTGTCTGTGTGGAGGTTGCACATTCTCCCCGTGTCTGCGTGGGTTGCCTCTGGGTGCTCAGATTTCCTCCCACAGTGCAAAGATGTGCAGGTTAGGTGGATTGGCCATGCTAAATTGCCCGTAGTGTTCAGGGAGGTGTAGATTGGGTGGGTTATAGGGGGATGGGTCTGGGTGGGATGCTTCGAGGTTCAGTATGGACTTGTTGGGCTGAAGGGTCTGTTTCCATACTGTAGGGATTCTATTATTCTGATTTACAGATACAGAACTGTGTGGTGGGGTCACATGTAGCTTGACATGGACCCAAGATCATGGTTGAGATCATTCTCACGGGGACGGAACTTGGCTATCAGTTTCTGCTTGGCAGTTGTGCATTGTTGTGTATCTTAAAGGCCATCCTGGAGGACACTGTCCTGAAGACCTAGAGGCTGAATGCCCTTGACCGCTGTAGTGTTCCCCAACTAGGAGGGAACATCCCTGTCTGGCGATTGTTGCGTGGCGTCCGTTCATGCGTTGTCATAGCGTCTGCATGGTCTCACCAATATTACCATGCCTCGGGGCATCCTTACTTGCAGCATATGACGTAGACAACATTGGTGAGTCAGATGAGTACCTGCCGTGTACATGGTTGGGGGGTGCTCCCATGTATGGTTGTAGTATTCATGATCCATGGCAGGGTTGTGTGGTGTTGTGGTTGATGTTGTCCTGAAGGCTGGGTAGTTTGTTGCAAACAATTGTTTGAGGTTAGGCAGCTGTTTGAAGGCAAGAAGTGGAGACATAGGGATGGCCTTGGCGAGATGTTTGCCATCATCGGTGACATTTTAAAGGCTGCAAAGAACATGGTGCAGTTTCTACACTCTGGGGAATATTGGACAATGAATTGCTTCCCAGAACACCTACATTCAGTCTGCAAAAAGACCCTGAGCTTCCAGTTGCCTGCCACTTCAACATGTCGCTGTGTTCCCTGGCCATCATCTTTGTCTCCAGATTGCTGCAGTGTTCCAGTGAAGCTCAGTGCACGCTGGAAGAACAGCACTTCATTTTCTGCTTGGGTACCCCGCAGCCTTCTGGACTCCATATCTGTGGTGCTTGAGCTCTCCCATACCCCACACATCAGATCTTGTTAACACATAGTTTGTTATTACACACAACCCATTGTTAGCCACTAACAGTCCCGGACATCCCAGGAAGATGAGGCGTTCCACCCCTGGACATCCCAGATGTCCTCGTTTTTCAAGGACTGCAATTTTCCTCCCCCACAGTGGTCGAAAACGTCCTCGACCGCATCTCTTGTGTTTCCCGCGCCTCAGCCCTCACACTCCCTCCCCGCAATAAAAACAAAGACAGAACTCCCCTTGTCCTCACGTATCACCCCATTAACTTCCAGATTCAATGCATCATTCTCCGCCACTTCTGCCACCTGTAATCTGACCCGTACAGAGGATGTATTTCCCTCCCCACCCTATCTGCCTTCCGGAGAGACCACTTTCTCCGTGACACCCTCGTCCGCTCCACACTCCCCACTAGCCCACCACCCCTGGCACCTTTCCCTGCAACCGCAGCAGGTGCTACATCTGCCCCTACACCTCCGCAACACCCCTCCCCCACCCTCATCTCCATCCCAGGCCCCCAAAAAACCTTCCATATTAAACAGATGTTCACCTGCACATCCGCTAATGTGGTCTGTCGTGTCCACAGTTCCCAATGTGGCCTCCTCTACATCGGGGAGACTAAGTGGAGGCTTGGAGACCGCTTTGTGGAACACCTACGCTCGGTTTGCAACAAACAACAACACCTCCCAGTCACGAACCACTTCAACTCCCCCTCCCACTCCCTGGATGACATGTCCATCCTGGGCCTCCTCCAGTGTCACAACGATGCCACCCAGAAACTGGAGGAACGGCACCTCATATTCTGCCTTGGTACCCTACAACCCAATGGTCTCAATGTGGACTTTACTAGCTTCAAAATCTCCCCACCCCCGACCTCATCCCAAGACCAGCCCTCCCTCTCGTCCCCGCCTCCTTGACCTGTCCATCTTCTCTCCCACCTATCTGCTCCACTATCCACTTTCTGTCACCACCTCCCCTCCTGTCTCTTTATTTCAGAGCCCCCTTCCCCTCCCCCATTTCTGAAGAAGGGTCCAGACCCGAAACATCAAGCTTTCCTGCTCTTCTGATGCTGCTTGGCCTGCTGTGTTCATCCAGCTCCACACCTTGTTACCTCAGACTCCAGCATCAGTAGTTCCTACTATCTCCCATTAATAGCTATTCACCCTCCTAGCCAGATCATTACCCACTTCTTGGTCTGTCCAACTGTTCTTCCATCTCTTTGGGCTCTATCCCTACCTATTGTGTATTCCTTACCCTCCCCCCCACCCCCCCACCTCTATCCTTTGCAAATAAACTGACATAGCTATGATCAGTTCTGAGGAAGAGAGTCACTAGACCCGAAGCGTTAACTCGATTTCTCTCCACAGATCCTGCCAGACCTGCTGAGCTTTTCCAGCAATTTTTGTTTTTGTTCGATTTACAGCATCTGCAGTTTTTTTCATTTTTTCCATTATAATCATGGCTACTGACAGACTTTCCTGGGCATCCGGATGGCAGCTTCTGGGCATTGGGTGCCTGGAACAGTGATGCCCTCTACTGGAGAATAGCACCTCTGAGTGGGGCTGCAACTGTATCTCTACGACCAATAAAATTGAAGAATCCTAACTTGAACGCGCACATCCCAATTTTGAACTCCAAGTGGCAGAGTTTTGAATGAGTTAACAAATTGTGTCAGGAAGCAGTATTAAAATATTTAAGTCAATGAGCTGGATTAAGATGAAATTTGAGGGAGACAAAAGATTGTTGGAGATTTAGAATAACACCGAGAAGGAATGAGACTCCTCAAGTGTAGAAGTTAATTTTCAGTGCCAGCAAGGTTTTGAGTAATGTAGACCTGCCACCCTATTAGTTTTAACACTTGAATGGGCAGGACCCAGCATTTTCTGTCCTGGGTAAGTATTGCAAATTCATGCCCTTGCATGTATCTCAATACTAAGTCAATCGGCACGATACAAGCATGCTGAAGTTTGTAAAGGAGCACGGCAAATTGGACAACTTCCTGATTTTTGTGTTTAACTGCACATGTCCAATGATAAAAGTTGCTGTGCAGTTTACATAGCAAATTGTAACAGCTTGCCATTGGGGTAGTAGAAGTTGAGATGATTGATAATTTCAAACAGAGATTGGCTGGGCATTTGAAAGAAATTAACTTGCAGGGCTAGGGGGACCTAAAAATACTAGGGTGACTATGGGGCTTGTGAAACTGACAAGCCAAAAGAAACTGCCAATAGTAAGGAGGTAATACATGAAAGGTTAACTGGACCAGATGAAGGCATTGACTAAAGGGAGATTGGATGCATTGTGGTAATATTCTGGAAAGTAGCGAATGCAAGCCCACTATTTAAAAAGGTAGGGAGAATGAAGATTACAGACACATTGGTTTGATGTCAGTGGTAGGGAAAAGGTTAGGCTAGTATCACATCATCTATTCTAAGTGAATGGACTAAAACATAGCAGATGGAATATAATGTGAATAAATGTGAATTTATACATCGTGGGGGGAGAAAACAGTAAGGCAGAATATTTCTTAAATGGTGAGGAGTTGTGAAGTATAAGTGTCCTTGTTCATGCCTCACTAGAAGTTGGCATGCAGGTCAGCAAGCATTTAGAAAGGCAGATGGTATGTTGGCAGTCATTGTAAGGAGATTTGAATACAGCTCCTCCAGTTCTGTAAAGCCTTGGTGTGATCTCGCCTGGAGCAATGTGTACGGTTTTAGTTCCTTTGTCTAAAGAGGGATATAATGATCACCAGGTGAAGTGCAGTGAAGGTTCACCAAATTGACCCTGGGCTGGCAGAATTGATGAAAGATTGAGGAGACTGTGTCTCTATTCTGTAGAGTTTTGAAGAATGATCTCCATAAAACACCAAATGCTAACGGTATGATGTGATAGATGCAGGTAAGAGGCTACCCTGGCTGGTGAGTCTAAAACCACAGAACATAATCTTAGGATAAAGGATAGACGATGTAAGACCAAGATAGGAGGAATATTTTCACTCAAAGAATGATAAATCTCTGGAATTCTTTATCGCAGAGGTGACAAAGGTACTCGTTGAGCAGATTCAAGATAGAAATCAGTAGATTCCTGGAAGATAATGACATAAGGAGATAGTGCAGAAAAGCTGCATTGAGGCAGATCAACAACAATCTAATTGAATGGTGAAGAAAACTGGATGGGCTGAATCATCTCTTCCTATGTTCCGTGTGATGGAATGAGATTGACTGGTTGCTGTATGGAGAACGAGCTTGAGTCTGAGTGTCAAATGCCGTCCTGCATCATAATATTCATTTACTCTGAAGTAATTATTCATGCTGATAGCTACACCACTAAGTTTAATGTAGAATTCAAGCCATTAAGAGGAGCAGGGAATTTCTGCAATAGCCTGAATAATAGTTATTCATTGTCAACATTACTAAAACAGATTATGGTCATTATTGCAGAGCTGACTGTGGGACCTTGCTGTGCTCAAACTGGCTGCTGACTTTCCTCTTCACAACAGTAGTTACACTTCTAAAATAAAAGCTAATTGAGAAAGTGCTTTGCAAGTTTCTGAGGGAGATGGAAGGAGCTATATGAATACAAATTTGTCTTTTTTTTCAGTGATGCAAAGAACATGGCAAGGGATGTCCAAAATATGTTCTACAGCATTGTCGCTGAACTGGGAGAAATGACACATGAGCAGGCTGTTGATTATGTGAAGAAACTGATGACGAAAGGCCGTTACTCTTCTGACGTCTGGAGTTAAACTGGAAGTGGGGGTAGTAAGCTTCCGGTGATGTATCATGCACCTATCTGTTCATTGATGGGTGAATTAATTATCAGCATCTCCCAGCTGATGACCTCCGCTAGTCAATGCGAGAGAGTTGTAGAATTAAACAACGAGGCAATGATTCTTTTTTATGTGAAAAAAAAATCCAAAAATGTCCTTTAACTGTTTATGGGAAATAACTTTGCTTTATTTTAAATACTCTACCCCAGAATTGATACTAAAATTTTACTTTAGAAACTTTCCATTGCTGCCTTTTTAAATCCCAATAACCTTTTCCAGAAGAATGCTGTACGATAGCAGTTGCCTAAAAGGTCAGTTGTAGCACACCAAATCGCTGAACTTCTACCCAGCACCAATCATTTATCTTTGTAACTTTTTAAACATCAACTACATTTCAGGAAAATATTGGGTTGGAACTTTGAGAACAACACCATCTTTTACATGGAACAATATTGTGACCTGATCAAGTTTTTTTGGTGGAACTCGCAATTGCTGCCTTGACATTTTTTTGATTCACAAAGCCTCAATTTTTGAGAGGAAAGTGGGGTGGGTGAGTGGTGTTGGGAATGCATTGGACTCTGAGCCTTCTGCATTCATTAAGTTCAGAATGCATGCAACTTAATAGTCTGCAAAACTTTTTAACACTTAAAAAAAAAGTCCTGTAAGATGTTAAAATACACTAATTTGCTCTAGTGATTTTATATCTAACTTCTAATTTACAGACAGGGATGTAAAATTGTTGCCTCTGATGAACTGTTCACTGTTGAGTCTTCTCTGTGACTTGATAAGAATTTGGAATTTTGTCATCTTGGCTTAATTTTTTACGAAGCAAGGGTTTGTAAATTAAACAGTAGCAAAGTCTGTACCAAAGGCAATACGTGATCTGAAATTTAAACTGGAGTCCCTGTATCTGGGAATGTACTTATAGTCACCTTTTGGCACAGATGGGCTATTATGAATCTCTAAATATTAGACTGCAGTGTCAGCTTGACATGTTGCAGAGTGAATAAAAAGGTGATCGGGAGGCTGCATCATTTTATTAACAGAAGTTTGCATTCAGCATCATGGCACTGAAACAGAGACCCCTCTGACTTTGTTTTCACCTCTCCATCTCCTCAGGTTACAGAAAATAAAATTGTTGGCAAACCACAGCTACATCTCAAATTTTGTGTTTTGGTAAAGTTCTACATCTGTAATCGGCCAAAGCTGCTGCCAGATCAGCGTGTTTTCAGAATACATTTTATTGTTATATTGTTGCTCATACCTGGTACATAATGGAACATTGGTGAGTGCATCAAGAAAGACAATGACTCTAAAAGTTTTCATTGCACTGTGGAGTCTTTTTAGACAGTTTGTTTTTAACAGTTGCAGCCCAAAGCAAACCAATGATGAAAATGTCCCACTTTAGCGTTACCTTTTCCCCTTGTTATCAGCAGTGGAGGGACAGATAAGTGACCTGCCACTGAACCTCTGCAAGTATCATTTGTGAACCAATCATTGGGATGTCTGAGACATTGATAGAAATAACTGTTTTTCTCTTCGCTCTCTCACTGAAAAGTGTCTCACCATTGCTCAGCCCTTCCACTGAGTCTGAATTTGCATTAATATATTACACGTTGTCCTGTTGGCCTGTGGTGGCCAAAGTGGTGAGGAGGTGACCTTCAAAAACCCTTCCAGTCTCGTCTTTTAGTTTTATGCAAAAACCCCCTCCCCAATATGATCTCATTAGGTCCAAAAGGAAATAAATCCTCAAGTGTCCGATTTTTGGAGCCTTTTAAAGCTATGAATGATGTTAATTTAACCTGAAAGTGTAACTGATATTTCAGGCAGCAGATGAAATCACTGGAAAATGAAAGTTTTGAAGATAACTAGAGACTGAAATGGTAATTGTCAGTCTTTGTTCCTGTAATTCACATAGCAATGACTCAGAATCACTGTATAACTGATCAAATAGGGATTTTACAACAAAATTATGACGTCTGTCATCACAGAAGGAAGCACTTTCTTTCAATGTTTTAGAATCAATGGAGTTGCATTTGCAATTTGCCAATGTAACCATGTCCCCTCAGTCACGGTGATATTTTCCCCCAAATTTCTTTCTGCTATGCATGGCCAGAATGTTGCATTACACAGTCCCTTTTAGAATTGATGCACAGCGACACCCATCTTAAAGGGATTGTTGTTTCCGTGTAGCCTGTCTGCTCCCTGCACAGCATATTCCTGATTCTTGTGTGGCTGGTTAACCTAGTTAGGAATATTGATTAGCTTTTAACTTCTAAACTTACCCCATTTTGTTCCAGCTGAGCACCTTATCATTCCCTGCTAGCCTGCTTTTAAAAAAGATAAATCACTACATGCAGACTTAAGTCATTGCTTAGTGACTAAGAGGATTCATGCTGCTTTTGTAGGTGGTTTTGTCTTTTCATTCATGGGATGTGGGTGTCGCTGCCCAGACCAGTATTTATCTCCCAAACCTAATTGCTCAGAGGGCAGTTAAGAGTCGGCCATGTTGCTGTGGCTCTGGAGTCGCCTGTAGGCCAGACCAGGTAAGGATGGCAGATTTCCTTCCCTGAAGGATATCAGTGAACCAGATGGATTTGGATTAAACAGCAAGTATTTGTCTTGCAATAACGTTTGGCATTATCATGTGATTTGCATTAATGATCTTTTTAAAAAAGCTATTTAGATGGCCTTTCTGTGCACAGAGTAGCAGGATCTTACTCTGCACTGTACTAGCAATTCATTACATGTCTGGAGATACATTCAGATTCTGCCTGACCTGCTGAGAGGGGAATGTTTCGAATTTAATAGCTATTGGGATATAAAATGGTCAATAAAAGGTTATCTGTTTGTAAAAAGAAATGGCAAGGGGAAGTGCAATTTTTTAACCTGTGGCTTTTGCCTATTTACAGGCAACACATACTAAATGTTAAAATTTTATTTTGAAAGGAGAAAAGGATCAACTTTTTCAAAAACACAAGTAGTAGTGGATGTAGTCACTCTCTGACCAGTTTGTGTGGGCGTGGCAACCGAACAGGCCCAGAAATAAAAATGGCAGCCAAGTTCTGAGGAGATGGTAGTTTCGTGGACCATATTCAGTTTCAGCAAATTGAATTTGCAAAGAGAGCAGATCTCATCGTTGTTTAAAGTAGCTGGCATGACATTGTAAGAGCAAAAGTCTGTCTTTTCACATAACCGACCAGCCCAGGTGAAGTTATCCTGCCTGCACTTTGAAGGGATGGTGCTTCTTAGTGACTAGTAAGAGTTGACAGGAATGTAGAAAGATGCATTAGGGACTGGAAATCAGCAGCAGACCCACAATAATTAGTGGCAAGATTTTATCCTATTTAAAAGCCCTTTAGAGTCAAATTAGTATTCCTTTTACAAAAGGACCAAAAGCTAAGTTATTGAAACTTGTAAGCATATGGATGTATCAGGAGAAGTAAATCCACTTGATCTGGGCAAGTTAGGAGGGAAAGTTGGGAAAATGCCTCCTGCCATTGAAAAGGTTTGTCCAAGTACAGGATGGGGCAAGTCTGTCATACTTTAAAAATGATCAACAGGAAGACTGTCATCTCAACTGTAAAACAAACTGTGGGATATAGCAGGAATGCAATGCATTCAGAAGCCCTGTGACCTTAACTACATAGCTTCTTCATTACTCACTGAGGTGCAGGTTGTAGGTAACCCACTCACCTTAAGTTGAATATAGATACATTCATATATTTGTTAAACTTTTGTATTTGAGTTGGTTAGATTTATTCCTCTGCCTTAATTGAAAAATGTGAATTGTAACAACCCAGTGACTATTCATTACTAGAGTATCAGAGTTTACAACATCTGTTTAAATTACACCAGTCCATGCACTCGATGGATTGTCAAACTTGGGCTATATGCACCCTGCAGTTCAACCCTGGTGCTTCTGTGTTAGTTTTAGTTTTGTACATCCAATGATTAGGAAAGGACTGCTTTTCAAACCATTGCTATCGAATCAGCACCCGAGATATTGATAAACGAGAGCTGAGATATAAACTTTACGTAACAGCCATGAGGGTAGTGAAAAGCTGAAGGAAGGGCATCTCAGACCTTTCACCATCTAGATTAAAGGAGAGTTGGTACAAGAGCTGCCAGCCTGACTTGTTTTTGTTGCAATACCAAGTACAGCTAATCACACTGAAAAATAATGAGAGGTTACTGAGGCTGTAAGTTCTTTACCGCCTTTAAATTGGATGCACATCACTTCATACACTGCCTTCCTATTAAGCAAATGCCAGGTATGCTGCTGACGCTGACTGATTCACTCCGTATTCCCTGTGAAAAGGCCATGGCTAGTTGCTCAGTTGATGTATTTTCTGTAATGCAGTGCAATATGCACCGTAAATTTAAAGGTACCAATTGGATTGATAGGGTGAGTGTGCCTGATGCGTGTGACGTAACTGTTCCTTCTGCTAATTGAAAGTCATATTACTAACTGAAAGGTCTGGGGAATCTGCACAAGGCCAGGCTGCTTCCTAATTTCTACTTTCTTAAAAGCGTTCAGTTGTGAATGCTATATGCCTGTTAAGTGTGCTGCCATTTGGAAGATGTATATATGTCAAATGCACTGTTGTCTCACTAGCTCTATAGGTAATGTGAAATTCTCAATTACATTAATTTTTCTATAGAAAGATTCTAATTCATGTAATAATCACCAGGAGTTTTTAATGGAGGTAAATTGCAATGTGACACAAAGCAAAGGAACATTTGGCTTGAGCTGGTACAGGTGAACCCATCTCAAATTTTCTAATCTGTTGCAGGGAATACTTGTGCTCTCTCTCTGTTTCCCTGATTCAGTTTTCACTTGTCTAGTTCTGAATAGCCTAACAGTATCTTGTTCAATGTCTGTACATCTATCATGTAATTTGTCTCTGAAACCATTAAAAGAATTACAGAAATCCAGACTTTTTTCTTGTCCATCTGGGAATCAGATGCTGCAGTGTGCCATTGTGCATCTGTGGGTGTCTTGTTCGGACAGTATGTACTTGTAATGGTGACTACACTATACAACCCCGGGCTGTCGGTAGGGAAACACCAGACAGCTTTGGGAACTACAACAGAGCAAGTTGGTGTTTACAGAATAATAATTTTAAAAAACCCAATGTTGCGTAGTATGGGTGGGGTGAGCTGACCTTCAGAATGCACCCTGCTCAGGACTATGTAGGAGTGGAAGTAGGCCATTCAGCCCATCAAGTCTGCTCTGGCATTCAGTGAATTCATGGCTGATCTGTTGATCTTCCACTCCACTTTCTTGCCTTACCTCTGTAACGCTTAATTTCTTTACTGATTAAAAATCTATCTCACCCTGAAGTATCCTTGACAACCTAGCCTCTTGCCCTCTGCAATAAAGAATTCCAGAAATTCACTACCCTAATGAGAAAAATTTCTTCTCTGCACCTTAAATGGGCTACCCCTTACTTTAGAGATTGTGCCTTTATTCCTTGACTATCACAAGGGAAGAATAATGTCTCTGCATCTACCTTGTCAAGCCGCTTAAGAATCTCTTACTCAGCCTCTCCCCTCACCTGAAGCACGGTAAACCTCAGGTTAAACCATCACCAGTCATTGCTTTCTGAGAGAGCAGCCCTGTCATCTGGTAAGATAGTGGTGACTTTATCTTTTAATGTATGGCACCCTGTCAACATCTTCTGAAATATCTCCACGGCTTCCCTTTATCTAGCCAGCATGTCACCTCCTCAAAGAATTCAGGAACATTTTCTCAGGCATGATTTTCCTTTCCTGAGCCATTCTGAATGTGCTTAATCATGTATTTCTAAATGCTCTGCTATTACACCCTTTATTACAGTCTGATGTTTTCCCAATAACAGACATTAAGCGAGCTGGACTGTACGTGTTTGTTTTGCTTTTTCTCGCCCTTCTTGAATACATTATACATTGGCAATTTTCCAATCCTCTAGGTTTTTTCCATAATCAAAGGATTCTTTGAAGTCTGCCATCAGTGTGTTCACTATCTCTGTAGCTACTTCACTTAAAATTCTATGATGCAACCCATCAATTCCAGGGCACTTTTATCCCTTTGTCCCATCCGTTTCCCTAGTACTCTTTTCTCTGAGATACTAAGTGTTTATTTCCTCCCTCTTTTAACTCCTGGATTATGTACTGTTTTTTGGAATGCTATTAGTGTCCTCTACGGTGAAGAATGATGTAAAGTATCAACTCTTCTGCCATTTCCCAATTCCCCAAATCACATTCCCCAACCTCATTCTGTAAATGGGGTTATGTTCACTATGGCCTCGCTGTTCCCATAAATATATAAAGAAGCTGTTACTGTCTCTTATGTTACTTGATAATTTATCCTCCTACTTTATTTTCTCCTTTTTCTTTGTCTTCAACTTTTTACTGGTTTTTAAAACTTTCCCAATCCTCTAATTTATCATGAATATTTGCAACATTATTTCTTTTTCTTTCAATTTAACATTCTTGGTTAAAATGATTGATTTATCCCCTTTCTAGAATCCTCCATTTGCAGTGGGATATATCTTTGTGCATCCTGAACTACTGTTTGTGCGTATGTCATTATGCCTGAACTGTCTTTTCTGCTAAATAGCTCAGTCCAGTATAATCTTGTATTAATATGGAACATACTTAGAGTTGTACAGCATGGAAATAGACCCGTTGGTCAAACTTGTCCATGCCAAACAGGTGTCTTAAATTAATCTAGTTATATTTGCCAACATTTGGCTTGTGTCCCTCTTAAATCCTCCCAATTCACTGCCTATCCAGATGCCTTTTAAATGTTGTAATCATACCAGGCTTCTCCACTTCCTCTGGCAGCTCATTCCATACACGCATCACCCTCTGCATGAAAAAGTTGCACCTCAGGTCCCTTTTTAAATATTTCCCCTCTCACCTTCAACCCATGCCATCTAGTTTTGGACGCCCCAACTCTGGGGCGTCCAAAAGACCTTGTCTATTCACCCTATCCATCCCCCTCATGATTTTATAAACCTCTAAGGTCACCCCTCAGCCTCTGACGCTCCAGGGAAAATAGCCCCAGTCTATTCAGCCTCTCCCTACAGCTCAAACTCTCCAATCCTGGCAACATCCTTGTAAATCTTTTCTGAACCCTTTCAAGTTTCACAAAATCCTTCCTATAGCAGGGAGACCATTTGTGCTGGGGTTAACCAACAGCTTTCTTTTAAACTATTGTTTAGATTGAAGTATTGAATAATGCAAACGACAATTATGTTCAAGGAAGAGCTACGTAGAAAGTAAGCTGGGGGGGGATGGTAGGTAAGCTTGGTTCACAATGAAATCTTGTAAAACCAACTGCTGAGACTAAAGGCATTGCTAAAATAGTCTGCCACAGAATGAAAGTTAAGTTCCACAAATGTAAGTATTTTTAAACAAAAAAAATCCTAAGTGGAAGCGAGTGCAGCCAGATATTTTAGATTGCCTTTAGTCAATAGAATAGTAAAAAGCTGCCTCCTACTGGAAAGAAAATTCAGTGAGACCAGGGTAAGTATCTAGATACGCTTCTTTGCACAACTCGTGAAAATCTAGAATTTTATTCCCCCAAAACCCCCTCCCAATTAATTTCAAAACTTTGTTTGATTGGGACAGTTGGCACAACATTCTTCCCATATTCAGCAGGTGACCAGTATGCCCCAGTGAAACTACAATTCATGTACAGCTGTCAATGCAGTGCTGTCACTATACCAATTCAAGAGGCTTAAGCATGAACGTATGACAGTAAAACTCAAGTGCAACCATCAGGAGTGCTGCGCATTGTCACAACTACAACAGGCCTGGCAGTAGGGGTTGGCGATGGCCTAGTGGTATTATCGCTAGACTATTAATCCAGAAACCCAGCTAATGTTTGAGAGACGCGGGTTCAAATCCCACCGTGGCAGATGGGAAAAAGAGAATCTGGAACTAAGAATCTACTGATCACCATGAAATCATTGCTGATTGATTGTCAGAAAAACCTATCTGGTTCACTAATGCCCTTCAGGAGGGGAAATCTACCACCCTCACCTAGTCGGGTCTACATGTGACTCCAGACCCACAGCAATGTGGTTGACTCTCAACTGCTCTCTGAAATGTACCAATCGCTACAAAGTCTCAAAGGAATGAAACCAGACGGATCACCTAGCATCAACCTAGGCACCGGAAAAGACAACGGCAGAAACAGCCCTGTCAAGCCTGCAAAGTCCTCCTCACTAACATCTGGGAGTTAGTGCCAAACAGACTAGTCATGCAACAGCCTGACATAGTCATACTCACAGAATCATACCTTACAAACAATGTCCCAGACACCACCGCCACCATCCCTGGATATGTCCAGTCCCACCGACAGGACAGACCCAGCAGAGTGGGCAGCACAGTGGTATATAGTCGGGAGGGTGTTAGCTCCAGGAGTCCTCAACATTGACTCCAGACCCCACAAAGTCTCATGGCCAAGGAAACCTGTTGATTACCACATACCATGGGAAACACTGGAGGATGGCAAGGGTACAAAATGTACTCTGGGTGGGGGATTTCAATGTCCATCACCAAGAGTAGCTTGGCAGCAGTACTACAGATCGAGCTGGTGGGGTCCTAAAGGACACAGCTGCTAGACTAGGTCTGCGGCATGTGGTGAGGGAACCAACACGAGGGAAAAACATACTTGACATCATCTTTACTAATTTGCCAGCTACAGTTACATCTGTCCATGACAGTATCAGTAAGAGTGACCATCGTACAGTCCTTGTGGAGACTAAGTCCCATCTTCACATTGAGAATAAATTCCATCATGTTGTGTGGCACTATTACCGTGCTAAATGGGATAGACTTCGCACAGATCTAGCAACTCAAGACTGGGTGTCCATGAGACACTGTGGGCTATCAACAGCAGCAGAATTGTGCTCCAGCAAAATCTGTAACATCATGGCCCAGCGTATCCCCCACTCAACCATTACCATCAAGCCGGGGATCAACCCTGGTTCAATGGAGAGTTCAGGAGGGCATACCAGGAGCAGCACCAGGCATGCCTGAAAATGAGGTGTCAACCTGGTGAAGCCACCAAACAGGACTACTTGCATGCCAAACAGCAAAAGCAGCAAGTGATAGACAGAGCTAAGCAATCCCACAACTAACAGATCAGATCTAAGCTCTGAGCTCTGCAATCCTGCCACATGCACTTGTGAACAGTGGTGGACAATTAAACAACTCACTGGAGGAGGAGGAGGCTCCACAAATATCCCCATCTTCAATGATGGAACAGCCCAGCACATCAGTGTAAAGGATAAGGCTGAAGCATTTGCAGCGATCTTCAGCCACAAGTGCTAAGTGGATGATCCACCTCGACTTCCTCCAGTGGTCCCCAGCATTACAGATACCAGTCTTCAGCCAATTCGATTCACTCCACGTGATATCAAGAAATGGTTGGAGACACTGGATCCTGCAAAGGCTACCAGCCCTGACAACATTCCGGCAATAGCACTGAAGACTTGTGCTGCTCCCCTAGCCAAGTTGTTCCAGTACAGTTACAGCACTGGTATCTACCCGGCAATGTGGAAAATTGCCCAAGTATGTTCTGTACATAAAAATCAGGATAAATCCTAACTGGCCAATTACCGCCCCATCAGTCTACTTTCACTCACCAGTAAAGTGATGGAAGCTGTCATCAACAGTGCTATCAAGCAGCACCTGCTCAGAGACGCCCAGTTTGGGTTCCGCCAGGGCCACTCAGCTCCTGACCTCATTACGGCCTTGGTTCAAACATAGATAAAAGAGCTGAATCCCAGAGGTGAGGCGAGAGTGATGGCCCCTGACATCAAGGCTGCATTCGACCGAGTGTAATATCAAGGAGCCCTAGCAAAACTGGAATCAATGGGTATCGGAGGCAAACTCTCCAGTGGTTGGAGTCATACCTGACACATAGGAAGATGTTCGTGTTTGTGGAAGATCAATCGTCTCAGCTCCAGGACATCTCTGCAGGAGTTCCTCAGGGTAGTGTCTTAGGCCCAATCATCTTCAGCTGCTTCATTAATGACCTTCCCTCCATCAGAAGGTCAGAAGTGGGGATGTTCGTCAATGATTGCACAATGTTCAGCACCATTCATGACTCCTCAGATACTGAAGCAGTCCATGTTCACATGCAACAAGATCTAGACAATATTCAGGCTTGGGCTGACAAGTGGCAAGTGACATTCACGCCACACAAATGCCAGGCTATGACCATCAACAGGAAGAGACAGTCTAACCACTGCCCCATTGCCATTCAATGGTGTTACTGTCACTGAATCTCCCACTATCAACATCCTGGGGGTTACCATTGACCAGAAACTCAACTGGACTCACTACATTAACACAGTGGCTACGAGAGCAGGTCAGAAGCTAGTAATACTGCAGCGAGTAACTTACCTCCTGACTCCCCAAAGCCTGTCCCTCATCTACAAGGCACAAGTCAGGAGTGTGATGGAATACTCCCCACTTGCCTGGATGGGTGCAGCCCCAACAACACTCAAGAAGCTTGACACCATCGAGAAGGCAGCCCGTTTGATTGGCACTACATCCACAAGCATCCACTCCCTCCATCACCGACGCTGAGTAGCAGCAGTGTGTACTGTCTGCAAGATTCACTGCAGAAATTCACCAAAGATCCTCAGACAGCACCTTCCAAACCCATGACCACTTCCATCTAGAAGGACACAGGCAGCAGATACATGGGAACGCCACCACCTCCAAATTCCCTTCCAAGCCACTCACCATCCTGACTTGGAACTATATCGCCGTTGCTTCACTGTCACTGGGTCAAAATCCTGGAATTCCCTCTCTAAGGTTATTGTGGGTCAACCTACAGCAGGTGGACTGCAGCGGTTCAAGGCGGCAGCTCACCCCTACCTTCTCAAGGGTAACTAGGGATGGGCAATAAATGCTGGCCCTGCCAGCGACACCTGCATTCCACAAATGAATAGAAAAAAAAGTACAAAGGTCTGTGCCTTTGGCATTAACCAGTAGCAAAGCAGATCAAAGGTTAGTGCTTTGCACAACTATTCCTGTAAGATACTGAATAAAAAACTGCTAGTTACTGAAAATACAAGGAAGTAATGAAATACAAGATTAAAGTAAAATCAGTCTGTAATCATTGGAAAGAGAAATGAAAGTAACAAGCTTGCAAAGTGAAGACAGTTAAAAGCTTGAAGTCAAAATTCAACAGCTGTGATGATTTTGTAATCAAATCATTGAATGGTTTCAAGAAGGAGCTCGCTAAAGGGTGTGAGGAGAATGTGGGTACTGAGTTGGATGATCAGGTTGAATGGCAAAGCAAGCTTGAAGGGCTGAATGGCCTACTCCTGCTCCTATTTTCTATGCTTCCATGAAACTCATTGTCAGGAGAGACTAAAATGACCAATGTTTTCAAGGGGAAACAATAATCACGTGATTGAGAACAGATGAGATGAATACAGTGATCAGGTCAGAGTGGGAGCAGATTCACATGGAGAACACACACCAGAACGTACCTGCCGGGCTGAACCGTTTATTGCTCTATATTCCAGTCATTCGTGAATTTGTGGAAACACGTTTCAGACCACAGAGCTGGACAAGATTACAGAGACAGAGGGCTCTGACATTGCACAGTGTACCTACGAGCAGTTTCAGCAACATTCCTGGTTAGGAAGAAGATATTGCCCCAGACATCAGATCCATCACCCACCAGTCAGTCACCTGCAAGTGGCCAGCTTTCCTGTGCCAGTTCAGGCAGGCAATCTGGAGGTTCACTCTGTGGTGCCTCAGAGTCTCCCATGAGAGTCCCTTCTCTGCTTCCTCCACATCACCATCAGTCTGATGACCATCCAGGTCATTGCTGGGATCAGTTGTAGGCTATCAGCATCTCAGTGTCAGCTACATCAGGGGGCAGGGAGACCAGGGGCACCCTCCTCCAACAGGACTGGGGTGGGGGCGCAGTGAGGAGAGAGCTGGGCCACTGCAGGCACAGAGGGAGTTGGGGGTTTGCCTCCTTCGATGGTTTCCCTAAGGTCCAGAGGGTCATTGTGAGACACTGACCGAGCAGTCAGTTAGATTTCTGATTCAGGAAAGGTTTTCCCTCAGGGAGTGTGTGGCTGGACCATGAGTGGAGGAATGGGATCTCGTAGGTCTGGACTTGGTTCCGGTACAGTCATCACGATGGTTTCAGCCTTTGAGAACATCAGGAGCCAGAAACCTTCAGGCCTATATCAGGCTGCATAGGAGGCTCCTGTGGGAGAAGCATTATCTCCCCTAAGGAAGTGGTTCTTGTTGCTTGTACCATACCCAGATATGGATAGAAATGCTATAAATCAAAGCTATTGATTAATATCGACCTGCAATAACATGCCATCGGCACCTTGAAGATATGCTTGCTTTGCCTTGGCCAATTGTGTGGCTTCCTATAGGGCGTATCAGCCAGAGGATGGGGGTGGGGGGTGGGGTGGATCTCACCAATGTGCTGCTCAAACACCTCCCCCGGCCATAACCTTCACCTCACTTTCTGAGCAAGCTTCAAACACACAGGAGTCTCTGTGCCATCATGATGATCTTCCATTCTAACTGAACCATCAATGGAGACAAATCCACTCAGGTGGCCCATTATTTGCTCTCAATGATGTGGCACCTTGTGCTCATGCCCAGTCCTGCATGATTCTCCCCCTCTGCCTGAGGGTTAGCTCTACCCCAGTGTGGCCAGGGGCCTTGTCTGCCGGCTGTGGGCCTGGCCCATTGCAAGGACAGCCTTTGCCGCTTGACTGTTTACCATTAGCTCCTCCACTGACTGCCTCTGTCTGCAGAATATGCTGGGACTCTCCCAGGCCCAGGAATCCCATCGAGAGTGTTGCTTGGGACCCCTAATCTTCACCCAATGAATCACCGGTGTCCTCAGTCCACAGCGTACCCACTCTCCTCCTGACGCTACCCCACTTGCCCCTCCTGCTGCCCCCAGCACCAGGTTGCCTCCAATGCCCTCTCCTAGGGAGTCAAGTTACAAAATGTCCACGCTTGTCACTGCTCCCAGTCTCACCATGTCCAACAACCTGGCACAACTGCACCCCTCCAACATCCTAGTGCTGCCTTTTCCAGAGGGCATGGATCGTAAAGGGTCAGAGCCATTGCCCAGATGTTGCGAGGCAGAGGAATGATGTACAAGTAAGCTGCCCTCCCTCGCCTATTCAGCAATGACTCGGTTTGGAGATATCATACTCTTCGACTGTTGCCCCTGAAAAGTGGGGCTGGGGTGACTGATGTCTCGGTGATGCAGCTGTACACTCAGGGCTCAGTTTATAGGCCTGCTGCTACACTGAGGCCTGTCAGTCAGGCATTCGTTACCATTCACCTTCCCAACACCCAGCAGAGACTGAATCTCTAGTACCTCTGGCCCGCTATGTCTCCGAGTGACCGCTCCACGGCCAATCCACTGCCATCCACGCCCGCTCTCCAGGCAGATGCCAAGAAGAGAATTTCCCACCTCTCGTTGGCAGCTTCCGTCAATGGAACCCTTGGTATTACCCAGGGAGCACCAGCCCAACGTCAGCGTCACTCTCCTGTGACCAGCCCACTGCGCTACCCAATCCGGGATTGGGAAACCACGTCCCTCTGTCTGAACTCAACCACCGACCCAAAACGTTAATGGCACGTCCTTCTCAACTGTCCGAGTTTCTGAGCTGTCCCAGCGCTTTCTGTTTCTAATTATCACAATTCTAATTCTCCTGTTACTGAAAAAGAGAAGCTGTGTTGATATATATTGTTTGAATGTCCATACAGTGACATCCCCTGGTGACATCCTACCTCTGGATCATTTTGCCCCAGCTGATGAGCAGTAGTAAGGGGCAGGTACATTAGAGTGCGTCCGGGGTACTGTATCGAGCAGGTCTGTACAATTTTATTGGATGATTATTTTGAGCAGTGACAGATCTTGCTTCGACACACTCCCCACGCACACAGCTCATGTGTGGGCCCCAGTGACCAGGGCAAAGGCCCAGCAGCATCAACGTGACATGCATTTTCTGCAATTCTTCAACGCAAAAATGATCATCAAATCCAGTCTTCCGCGCTCTTTCTCACGTTTCACAATTGTTTATTGACATTTTTCTCCCTCTGTTTCTGTTTTTGGTAGATGACTCGAACAGTCGTCAGGAAATTTCCGAGGAACAAGACGAGAAATGCGAGACCACACATGGAAACCTACGACAAGGAGAGGGTCACATGCAGTGAGTCAGGCCAAGACTCTGTGATCAACTCACACACTGACACTGGCACAGGCACACAGGAGTCATACAAAGTTGCATGCACTAGTGGGAAGGTGATGGCCTAGTGGTATTGCCGTTGGACTGTTAATCCAGTGACCCAGGTAATGTCCCGGGGACCCAGGTTCAAATCCAGCCATGGCAGGCAGAGGAATTTGTATTTAATTAAAAATCTGAACCATGAATCCATTATCGATTGATGGAAAATCCCATCTGGTTCACTAATGTCCTTCAGGGAAGGCAATCTGCCATCCTTACCTGGTCTGGTCTCCATGTGGCTCCAGACCCACAGCAAAAAATGTGATTGACTCTTAACTGCCTTCTGGACAATAAGTGCTGCCTGGCCACTGATGCCCTCATCCCATGAATGAATTTTAAAGAAACAGAAAATCAAAGCTTGGTCAATGAATAGCAGCGGGTTAGGTCACCGATATATCCGCAAAAAAACTCAACATCTGAGTATCTTGCTAGAGAACAAGACTTCCAAGGAGAGGGATTACCCTTTACAAGACACTACAGCAAGTGATATTAATGAACAATACATGGGCACGCAGCTAAATGTATCCAACTATCCCTAATCTATTACATTCTGAATGCACAGCTCTCTCCTCTATAATCAGCATTCACATCTTCTACACTGTTGGAGATTTCTTTCCCGTAGTTTAACCCCAGTAGACTTGATAATGTATTTAAGAATTTACAGGGTATGGCTCACACCACAAGGTACCTTTCCCAGCAGACCCTACAGAAAGATTGTTTAACGTTCGAACCCCATGCTCACCTGCCATTCTTTACAGTCTGGGTGGTTGGTTAGTCTGAACAAGGTGATTGCATTATAAAACTGCCAGAACTGCAAAGGGGAAGAACAACATCACGTTAATGAGCAGCATTCCCACATTTGCCTACATGCCAACTTGTGAGAATTGAGATGGCAGCACCAACAGTTAGACTGTGAAAGGTGGACACCAACATTCCCACCTGCGGACTCTGAGAGGAAGTGGAGATCTAGGCCAAGCATCGTATCGTGGGCCTGAATACGGCATTTGTCGTCTCTAACTTTCTCCCTTCTTTCCTACGGCCTCTCAAAGCTGTTGACTTTATTGGAGACATTACGACCAAGCCCAGCAGACCCCTGCAAATGGCAATTCTCTGTCTGCAAGGCTAGGCCCTGGGAGTTAGTCAGGCCTGTGACAGTGAAATTGTTACATCTCACATTTTACCTCAGCACATGCTCCGGTCGCTGAGTACCTTCTGGAGGTCAGACAAAAGAGTCTAAATGAATCTTATTCAATTGGAAGATTCTGAGGGTGGGGGCATTGTCAGAGCAGATGCTGAACGTATGTTCCTCCAGAACCATTTCAAAGTGAGGTCTCTCCCATCTAAGACGATGAGGAGGAAACCCTTCTCTCTGAGGTCTGTTAATCTTTGGAATTCTAAGAAAGGTTTGATTTACAAGGGAGTCCCGTCTTCTAAAGGATGACAGGCAGTAAATTGGAACTAAACCCAACATCAAATCAGCCATGAACTTACTGCATAGCAGAGTGGGATTGAGGGCCAAGTGGCATACTCATGCTCCTATTAATGTTTTGCTCTGGGGTTGGTAACTGTGGTCGAAGTTTCCCAAACAAAGCCTGGGGCACCGAGGCCAATATTACTGCACTCAACATGGCCGCCTGCTGAGGTAATGCAGGATCAATGGCAGCCAGGATCCATTTGTGGGATCCTCGCTTGGGTTTCAACTTCAACAACGGATACAAAAAGCAAAATACTTCAAATGACTTACATGACCAAAGAACAAGAATGGTAGAAGAAACGTGAGGCCTCTCCACATCCAAGACTGGAAACCTTCTGTAAATACAAACCCACGATGCTCAGTTAGTCTAGACAAGGTGGAAAGATCTGCTCTCTTCCGAGACCTCCTCGAATCAAATGTTCACTGTTGGATTTGGCCACTCAATGTGGTTAATTTAAAATAAAAACACAGCCCCACTCTCCTCTATCAGTCCTACCTCGACGTTACACCTACAATTTGTGCCAACAGCTTATGCAGGAAGCACACAACACAGGCTTCAGCCAAGTGGCCATGGGGTGGTCAAGAGGGGACCAGTCCTTAGCGGGGTTAAAGGTCAGTTAGTGGATGCTGACACAGCCAGTCAAGGGACTTGAGAGATTCCAGTCCCCTGCTGGATGTGGTCAGTCAGTAACCTGGCCCTCCCACAGGTCAAGTCTAACCAGCCCGAGGATGACAGGGAGATCACTCAGGGAGCTGGGGAGGTTCTATACGGGGCTGGCCTGTCAGATCAGTCCAGACGCTGGGTCATGGTCAGCCCTGAGGACTTGTTCACCCGATATTTATCAAAGGACAGCCCCACAGTGTTCTGGGCAAAGTCAGCAACCAGAGTCTGGGGCTGGGCTCCATGGGACTGGGTCACTGGTGACAGCAGTGTGGGGCAATGTGGATAGGGTGAGGTTGGGAGAGGGGAGCAGGGAGTCACTCAGGTTGGCTTTTACATGGAGAGGGTGTAAGGCTCACCAGGTCTTGGGAATTTCTAAAATCATAGGCTCTGGGGGTAAACTGGGGACAAATATCATTACATTAAGGAACTCCATGGTGGAGGGTGTCACTCAGAAGTCACAGGGGCTACAGCGACAGCAGCTGCAAAAGGAACTCAACGGATGGGGCCTTGCAAGGTCATACCACACCTCATCAGATCCAGAGTGTGGTGGACCCACACCCAATGTTTAACAGCATCATGGAAGAATTAATCAAGATCGTTAAATCATTACTGATTTAATTTAACATCATCAATGTGACACAAAGACCATCCAGGAGCTATTTATTCTAAAAGGGCCTATGTAGGAAGACAATGAAGAAATCAACTGGATCGTTTACAATGCTTCAGCAAATTCTAGCAGCCATTGGCTATGCAACTGTAATTTACACCCATTCACTTTATCTGGATCACCAGCCACAGCATCCATTAAAGATCAACTCTTTATCAAATTAATATCTAAATGAAAGTGGAAATAGAAATTAGAGTGCACATAATTTCATAGAATTTACAGCCCAGACAATGGCCAAAATGCCATTCACATTCCACACCAGCTCCCTCCCATTGACCCATTGACTCATTGACAATGGAGTTAGCAATGAGTGCACTCACCTACAGTCAGGTCCATGTTATGTCTCTCTCCCAGGGCTCGGAGTCTGTACAGGCAGCCACTCTGATAATAATACTGTAGGAACTGCACAAAGCCTACACAATACAAGCACAGTGTGTGAGCCAGGAGCCCAGACATTCAAACCCCAAAGGCAACCTCTGGTAATCCCTCTCCTGGCAGAACTGTATGGACTCACCTTTGGTTCTTGTTATATTGCTGAGTCATGAAATTGGGCACTTAGAGCTGGATTACTGCTGAGTCATGATGACTCCCAAGCCATTTAAAAACAGAGAGACAGACAGACTCGTTTCCGGGATTCCTGAACCCATTCCCAGCAGCAATGATTTTCACAGTACAGGTGCCAAGTTCACACCTGGCAGGCCTGACCTGACCAGCTCCATTATAATACCTCTTAACACCCTACAATATTCACAGAGCAAAACAGGCTTCTCTGTGATGTAAGGTTTAGGAGCCCTCAGAGGAGGGTGAACCTGGATTTGGGAACTCATCAAAAAGTATGTTCAATAGCTCTTACCCAAATCCCTACCATCCACTACCATGAGCTGTCATGGCCTCCATGACCACTCAATACCAATTCATACACATCCCCAGTTAAGATTCAACCCGGTCTCGTTATACTTTGCTGGGAGCCCAGACCGATAAAACCTATTCTGACAAGCAAACAGTTTACTTGCTTGATTGACAACTCTAAGTGGTTATAGCACACTGTTCTTAACATGATCTCTGTTGTCAATACCTCATGTTTATTTCATCAAGATTAGCCTCAGCCGGTGATAAAGACTGTGGGGAAATAGTTTTGGTTCAGTATTTCACAGAATGAACGAGGGTTCTGTACGGAACATGACGGCAGGGGCAGATCATGACTCATCAAATACAGAAGAGATTGACTTTCTCTGGAAGATAAACTTTATGCAATACTGCATCGGGTCACGAGGCATCTGCATGTCCCATAACTAACCCATCTAGCCTGCACATCCCTGGATACTTAGCCAATTTCACATGGCCAACCCATCTAACCAGCACATCTCTGGACTGTGGAAGGAAGCCCACGCTGACATGGTGAGAATGCGCAAACTCCACACAGAGAGTTGCCCGAGGCTGGAATTGAAACCAGGTCCCTGGCGTTGTGAGGCAGCAATGCTAACCACTGGTTACGGGGAGAAGTGGGGGGAGCAATGGGGTTGAGAAACATGTCAGCCATGATCAAATGGCAGAGTAGACTCAAATGGTCCAAATGGCATAATTCTGCTCCTATATCTTTTCAAGGGGTTTGTGCTTCAGAGGAGTTGGTGACTCTGGGTGCATGCTCACTAGAAGGTTGGAGGCAGGAGACCTCCCCAATCTTCCATTGATTCATTTTCTTGTTGTGGGTGGCCAATTCATTCCATCACGTGGCTAGAAAAAACAAACCAGGCAGGCAGGTCATTGTACCATCCAGAAACTGCCATCAGCTCTTTTTGTCCTACTCAGCTAACAACGTAATTCCAGTGCTGGTGGCAGAGTGAAGAATGTGGCCCAGGACTTTGGAGAAACTGAGTTATCCAACCATGCTATGGGAATCTTCAATCTCCCAAACATCCAAAAGGATGGTATCTTGGACAATACGGACCCCGTATTAGGGACAGTCCAGCTGCTGCCATGTTGGTGACCAGTCTTACAGCACAGACTCCAGAGAATCACTCCCGCTGCACCTTCATGGAGGGAGTTTAATCATCTCTTAGCTGGTCCCCTTTGCAGACGGGAGGCAATATCTCACTAGCGTTTGAGCAGTTACATACTGTTTCCCAAAAACATGGGAACACAAGACTGCAGAGAATTGAAAACGCAAGCTGGAGACTTGAGAGGTTGGGTATAGAGGAATATCACAAACAGAACAGAAACATCACCTCACTCCATGTAGAATTCTTCTGTACCTGACCTGTAAGGTAGAAGCTGCAAACAGTCACCCCCAATGTTTAATAAAGATTGCCAAAGATTAGCAGGGCTGACAAAGGAGTTGTACATGTATATACCATTGGGTGAAAGGGAATGTTCAGGAGGGAGGAATAGAGCAGAAGCTACTTAAAAATTAGTTAAAATATATCTTTAAAGATTGTGGGGAAATAGTTTGGGTTCAGTATTAAAAACAACGAAAGAAAGAGGGGATGTAACACTGAGTGTACTTACTCTGATACATAGAAAACGAGAGGAATTGGTTTCGAAATATCTGGTACATTTTCGAATCGGGCCTGAAAAAGACAAAAGGTGAACCTGTAGTGGGAACATTGATGGGCGTGCGAGCATTTCTACAGGAGCCCTGTGTCTGACAAATGAAGACTGTTCTGCTGTGTGTGGGTTAAAACAGCTCAATGAGCTCGGTAATTGCCAGGGCAGCTACCGGAGTCCACAGCCCTTCAGTACAGAGGGGACAGGTAGGAAAGGAACTACATCCAGAGCCAACAGTATAGACACTGCCTTCTCCTGAATTCCCTTCCTCCATCCCTTCAGGATTCTGGGCCCTCATTCATGGAATACTCAGGTTACACCCACAGGGGAGACAGTGAGAGTGCACGCGAGCAAGAGACAGGGAGGAAGACAGCGAGCAAATGAGAGACAGAGCAAGAGAATGAGTGAGTGACAGAGAGTGAGATAGCATGATAAAGAACACACGGAAGTGCACAAGAGAGCCAGCACACAAGGGAGAAAGAATGAGAAAAAGATGTATACTGAGAAAGAATGACAGCATGCCAGAGGAAAGAGAGAGAAGGAGATAAATAAAAAGTGTGACACAGAGGAATGAATAACTTGCCCTGCGTGCTTGTATGTGACCAGTTTAAAGTACAGATGGTGGTAAATAGGGAACTGAGTAGGGAGGACTGTGACAGGGGTGGGTTGAGCCTGCTCTCTCCAGGCATGGGGACAGGGAAGAGATGAAGAAAAGGCTGTCCATTCACAGCCACCAGGAGATCCAGACCATAACCTAAACACTCAGAAAATCAGAAACTTCAACGCTGCTGGAACCCAGAGATCCTACCCAGAATAGCACAGAGTAAACAGACAGCACCAAACTGCCATAGTCAATTTAACCATTCCAATAGACATTCCTTGCAGGAATAGCCCAGGCTATACAATATCACTTGTATCTCACAGCCTCACTTCCCTTTGTAGTATAGAAGTTACATTTGAAATAGAACATACACACTCCTGTCTAAAAGGGTTTGTACCAGGCGGACACTACTTGACGGACATGGTGGAAGGCAGCATTTTGAGCACAGGGTCTGGAGCTCCACACAGGCCAGATCTGGGGGGACGGTGGGGGGTGGGGTTGCTGCTAGGCCCGTGGGCGGTGAGCAGTAGCCACACTCCGATTGACAGCTGGATCCCAGACTTTGTGAAGCCCACGTCATCCAAGCCCTGCTTCGAAAACAGGGGCTAGGTAAGAGGCACAAAGAGACAGACCTATCCAGTTTGAACAGCGGTAGACCATACAGCCACTCGAGCACGTTGCAACATTGTTTCCATATACTTTGCTGATATACCCTTCAAATCTAATAAAAATCCATCAATCTCAAACTTAAAACAGATTTGCCAAAAACAATTTCAATCCTCTACAAGCTCTCGTGTCTAAAAACTCTGGCTGTAATGTTTAGACTATACCTCCCCAACCAACACAGATATGGTGAACAGAACTCTTTGTTCCCCTTAATAGCTTGAAAACTCTCATTACATTACTACTTAACCTTCTACATTGTAAGGAATACAGAATTCATTTGTGGAATCTCGCCTTACCTTGGAATGCAGGTTTAAATGCTAAATCAGTGAGGGAATCGAATTTTATGGGGAAAAGACATGAAAATGGAGTTGAGGATGATCAGATTAGCCACGATATTATTGCTGCAGCAGACTTGATGGGCTGAATGGCCTATGTCTGCTCCTACACCTATGACCTTCCTGTTGGTAATTCTATATTGCACTCTCTCCATTGTGATGATCTCACCAGCGCCGTGTCAAACTGAAGCACAGCCTTCTAACCTGTTGTATTCTAATCCTCGAGATTTCAAGGCCAGTGTTCCCCTTGGGGAATTTTTGTACTTGTTCACAACATTTTAATGATTTATGCATCCTGACCCTCTTGGAGCTCCTCATTTAGAAAAGTACCCTGCCTTCCAGTTCCCAGACAATGATCACACATTTTCCAATATTTAAACTCATTTGTTACAACCTTGCTAATCTGTTAATATCTTCCTGTAATATTATGCTTCCACCTAAACTGCTCACAATGCCATCTATCTTTGTGTCATTTGGGTATTTGGCTCTGTATATTAGTAACTGAGCTGATAGGAAACAACGTGGGTAATTAAGGTTCTAACATTAACACTATTGTTGTCATTCAGAGCACCCACATGATCCCTACTTTCTGTCTCCTGCCATTCAGCAAGTTCCCAAGGAGATTGATAATTTGGCATCATTCCCATGGGCTTCAGCTTTAGAAACTGGTCGCTTATGAGGAATTTCATCAAATGCATTTTGGGAGCCAACATCAACAAGCGTTTCCCTGTTTTAACACATCCATGCTGGCTCTTACTGATCTGTTGAAAGCCCTATCCTTAATTCTAGACTGTCAAACCTTTCCTGATGACATGAGTGGTGGTGTCCCTTTACCTCTGGGTCAAAAAGCACCAAGTTCAATTCCCCCTTCAGAGGCTTGTTGGCCACAGAGGATGCATTTGTAACACAGCCAGTCAGGCTGGTGATCAGGCTGAAAATCCTTCCAATAGGCGGAAAGAGTGGGCCAGTCTCCTGGCCAGCCATATTTGACACAGAGTGGCACCCCTCACAAAGCTACGTCCTCTGTTGACAGGATAGCAACCGTTTCCAGGAAAAAGTCCCACAATGGATGCGGGCCTAAGCAGGGGCTTTGTCTCCCTTGGACGCACCCAGCAATGTGAAGAAAAAGGAAGAATTTTCCTCACAGTGGTGGGCTATAAACTACATCAATTTCCAGAATCGGGTGAAAGTAGCCTGGGCACCTACGTTTGTTTTCACCTGTACCTTTCTTCCCTCAAAACCCTGAGATGGGGAACGTCTGGTTCGGAGGAGTTCTCACTCATCAGAGCCATTACTTCCTACCTTACTGTGACTGTATGATAATCTGAGAGAGCTCCAGATGCAATAATTCAAGAGTTTTGGAAGAAAGAATCAAAACTGACTAACTAACAAGCCCCATAGAGACAGGGGGAGATAGAGCATTAAACCACAGTGGGTTATTCAAAAGCCTGTTTCTCAACTTTCCTGCGTTGTGTATTGCTATGGATTCATTACATTGTACTTACCAGGTCAGCATAACTCCAGACAGGAAGGCTGAAACATAATGATGCATTACCCACCAGCCTTTAATCCTGCAGAAACAAAAATAAAAATCACTACCAAAACATGACAATTGTAATCGATAGGAGATCGAGAAACTGTCTCACATAATACTAAAAAGAGTTATTCTGAATTCTTATTTCTGTATGTTTCTAATTTATTGCTGGACTTTTCATTTCTTTATTTTTCTAAATTTTTTCCCTAGGAATTTGTTCTTAAGATTCTGTACCTAAGTAGGCACTGTAAGTGGTGACTTGTAAACTTTTCACTCGTGAGTATATGTGACAATAAAGCTCATTCTAAACAGGACAGGACCAAGGGTTGCAGGTTTCAATTCACAACCACGCTGCCTCCATCAGGACGACAGAAGACATGGGACACTTGGGGTTCAAACGTTAGTCTTGTGACAGGCTGTGAGCACATGAGAGGGAAGAGGAAACGGTGGAGATGACTAAAATATATCAAGATTATCAATGGCTCTCCAGTGGGTTTGAAGTCCTATAGCTGCCCATTGGACTCCAGAAAGGCTATCTAGCAACCTCTGCTGGAATGTGTGTGTTTGCAGGTCGGTTGAGGATTGCAGATTGATGATTACAGTTCTGAGGAAGGGTCACCAGACCTGAAACGTTACCTCGGATTCTTTCTTCACAGATGCTGCTAGACCTGCTGAGCTTTTCCAGCAACTTTGTTTTTGATGTTGTTGAAGATTGCAGATGTTCCTGAGATTTTCCAGCAATTTGTGTGTTGGTTTTGTTTCTGATGTCCAGCATCCGCAGTCTTTTTTCATTTTTTTTTTGTTATGTGTGTCGAAGATTGCAGAGTGCTAGCCAGTGATCTCTCCACAGTCAATAAGTCAACACTGTTTCAATTCTTGCAGGAACTAGCAATACGGCTAAATTAAGGACGGTCTCTTAGCACTAAAACCAAAGTAATAGATTCAGAGAAACTGCAGGAGGACTGTGCAATACAAAACATCTTTCTCCTTTTCACTTCTGGTTTTTGCACAAGGGACATCAGGAGCAGACAATGCTGCTGCTCGCTTTGCATGTGGGGGTAGTTCGAGAGACTGTAGCAAACAGGATTGATGCAGCTCAATGACCTGTAGGAAAGTACCCAATCCATTTTCTGCTTCATTTTAAAAACCAAGAATGCAAGGAAAAGGTTCACAGTACGAGAGATAGTTTAAAATTGGATTACCAGGATTAGATTTACCAGGATATTACCAGGAATGCAGGGTTTGGGTTATAAGGAGAAAGTTGGATAGGCTGGGAATTTTTTCCCACTGGAATGTAGGAGGTTGAGGGGTGACTGACAGAGGTTGAAAAACCATGAGAGGTACAGATAAGGTGACTAGCAGGTGTCTTTTCCCTAGTGTGGGAGATTTCAAGAATAGGGGGCATATTTTAAGGTGAGAGGAGAAAGATTTAAAAAGGACGAGGTACTTTTTTTTTTCACACAGATGGTGGTCCATGTGTGGAATGAACCAGAGGAAGTGGTGGATGCAGGTACAGTTACAGCGTTTAAAAGGCATTTAGATAATAACATGAAGAAGAAATGTTTGGAGGGATATGGGCCAAGTGCAGGCAGATGGGACTAGTTTAACAAGGTGTACAGCTGGATGAACACAGCAGGCCAAGCAGCATCAGAGGAGCAGGAAAGCTGACGTTTCGGGCCCAGACCCTTCAAGACGGATCTAGGCCTGAAACGTCAGCCTTCCTGCTCCTCTGATGCTGCTTGGCCTGCTGTGTTTATCCAGCTCCCCACCTTGTTATCTCAGATTCTCCAGCATCTGCAGTTCCTACTATCTCTGGGACTAGTTTAGTTTGAGATTATATTCGGTATGGACTGGACCAAAGGGTCTGTTTCCATGCTGTATAACTATGACGGTACAATCAGGCAGTGACAAGACTGCTTTTCAAATGGTAGAGTATTCTAAAGTGCAAGGAAAGAGTAAGTTTGAAGCGACACTAATAGGTCTTGATTTCATCAGTTATAAGGATTACACATTATAAAGGAGTTAAAGAAAGCTAATGCGCTTAGGAAAAAAGCCAGAGGGATAACTCAGAGGTACTCAGCAACATTGATAAGCAAGTGGTAAGCCACGTTGAAATGGAGGCATTAGTATCTAAAAGTTAGAAAGAGATTTTTTAAAGAGCAAATATTTTCTTTGGTGCTTTTATTTAAAGTCCATGGGATATCGCACACAAGGACAGAACTTGTCGCATAACCTGATACGTCCTTTGAGAGCAGTTAATAGTTGACCACATTGCAGTGGGTCTAGAGATATTTGTAGACCATAACGGGTAAGGATAGCAGATTTCCTTCCCTAAAGGACATTAGAAAATCAGATGACGTTTTACTACAGTGATAGTCACCATTACAAAGACTAGCTTTCAATTCCATTGATTAATGGATTTAAATTGTGTTGGTGTTGTGTGATTTAAACCAATATCCACTGAGCATTTAGCCTAGGTCTCTGGATTGCTAGTCCAGCGATAATGGCCACTACATCACGGTCACCCAAGGAGTGAGATAACTTTGCTGGGTTTTCCAGAGACCCACCTCTTACCTGGATCCATTGTTGATGAGGATGCTCTCTCGAATTGTAAGTGTACAGTAGTACCACACCAAAAGGAAGTTGAACACAGAATCTACCACCCTGCACAAGAACAAACACAGGCAAAAGATGTTTAACAACCTTCTCAAAACAGCGGAATTACCAACAAATTCAGTGTCAAACACGCTTATTCTAACTGAAAGGTTAACAGGCACTCACAGTGCGAATCAGACTGACTTCCTTTCTCTCCACAGATGCTGCCTTCCTGCCATATTTTCTGATTTTGTCAGATTTCTGGCATCTACAGTTCTTCGTTTTATCGTACTGCTGTACTGCATATCAGAATATAATCTAAACTTGTACTAAACCCCCGGTAGAGAAATGGTGTGCAAGTACTTTGTACAGTAGATAACAGGCCTATCTCAATAGCCCTGCAGATTTACTCACAGAGTAGCTCTGCCAGAAAGATAGTAGTTTTGACCCCTGGTCTATAAATTAGCAAAGCTCAGTTTCAGCAATTGAACTGGTGCTGTCATTGGTCTCAGTATCAATGAAATGGGAAGGCAAAATAAAAACAAATTCCCAAAGTTTCAATTCTTAGGTACCTTTCAAATAACACGTGTCATGATGTGAGAGGAGGCCTTTCAGCGCACTGACTTTCTCCAGAGCAATCCAGTCAGTCCCATTCCCCTCACTCCATCCCAGGAGCTGCTGCATGTTTTATTCCTCCAGGGACCAGCCATTTTCCTTCTGAAACCAGTGATGGTTTTCACCTGCACCTCCCCCTCAAGGGCAACCCAATCCCAATTGTTACAATATGCTGCAGGGAAAGGTTCCTCTTTTAAAATCACATCCGCACCCCCCAAAACATGAATTAGTTCAAAGATGTGCAGGCTAAGTGGGTTAGCCATGAGGAATGCAGGGTTACGGGGATAGGGTAGGGGGAGGGTCAGGGTGAGATGCTCTTCAGAGGGTTGGTGGAGATGTAATGGGCCAAACAGCCTCTATCTACACTGTAGGCATGCTATGATTAATTCTGTGTTACCTGAACTCTGTAGCATTAAATTCTTTTACTGATCTAGACTTTCTGAACTTGTTATGACCTTGTACACCTCTGTGAGATCCCCTCATTCTCTTTTGTTCCGAGGTGAACAACTCTAATTTTTCAAACCTAACTTTGCGGTTAAATTCCTTTAACCCTGGGATCGGGCAAGTAAATCTCCCCTATAACCCCTCGAGCAGCGTCACACACCCTCCCCACAATGTGGTGTCCAGAACTAGACTCTAACTGTGGCCCAGCACTGCTTTAGAAAGGCTCAGCCCAACACATTTTCTGTCGGTCTCAATCCCTTTAGGGAGCCCAAAACTCCAATGCCCTTTTCTCACTGCGCTCTCAATAATGTCCTCCCACCCTCAAAAGGTCAACTTACATCAAACCCCAGACCCTGCTGTCTCTGTACACGATTTCAAACTCTGTCTGCACTGGCGCGGTCTATTCCTTCTACCAAAATCACCTTGTACCTTTCTGTACTAAAGTCCATTAGCTGCTTGTCTGTCCAACTACTAGCCCATTCACGTCCCGCTGTAACGAACCGGCATCATCTTCACTGTCTGACACACCTGTATATTTGGTATCATTGGAGATTTGACCTTGTATTGTAATATCCAAATCACTTGTGTAGAACGTAGTGGTCCTAGCACTGACCCTTGAGGAACACCAGTGTCTACCATCCTCCTGTCTACAAACTGACACATTTGTTTTCTTTCAACAAGGTTTGAACCAGCTGTACTGGGTCCCCTTATCAGTTTTATCACCAGCCCTTGTCTAAATGTTTTCTTAAAAATCAATTCAGACAATATCCATTGCATTCTCTTTATCAACTTTCTCTGTTATTTCAGCAAAAACAGTAGATTAACCAAGAACTAACCTGCACTAGCTTTCCTTAAGTAACTCACTTCTCCAAATGCCTGATACTTTTATCTGATTATTGCTTCCAAACCTCAGTCCAACATTGATGTTAAAATGACTGGGTTTGTAGTAGTTAGCAATGTTCTGATACTCTTTCTTGAGCATTTGTCGCTATCCAATCCTCTGGCCCATCTCCTGTAGTTTCAGGGAAGATTGCACCAACAAGTCCTACCCCCACATTCTCAGGAAACGGAGATACAAGCCATCTTGACCAGGCGATTTACCGGTATGTCCTGCCTGTCAGTTTTCTACCCATCATTACCAAGTCCACTTCTACCAATATTTTGTCAGGATCATCCTCCTCAGTAATACACCGACACAACGTAGTCAAAATGTTCTAACGCTGCCCTGTGGCCTCAAAGCATGTATTACCCTTTTTTGTCCACTTTTACAATTACAACATTTAAAAGGCATCTGGATGGGTATATGAATATGAATGGTTAAGAGGGATATGCGCCAAGTCCTGACAACCAGGACTAGATTTATATTGGATATCTGATTGGCATGGATGCTTTGGACCAAAGGGTGTATTTCCTTGCTGTATACCTCTATGACTCTATGAGTCCCATTCAGTTTCTGGTCAATGGTAACCCCCAGGATTTTGATAATGGGAGACTCAATAATGGTAACACCATTGAATGTTAAGGGGTGGTGGTTAGATTGTCTCTTATTGGTGATGGTCATTGCCTGGTATTTGTGTGGCACAAATGTCAGTCACCACTTGTCAGCCCAAGCCTGTATATTGTCTGATCTTGTTGCATTTGAACATGGACTGCTTCGGTACCTGAGGAGTCACAAACGGTGCTGAACATTGTGCAATCATCAGCAAATAACCCCACTTCTGACCTTATGACGGAGGGAAGGTCATTGATGAAGCAGCTGAAGATGGTTGGGCCTCGGACACTACCCTGAGGGACTCCTGCAGAGATGTCCTGAAGCTGGGATGGCTGACCTCCAATAACCATGACCATCAAGCTATGTGCCAGGTATGACTTCTGGCTTGCCCCCAATACCTACTGATTCCAGTTTTGCTCAAGCTCCTCGATACCTCATTCGGTCAAATGCAGCTTTAATGTTAAAGGCTGTCACTCTCACCTCACCTCTGGGATTCAGCTCTTTTGTCTATGTTTGAACCAAGTCTGTAATGAGGTCAGGAGCTGAATAACCCTGGCGGAACCCAAACTGGGCGTCACTGAGCAGGTGCTGCTTATTGATGACACCTTCCCTCACTTTACTGGTGATTGAGAGTAGACTGATGGGGCGGTAATTGGCTGAGTTAGATCTATCTTGCTTTGTGTGTACAGGACATACTTGGGCAATTTTCCACATTGTCGGGTAGATACCAGTTGTAACTGTACTGGAACAACTTGGCTAGTGGAGCGGCAAGTACTGGAACACAAGTCTTCAGTACTATTGCTGGAATGTTGTCAGGGTACGTAGCCTTTGCAGTATCCAGTGTCCCCATCCGTTTCTTGATATCACGTGGAGCAAGTCCAATTGGCTGAAGTATCTGTAATGCTGGGGACCACTGGAGGAAGTCGTTGTGGATCGTCCACTTGGCACTTCTGGCTGAAGATTGCTGCAAATGCTTCAGGCTTATCTTTTACACTGATGTGCTGGGCCCTTCTATTATTGAGGATGGGGATATTTGTGGAGCCTCCTCCTCCAGTGAGTTGTTTAATTGTCCACCACCATTCACGACTGGATGTGGCAGGACTGCAGAGGTTAGATCTGATCTGTTAGTTGTGGGATTGCTTAGCTCTGTCTATCACTTTCTGCTTTCGCTGTATGGCATGCAAATTGTCCTGTTTGGTGGCTTCACCAGGTTGACACCTCATCTTCAGGTATACCTGAGATGGATCATCCATTTGGCACTTCTAGCTGTAGCATAGAAACTCAAACTGATTCCAGCCCATAAACCATTTCCAATCATCAATTCTAATCTCAGCAACAGGTAAACCCCCATTCAGAAAGAAAATGCATTTCTGCCATATTGATCACAACCTGAAGACATCATAACACACACTTAAGAGACAAATAATGTACTGGATAACAAAGGAAATGCAGCAACCAATTTGCGGACAGCCAGGTCCCATACACAGCAATGTGAGAATAACCAGCGATGTTGGTTCAGAGACAAAAATGAAAGAAAAATGTCTGGAGACCGGGTGAAGCTCTTCTTCAAAGTAGTGCTGTGAGACTTTCAATGTCCACCTGAAGGACTCTGTTTAATGCTTCATCCAAAAGGCAGTGCCTCCAACAGCGCAGCACTCCCTCAGTGTGGAGTGGTGAACTTGGCTTATATGCCTTAGGTTGTTGTAGTGGCACTCGAACCTTTGACCCTCAGTTGGCACCTAAGGGACTTGTACACTAACAAAAGCTGCTGTCAACTGAAAGTGTATGCAAGTGCTCTAATATCGTAGAAATATGAAAAATTTCTTAGTGTTTCTTGTCAGGAGCTAGTTGTCAAAAGTCTTTTGATTTAAATTCACTCATGGGATGTGGGCGTCACTGGCTAGCCCATAGGGCAGTTAACTGTCAACCACATCGCTGTGGGCCACGTGGTTTTTTACCCCGACAATCGACAATGGTTTCATGGTCATCATTAAACTCCATTCCATATTCTTTATTGAATCTAAATTCCATCATCTGCCATGGCGGGATTTGAACCTGGGTCTCCAGAACGTTAGCCGAGTTTCTGGATTAAAAGTCTATCGATAATACCACTAGGCCATTGCCTCCCTGTGGTCTGGTCAAAACGTCAAATGTCAGTGAGCATGCAAAGGTATCTGGAAAATCAGATACACTCCTGACCTCTCCAATGGCACTGGCCTCAGATAAGGTATCCTGTTGGGGCTGTCGTCCTCTGTGCCGAATGGAGCATATCTGTTACCTGCCCAGGGACTAGGGAGGAGGGGTATTGAGAAGGGGCCACTCTCCCAGTCGTACGGTCATTGCATTTACCAACCAACTTCTCACCTGGAGTTTAACAAGAATCTGCAGCTGAAGGAGATGAGGAGGAGAATGATGGTAAGACATAGCTTGAATTTCTCATATTCATCCTTGTAGGCAAACCTGCAGTATGGACAAAATGGACAAGGTCACATGGAAGACTTAAGGAGAACTTTACCCATCATAGTCTAGGAGGGGGCCCAGTCGATACTTACTTGGCCTGTTTGCTGAGCAGGGTCACATTGACATTTCCCAGAACCAGACTCAAGTACAGCCTGTAACAGAAGGAGAAGAATCATTGTCCTTCCTGAGGTTGGAGCAGAAATCAAGGCCCATTTAAGCGCGACAAAACTCCTGGTATTTAGGTCAATTGTGTCAGCTTTCAAACCAATGTGTGAGTAAAATGCTTGCAAGATGCACACCAATAAATGTAACTGCTCGAGCAGCTGAATAGACACCACTCGACCCAACTAGCTACACGGCAGTTCAGCAAAAGGTTTACCAGATTTGTCCCTGGAAGGTCCTGTGGTGAGAGTAAATTGGACCAATATTCTCTGGGGATGGGAAGAATGAGAGGTGATCTCATTGAAAGATTCTGAAAGGGCTCAATGGGGTTAGACACAGAAATGGTTTCTGCTGAGCAGCAAACATCAGTTTGCGCGGAGAAACAGTCCGACAATGTGGGGTCAATCCTATCGGACAGACGGGAGGAGGAATGGCCTCAGTCAGAGGATTGTGAATGTTTGAAAGTCTCTAACCCAGATAATTGTGGATGCTCCATCAGTGAATGTACTTAAGGCTGGAACAGATACATTGTCAGTCTCAAGGAATCAAAGGACACAAGGAGGGGCAGCGGGGTTCGGACTCGTTCTGTTCCTAGGTCTTGTGCCGGAGAATCTTTTACGCTGACAAAATATCGAGCCTTCAACCATTAAATGTAGGAATAATTAAAACTCCGCTAGGAAGCTGCCCAAGAAAAATGACCCAAGGGTCTGTTTCCATGCTATATGACTCTCTAAATAATACACGTGGAAAAACTACATATTAATGTCCATTGATGAACAACACTGGCGACAAGCTAGAATTTACTTTATAATTTGCTTTAAAGAAGAGATTCCCAATCTATCAAAAGCCTAGTATTTGAACATGTGTATGAATAGGCACAGCCAAGTCAATCTTTTATAAACAAAGCTGCTTTAGCACTCAAAGGATTTAAGTAGACAGGGTCACTCGAAGCACTTACCCGTTTTTTTTTGGGAGGAAAGCTTCCATTTCAAAGAAGATGTTTTGTCTTTCCTTCATCAGTCCCTGGATGAAACCAATGTCTCTCCAATGCTCTTCACCCTCTGGCAACTGACATCTAGGACGGGAGAAACCAGATTAAGATGTAACATCACCGAACCGTAGGAGCAAACAAACTTCACTCAGCCGGCTCCCTCTCACTGCTTAGTCAACAAATATTCAAGCCCCCATTCCAGGCCTGAACACATGGTCAATACCAACATTTCACCTCTCAATTGTAGGGCCCTGGGGAGTGTTGCCGAACAAAGGGACCTAGGGGTGCAGCTGCATAGTTCCTTGAAAGTGGAGTCTCAGGTCGACAGGGTAGTGATGAAGGCATTTGGCACGCTTGCCTTTATTGGTCAATCTATTGAGTATAGGAGTTGGGATGTCATGTTGCAGCTGTATGGGACATTGGTTAGGCCACTTTTGGAATACTGCATTCAACTCTGGTCTCCCTGCTATAGCAAAGATGTTGTTAAACTTGAGAGGGTGCAGAAAAGACATACAAGGATGTTGTTGAGCCTGGAGGGTTTGAGCTATAGGGAGAGGCTGAATAGACTGGGGGATTTTTCCTCCTGGAATGTTGGAGGCTGAGGGATGACCTTACAGATGTTTATAAAATCATGAGGGGCATGGATAAAGGTGAATAAGCAGGGTCTTTTTCCTAGCGTGGGGTAGTCCAAAATCAGAGGGCATAGGTTTACAGTGAGAGGGGAAAGATTTAAAATGGACCTGAGGGGTAACTTTTTCACACAGGGGGTGCCAGAGGAAGTGGCGGAGGCTGGTACAATGACAACATTTAAAAGGCACCTGGAGGGTATATGAATAGGAAGGCTTTAGAGGGATATGGGCCAAATGCTGACAAACGGGACTAAGATTGGGATGTCTGATCGGCATGATCGAAGGGTCTATTTCTGTGCTGCTTAGCTCTAGGACTCTATAACTCGACTTGTCCATCAACATCCTGGGAGCTGCCATTGACCACAAACTGAACTGGACCAGTTAATACAGCAATTCTAACAGCAGGTCAGATGCTAGGAATTCTGCGATGAGTAACTCACCTCCTGACTTCCCAAAATCTGCCTACAATTAACAAGACACAAGTCAGAAGTGTGATGGAATATTCCCCACTTGCCTGATGGGTGCAGCTCCAACAACACTCAAGAAGTTCACCACCATCCAGGACAAAGCAGTCCATTTGATCAGCACTCCACCCATCACTTTAAACGTTCAATCCTGTGGGATCATGTTCAATAATGACTGAGATGGGTGAGTGGCGAAAAAAGCCTCTTTATTGAGCACCCACAGTGGCACAGTTCGAGGTGGTAATGAAATCCAAAGCACAGGTTTACAGTAATCTCACATACATTAAAACATTAGCACTATGGTGTCATGTAGTTGTATCTATTGTACACAGGTTCATGTGACATCTGTCCTGGGGAAGCAGGAGTTTGTTTAAGCACCTGCTAAATGCTGGGTGTTCCTCCTGATGGGATTAGACGGTCTGTCTGGTCTGAACTTGCATAAGTAACAGGTGTTAGTCCTTTTGTCTTTAAAGTTAGTAACGTTAGTAAAAATACTAGACCTATATGATCTAAATATGTGAAAAATTAAACGTGTACTAAATAAAAGTATAGAGATATTAAACTGATCTCCTGCAACTGGGTTGTGAGATTTTTTTTACAATTGTCGGTTTTGGTAGTTCGTATACATTCATTCATGCACTTTTATGGAAGCGCTGTTTATATAGTAAGTTTCTTTAAAGGGGTAGTACCCTATTTAATATGTATTTGAAAACTACATACTCGTGGAGGAAACTGTTAGATGTTCTGCAACCTATTTAGGTCCCGAGAGGCAGTTACTAAGGGCTAATTAATATTATAATCTTTCTATAAAGTGAGTTATGAAGACATGATGATAGGGATGGCATTGTTCTGAGTAGGTTACAGTATTAACACTTATTCGGGGTGGCCTTCGATAAAGAAACAGGTATAAACGTTGCTTGCAGTATGGAGTCAATAAGAATTAGAAGGTGTAAAGAAGCAGTAATGGGTTGGAAGGGATATTAATTTTGTTTAATGCAGTTTTATGAGTGAGTGAATGGAAACGCGGTATAGTAAACATAGTGTGCTTGTGAGTGAGTTGGCAAGGAGAATCATAATACAATATCTCACAATCCCATCACGACTGATATGTTGGCAGCAGTGTGTACCACCGACAAAATGCCATGCAGCATTTCTCAAGCCTCCTGCAACAGCACCTTCCAAAACCTGGAGCCTCTACCATCCAGAGGGACAAGCGCAGCAGATATATGACAATACCACCATCAAGTCATACACCATGCTAAAGTAGAAATCTATCACCATTCTTTCACCATCGCTGGGTAAAAATTCTAGAATCCAGAACTGTGGGTGATGTCCCTACATCCAATAATTGCAGCAATTCAAGAAAACTGCTAAGCACAACCTCAACAGGGCTGTTCGAGAGGGACAACAAATGCTGGCCAGCCAGTGTCACTCACATCCCAGGGATGATTAAAAAAGTAATTCCAAAGGCTTTGCACTGGCCTGACCATGGTTTATTCCTCAAACAATGATGGAGCTGCCTGCTCTGATTTCCTACATTAGAACAAATGTTTCCAAACTACGACGTGTGAAAGACACTACTTTAACTGCAAGTTCTTTCTGCTGGCTCCTCCTTCTGCAGGTTTTGGTCTCACATTCAGAAGTCAGTCTATTCTGCCATTCACAGCGTCTCGCGCCACACCTTTTATTTCTTTCCTTGCCTTGTGATTACTGCCCCTCAATCTTGCCCCAGCAATCCTGTCATCATTTAACCTTTCTGTATTCCACATACCTTCCCTTCTGTTATTCCCCCGGCCAACCCTTTCACTTGCTTTAAACTTGTTTCTAACTTTTCCCAATCCCAACGAACGGT
Source organism: Ginglymostoma cirratum (assembly GCA_024137785.1). NCBI lineage: Eukaryota > Metazoa > Chordata > Chondrichthyes > Orectolobiformes > Ginglymostomatidae > Ginglymostoma > Ginglymostoma cirratum. The sequence continues at coordinate 7,276,303 of JAHRHZ010000095.1, read as the reverse complement.
CATCAACCTGAAACATTAATTTCTGTCTCCACGGTGGCTTCCCAATCTGCTGAGTATTCTCAGCACTTTTTGTATTTATTCATTTTTTGCTTTTTTTAATTTTTCCTTCTCTCCCTTTTGCCCTACTGGATAAAGAATTCAACGTTACAGAGTGAATACGTCGACAGAGTGTGAACACTTCAGTAAACCAAATTCAATGGCCTGGTCTATAGAAAGTAATACTTACTGTTCAAGACTTTTGGAGAGTTCCTTGTATTTCTTCTTCTGTCGTTCGATGGAACTGAGGCAGGCATTCTGAAGTTTGATCACCTCTTCCAACTGCTGCTTGTAGTGTTTGTGTGTTTCCTGGAGAAGAGACCGGAACCAGTTAAATACTATGTAGAATCAAATGTAGAAATTTCAGGGTGCACTCAACTTCACTTTGACCTGGAGGTTAGTAATTATTACAGAGGCTGAATGTGCTTACAAACCTTCATGTTTTCTATGCTCCTCTAATTCCTAATTGATTCCTGGCATGGCATGACTGATGTATGAGGCGAGACTGGATTGGTTAGCAGTATATTCACTCTCACAATCCGCCCTGAGGATGAAAATTCAGCCCAATGGGGATGGCACGGTGGCTCAGTGTTTAGCACTGCTGCCTCACAAAACCAGAGATACAGGTTCGATTCCACCTTTGGGCAACCGTCTGTGTGGAGTTTACACATTCTCCCCATCTCTGCGTGGGTTTCCTCCCACAGTCCAAAGATGCACAGGTTAGGTGGATTGGCCATGCTAAATTGCCCATAGTGTCCAGAGATGTGCAGGTTAGATGAGTTAGTCATGGGAAATGCAAGGATACAGGGATAGGCTAGAGGAGTAGGTCCGGGCGGGATGCCCTTTGGGCTGTGTGGGCTCGATGGGCTGAATGGCCTGCTTCCAAACTGCAGGGATTCCATTCTGTTCTATGATTCATCTTATTAGTGGAGATCATCAAATGCCCAGGTCTCTAGCTCTGGAAGTACCTCCTTAAACATACCCACCTCTCTCTCGCCACTTTGACATTCCTTAAAACCTATGTTTTGGCTAACATCTCGGTCACTGACCCTAATACTTCTTTACGTTGCTTTGTGTTTGAAAATGCTTCACTCGGCATATTTCAGCATATTGCAAGTGCTATATAAATGCACACTGTTGTTGGATTTTGTTCAAATGCACAACATCTGCAAACTCTCAGCTTTTTTGGTCCCCCGCAGTATCACATCCAGATCTGAAAGCAACCAACTCCACAGCTCAGACTAGTACCAACCATAAAACTAGATCTTTCAACAGGGGAGAGAACAAGATGAATCCACGTTGAATTTTCTTTCCCAGTTCAGGGAAGGAGAAATGGTGCGAGAAAAGGAGAGAAAGAAAAAATGGAATCCGAAAGAACTTGCATTTGTATAGTGTCTTTCAAATCCTCAGGACATCCCAAAGCACTTCAAAGCCAATGAACTAAAGCCAATAGGCTTAATATCAGAGGGGAACAGTGCAGGTAATGTTTGAGTGGGTTCAGGGATACAGACAGGACATTTGGAATACTGATGCTTCAGCATCTTTGACTTTACCAATGATGTTGTTAAATTTGAGAGGGTGCAGAAAAGATTTACAAGGATGTTGCCAAGGTTGGAGGGTTTAGGGTATAGGGAGGGGCTGAATAAGCTGGGGCTTTTACTCCCAGAGCATCGGAGGCTGAGGGGTGACCTTATAGAGGTTTATAAAATCATGAGGGGTATATGGGATTAATGATGTGACCATGCAGAAGCACCTGTTGGCTGAAGCCCAACTGGACTTCAAAACAGGCACTACAACTGGCTTAATCATTAGAAAATGTGGCAAGTGGAGCTTATAAGTTACAGGTTTTTTTGACGGAAGAGGACTCCCTTGCCAGGCTGACGGAGCTTGGGGCACACCAGATGAGTGAAGGTAATTGCAGAGCCTCACTCAGGACATACCCGAAACAGAGGGACTCTAGGTCAGCCCACTGCAAAGCCCCAAAACAAAGCCAAGCCTTGGCCAAATAGTTAAAATTTTCTCGAGGATCCTGGCTGGCAAGCCATTGCAGTTGCTGCCGGAATGCAGACTCAAAGCAGCAAGAGTCCCACTTGGCCTCAACTGAGTAAGAGAACTCATAGGCCAGGAGCGTGGAGAATGCACACCCTGGAAAGTCCATCTACATCTGGAACAGTTAAATTGCTCAGCACCATCCAAATCAGAACTAAAACTAATGCCTGGTTAAACAGTTACCCAGTACTAATGAAGGTCAATACTGGAGTGGCTTTATCAGTGATTGCAGAGCCAGTCTTTACCAAAATTCACTCTGGACTCCAACCCTTAGGTTTGCACAAGACCTTGACTAGACTAAGAATCTACTCCAGGGAACCTTTACAGATTAACGGTACAACTTCTGTTCTAGTCTCTTATGAGAAGCAGCTGGCTCAGTTACCACTGACTGTAGTAAAAGGCTCGGGCCCAAAATTGATGGGGCAAAATTGAGCGAGAAAGATTCAACTTGATTGACTCAACATTTTTCGGTTAGGAAATGGCTGCCTGAGGTGCAGATCGAAATTGGCGGATATGATGTGGTGGGCATCACGGAGACATGGCCGCAAGGGGATCAGGATTGGGAGCTGAATATTCAAGGATATACATCTAATCGAAAAGATAGGCAGGTGGGCAGATGGTGTGGTTTTGCCTTATTAGTAAGAAATGAAATTAAATCTGGCTAAGTTTGCAGACGATACAAAGATAGGTGGAAAGGCAGGTAGTATTGAGAAGGTGGCAAGGCTGCAGAAGGATTTGGACAGATTAGGAAAGTGGGCAAAGAAGTGTCAGATGGAGTATAATGTGGGAAAGTGCGAGGTCATGCACTTTGGTAAGAAGAATAAAAGCATGGACTATTTTCTAAATGGGGAGCAAATTCAGAAGTCTAAAGTGCAAAGAGACTTGGGAGTTCTAGTCCAGGATTCTCTCAAGGTAAGCTTGCAGGTTGAGTCAGCAGTTAGGAAGGCAAATGCAACTCTGGCATTTTTTTTGAGAGGACTTGAATATATAAGCAGGGATGTACTTCGGAGGCTCTAAAAGGCTCTGGTCAGGCCACATTTGGAGTATTGTGCGCAGTTTTAGGCCCTATATCTCAGGAAAGATGTACTGGCTCCAGAGCGTGTTCAGAGGAGGTTCACGAGAATGGTCCCAGGAATGAAAAGCTTAACACATGAGGAATGTTTGAGGACTTTGGGTCTATACTTGATGGAGTTTAGAAGGATAAGGGGGATCTAATTGAAACTTACAGAATACCGAATGGCCTGGACAGAGTGGATGTTGGGAAGACATTTCCATAGGTAGGAGAGACTAGGAACCAAGGGCACAGCCTTAGAGCAAAGACAAGATCTTTTAGAACAGAGATAAGGAGGAACTTCTTCAACCAGAGAGTGGTGAATCTATGGAATCTATAGAGGCCAGGTCATTGAATATATTTAAGATGGAGATAGATAGGTAAAAACTAAAAGAACTGTGGATGCTGTAAATCAGGAACAAAAACAAAGTTGCTGGAAAAGCTCAGCAGCATCTGTGAAGGAGAAAACAGCGTTAACGTTTTGGGTCCGGTGACCCTTCCTCAGATAGATAGGTTCTTGATTGTCAAAGGAACTAAGGGTTAAAGGGAGAATGGGATTGGGAAACTTATCAGCCATGATTGAAAGGCAGAGCAGAGTGGATGGGCTGAATGGCCTTATTTCTGCTCCTATGTCTTATGGCCTTTTGGTCCTAATTAAATACCCGGATGTTTTCAGGAAGGTCTAGGGACTATCAAAGGAGCCAGAGCCAGGCAATACTTGCATGTTGACCAAAAAGCAATTCCATGATTCTGCAAGGCCCACGCAGTGCCATTTGCCTTATGTTCAAAAATAGAGGCAGAAATCAGGGTACTGGAAAGCGAAAGAACCATCAAACCAGTCCAGTTTGCAGAACGAACGTACCGATCGTGAAGCCTGACAGCTCGCTCTACCTTTGTGGGGATTTCATACAAATGGTAAACTGCTTCTCACAGCTGGATAAGTATCCAATCCCTCAGAGGATTTATAAGCAAAGCTGGCAGGGGAGACTGTCCTTCATGAAGCTGGACATGAGCCATGCATACCTGCAACTTTGGTAAGATATGGATTCCCAGAGGGATGCTAGATTTAATACCCATACGAGTTCCTACCAATATACGAGACTGCCTTCTGGGGTATCATCAGCCTGTGCAATTTTTCAGCAAACGGAGAACATTTTATAAGGTCTACCCCAGGTCACCATTTATTTGGCTGATGTGCTAACAACCAGGAAGACCAATAAAGAACATTTACAGAGTGTGGATGTCGTGCTTAAACATTTCTCCAAGGTGGTGGTAGGCCTTAGGAGGGAAAAATGTGTATTCCAGGCACCCTAAGTGGGCTAGAGGTGACAAGACCAGGTTACACCCGTTGGAAGATAAAGTGAGGGCGATGAAAGGTGTCCTGGCTCCCACGTCTATAACAAAGCTTAGGTCTTTCCTTGGGTCAGTGAATTATTACAGAAAATCCGTACGCAACCTGGCCTCTATCCTGGCACCTTTACATTTGCAATTGAAAAAGGGTCATCCTTGTAAATGGTCGCATAGCCAAGATTTAATTTTTAGGGGAGTGAAGAAGCAGCCATCGTCATCTAAGGTGTTGGCCCCCCACAATCCGAAATGAGAGGTTGTGCTGACAGGCGATGCCTCCTCGTACGGTATCAGAGTATTGTTGGCTCACTGGTGGCCCAATGGAGAGGAACGTCTGTCGCATACACTTCCTGGACTTTGGATGATGCTGAGCGGAGATAAGCCCAGATAGAGAAGGAAAGTTTGGCAGTCATCTTTGGTGTGACAAAGTTCCAACAATACCTTTACAGCCGTAAATTTACAATAGTAACAGACCACGAACCCCTGCTAGGGCTACTTAAACAGGACAAGGTAGTGCCATCCATACCTTCAGGTCAAATTGAGCAGTGGGCCCTTATTCTCAATGTATACCATTACAAGTTGGAACACAGTCTGGGAGGCCAAGTGATAAATTCGAATGCATGGAGCCAGCTCCCACCGGCAGATACATCACTGGTCGTGCCACCACTGGAACAGTCCATTCTGATTTTAAACTTTCTGGACTCCGTTCTAGTCACTGCTCACAATAATCAGACTGTGGACACAAAAAGATCCAATCCTGGCAAAACCAAAACAGCTGGTGGTGAGAGACAGAAACATTTCGCAACCAGAAATGAAACCTTTCTGGACCCTGCGAGACCAGATCACACTACAATGCGGCATATTATTATGGGGAAGTAAGATTGATTGTCCCAAGAAAAGGTCGTCACCACATACCGGCTGTACTCCACCAGGGTCATCCACAGGTATCCAAAATGAAGATGTTGGCAAGAAGTTATGTCTGGTGGCCAGGACTGGATGCATTGGTGGGCAGTGCCCAGAGTGTCAACAAGGACAAAAATTATCGCCAGCAGCTCCTTCACATTCCTGGGAATGGCTGGGTGAACCTTGGGCTTGATTACATGTTAACTATACCACTCCTTCCATGAGTTCCATGTTTTTAGACATTGTGGATGCCCACTCAAAGTGGTTGGAGGTGCATAAAGTTCATTCTTCGAACATGGGGGTGACAATAGTAAAGCTGTGAACATCTTTCGCAATACACAGACTCCCAAAAGTGTTGGTCATGGACAACGGGCCATCGTTTACCAGCCAGGGAATTTGGAGTATTCTCCAAAGATGAGTGGAATTCGACTTTTAAAGACAGCTCCATACCATCCAATGTCCAATAGTCTGGTGGTATGAGGAGTGCAAAGTTTGAAAGCAGGCTTCAAGAAACAGTCTACAACTTCACTCGATACCAAACTGTCCCAGTTCCTATTTAATTATTGCATCACTCCTTACACAACAACAGCGATAGCTCCAGCAGAGTTGCTAACGGGGAGAAGATTCCACACCAGGTTAAACCTGATCTTCCCAGACCTCGGGTGGGGTGGTGGCGAAACTGCATCAGGAACACCAATGACAAACACAGGGGTCCTCTAAGCCAGAGAAACAGTCTACTTCAGGGGACGAAGTTCAGTGCCCAAACCACAGGAATGGCCCTGCAGGGGTAACGCGAGGTCAGGTCCTATGACGTACAAGGTTCAAGTAAGTGAGGCAGCCCTGAACAAGCATGTGGACCATATGAAAGCTGAAAACTCCCAAATGGGGCAGGAACAAAACATTTCCAGCCCCTTCGAACGGCTGGGAAGGCTGTTGAAACCTGTAGGTTCTCCTCCTTCGTCCAGTGAAGAAACCTCAGAGTCTGAGATGGACATGGTGGATGTCACAGCCTCAAAACCTTTGACGCCTGAAGAGGATGGATTTCTTCAGACATGCGCCGGATGCAAGAAGCAGTGTACAGTCTGTTACACGTTGCCTTTTTCCGAAGCTGAGTCAGAGGAACTGGACCCAGTGTGAAAACGCCCCAGGTGAGGTTACAAGAAAACGAACCGGCCTACATAACTGGACTCAGAGGGGGAGGGATGTAGTGATTGGAGTGAAGTCAGCCAGGTGGACATCACAGAATACGAGTTCCCTGATTACGGCTGTTAATCTGATCCAATCAGGGAGCTTTGGCTGACAGATAGAAACAGGTCATCAGAGGTTCTGTTCACTCAGAGCTGCCTCCAAGGAAGCCAGACCAGTGTCAAGTACTGTTCAGTGTAAATAAAGGGTGACTTGGTGATGGGATACTAGCCTCTGTGGAGTTATTGGCATAGTTACCTTAAGCCTAGTAAGGTGTTAGGAAAAGATATTTTTCTCTGGTGTGAGCACCATACAAGGTGCCTTAATGGATATTGTATAAGGTTATTTTAATGAACGTGTAAAATGGTGTTTTCAAATTAATGGGATTGTCTTTTTACCCTGTGGTTATAAATCAATGTAACCTGTATGCCTTTCAGTCTTTTTGATCTGTACATCGTTTGCTTGCTGTGATCTGCTTGTAAACCAAACTTTCCACTGTATTCCGATACACATGACAATAAAAGCAATCAATCAAAATCTTTCAATTTGTAATCTCACTAAATGACTTATTTTATATTCATTTCTTTTGGTTAATAAGCTTTGTTTTATTGTTGAAAGCATGATATCCTGCAGATTATGTTTCAGCAAGCGATCTTGCTAAAATCATGAAAACAAAACATGATCTATCAAACGAGGTCTGGGTTTTGCCTTGTCCAGTAATAACATCAGCTGGGGCACAGAACATTTGCATGTGGTGGTAGGCATCACCAAAGTCACAGTTCACTAGGGCACCAAAACCCTTAAGCTGGCCCCGCCCATTCAACAATGGCCTCCAAATCATAATCTTGATCATTCTTTTCTTTAAGATGTCTACTCAGTCCTGTGCTGAACAGTTTCATGTGTTTGGAGAACAAATTCTATTACTATTCTAACTCTAATTTTGTCATGGCACTAATTAGCTTAAGGGGAGTAATCTAATGGGTATTTAAATATTTGATACCTGTACCACTTGCCCACCACTGTCACCTCAATTCAAGGCTGGATGTCTACTCAGCGTTGTGAGTTTATGCCACAGTTCGTTGGACTCAGAATAATAGTTTGGTAGCCTTTCCCACACTCTTTTCGCAACAAATATCAAAGAACACATTCAGTGTTAATTTTGCTGACAGATATTTGAAGGGTCGAATGTTGAACTCTAAATGTTTGCCAGATTTGCATGAGTGACAACTGCATTTCACAGTACCTGAACGCATGAGACGTTTAAGAAAAAAAACCAGAGACAGATTGTCATTACTTTCAGATCCGCGTCTTAACGCGTTTCACTCTGCTACAGCAATCATAGGAATCCTTCTTGCTTCCTTATATCTGTAGATTGTCCCCGTATATAAAGAGATTTTATCTGACACTTGGAATTTCGTTTACATTATGGTCACTCACTCCAAACCAGCCACTCCCAACCAATCTTATCTAGTCAACACCACAGAAATACACCAGCAATCAAACAAAATAAGGACGAAGATTTAAACCAGTTCTGCAACGACACTTAACAGCTTTCAAGTTACTAAGCACAGTAAAAGTCGAGATCCCGGTGACAGCGTAATTTCGCAATAGGACTGTTCAGTCCTGGGGAGGGGAGGGACTAGACATGAAATGTGCAGATGGGGTGAAACAACAAACACATTGAAAACAGGAAGTGATGGTTAATCAGAGGACTCCTTTCTCCCTAAAGGAGAGGGACACGTTGCATTTGCACACGGGATAACTCTCTCCCGTTTGCTCGCTGTCCAGGCAGCGTGCAATCTGTGGCAAATCGGCAGGATCTCTGACTGACAGCCGGGCTGGGCAATCAGGAAAGAGTTGGTGGCTCCTGGGCCCAGAGATACACCAATGATGGACTGGGAGGGTTGGGACTGGGGCTGGAGGTTGGGGCAGGGACAGGGATCTGACTGCCGCAGCGGCATGGGAAGGGAAAGCTGGGAAGGCCGGCCGCACGATCACCACTACCTGTAACAGCTGATAATCTTTGTCCAGGGCCTCCCACTCCTCCCAGCACTCCTGGAAAGACATGTTGCTCTCCTGTCTGCCTTTCCCCCGAGCCGGGCTGCAGTTACCAGCCCCCCAACCCCACCGCCAGGCTCCGGTTATACCACCTCCTTCTGTTCTCTTTTACCGGAGCGCACCCTCAAACCAGCAGCGCGCTTCCGGGTGAGGCCGGGCCCGGCCAATCAGTGCCGCGGGGCCCGGATCAGACCCCGCCTTCTTTGTGTTCCACCCAATGAGCCGGCGAAGAAGACAATGGCCCCGGCCCCGCCCTACTGCCCCTCCAGCCAATCGGCGGCGGGCCCTGACTGTAGCCGTTTTCAGGCCGGGCTTCGCTTGGCTGGGAGCTGATAGCGGGGGCTTCCCCCTTATCCTCGCCCCCAACAACTTCCCAACCGGGGGTTGTTCCTCCCCCTACCCCTCGGGTTTTCCCCGCTACCCCACCCCGGCCAGTATGGGAGGCCCCTCTGGCAAGTGAAAACAAAGAAGCCCTTGCGTTTTTACAGCTACTGGACGATCTCAGTGCATCCCAAAGCTCTTCAAAAGGCGGACTTTAAGGCATGGGTGCTAAATCCGCATAAAGCACATAAATAGATAAGAAACTGGTGAACAAAACATAAGAGTTTGCAAAATAGAATTAGAATTAAATTTCATTGTCACGTGTACTCAAGCATAGGGCTATAGACAAGCAACCTAAGATCCTTCTGATCCAATTACACCCCTGTGTGAGAGTACAAACGTAACTCTGGGGACCCTCATACTCCATTTGCCAGAACGTCGGCCACACACTCAGTCTGTCTCTATCCAAACAGCTTTATGGAGATAAGACTTTGGACTTTAAGATCTGGATATTTTCTTATCTGATGGCTCTTTTTCAGAGAAAAAAAACTTTTAAAAATCTGATTTTGTAACCAATACAAAGCGGAGAATAGCAACTTTGTACACTCTTCCCTGTACTCATATATTCCTTTATACTAACAAGAATATGTTTATACTCACATACAGAGGTGAAATTCAAGCAAAGGGATGCTTGCCCACAGATCCCTGAAGACGGCAGGATAGGTTATTAGGGTAGTTAAGAAGGCATACCGGACATTCGTCTTTAGTGCTGGCATAGATTGCAAAAGCAGGAAGGCCACGTTAGAGCTGTACAGGAGGTTGGTTAGGCCACAGCTGGAGTTCTGTGGGCAGCTCCAGTCACTATACCATAGGAAGGATGTGATTACACTGGTGAGGGTGCAAAGGAGATTCACCAAGATGTTAAATGCAAAAAACTGCAAATGTTGGAAATCAGAAACAAAAACAGAAACTGCTGGAAAAGCTCAGTAGGATCTGGCAGCATCAGCGGGGAGAAAGAAGAGTTGACGTTTCAGGCCTAATGATCCCGCTTTAGAACAAAATCTTCAGTCTTCAGTTTTGAAGAAGGGTCACAAGAGCTGGATAAGCTTGGGCTTTTTTTCTTTGGAGCAGAGAAAGTCGAGGGGGGACCTGATAGAGGTGGATAAGATTATGAGGGGACTGGACAGGGTGAATTGTGTTCCCCTTAGTCGAAGGTTCAATAACAAGGGGGCATAGTTTTAAACTGAAAGGCAGGAGATTTAGAGGGGATTTGAAGAAGAAACATTTTCACCCCCAGCCAACCCTCCCTGTCCACCATTGGTGTATCTCTGGGCCCAGGAGCCACCAACTCCTTCCTGATTGCCCGGCCCGGCTGTCAGTCAGGGATCCTGCTGATTTGCCGCAGATTGCACGCTGTCTGGACAGCGAGCAAACGGGAGAGAGTTATTGCACAAATGCAATGTGTTCCTCTCCTTTAGGGAGAAAGGAGTCCTCTGATTAACCACCACTTCCTGTTTTCAATGTGTTTGTTGTTTCACCCCATCTGCACATTTCATGTCTAGTCCCTCCCCTCCCCAGGACCGAACAGTCATATTGCAAATGCATTTCCTGGGAGAGTAGTTGAGGAAGGAAACCTCAACCTTTAAAAAGTACTTGGATGAGCACTTGAAGTGTTGTAACATTCAAGACTATGGGCCTAGTGTAGGAAAGTGGGACTAGTGTAGATTGTAGTACACTTTTGGCAGTTGAGACTCAATTGGTTGATGGGCCTCTTTTGCACTGTATGATTCTATGACACAGAAACATTTTCTATACTTACAAATAGCTACTTTATATTATCCTGCTTGTGTTTCGACTTGTTTACAAATCGACTTGCAAACTGTCCCTGTTAGCAACCAGTGGACTGCCTGTGATGTCGAAAAATAAGAAGTTATTCATTTTGAGAATGAAAAAGCATACAGTATTACTGACAAGGAGGACAACTGCAGAAGACTAATAGGATACTATCATGCATTACAAGAGGAATTAAAAATAAAAGTAGGCATGGTATGCTTCAGTGATATGGGCCCTCACAATTTGAATGCTGTCTGCAGTTTTAGTCTCCTTATTTAAGAAAGGATGTGTACGTTTTGGTGACAGTTCAGAGGCGGTTTGATACTTCGAATGAGTGGATTATTTTATGAAGAAAGCTTGAGCAAACTGGTCTTGTTTCCACTGGAGCTTAGAGTTGTAAGGAGTGACTTGATTAAATTTATATTCTGTACAGTCTCAAGAAGATGGATATTGAAAGGATGTTGCCTCTTGTGAGTCAATCCTGAACCATGGGACTCCCTTTCTGGACAAAGCTTATGAAGAATTTTTTCTGAGTTGTGAGACTTTGCAAACTCTCTTCCTCAGATGTCAGTGGACATGGGCTCATTAAATATTTCTAAGGCAGGGTGGATAAATTCTTGTTAGGCAGGGGAAACAAAAGGTTACGGGGGGGAGGGTAGGTGGAAATGTGGAATTCAAACACAAACAGACTAGTCATGATTTTATTAAATGGTGGAGCAGATGTCAGGGATGGAATAACTTACTTATATACTTAATGCACCAAGGTGGCACAGTGGTTAGCACTGCTGCCTCACAGAACCAGAGATGTGGGTTCAATTCCACTTGTAGGTGACTGTCTGTGTGGAGTCTGCACGTTCTCCCTGTGTCTGAGTGGTATTTTTCTGGGTGCTCTGGTTTCCTCCAACAGTCCAAAGATGTGTAGGTTAGGTGGATTGGCTATGCTAAATTGCCCATGATATGCAGGCTAGGGATTAGCCATGGAAAATACAGGGATAGGGAAGGGGGATTGGGCCTGGGTTGGATGGTCTTTGGAGGGTCTGTGCGGACTCAATGGGCCAAATGGCCTGCTTCCACACTGTAGAAATTCTAGGGTGATGTTCTAATTTGTATGACTGTCACAACCTCAGCATGTCCCAAAGATGGAAAACTTGCATGTTTAAAACAACTTTCACAACTCTGTGTCCCAAGATTCTTCAAAAACTTACATTCATATAATTAATGACTACCCTGACAGCTCAGCACTTTATGGCCAATGAAGTATTTTTGAAGTGTAGACAATGCAGAAAACCAGTCAGCCAACTGTGCACACACCCAGTCTCCCCAAAACAGCAACATGATAATAACCAGATATTCAGCTTTTTAGTGATTTTTAATTGAGGCACAAGTATTAACCACAATGTCAGGGATAACTCCCCTGCTGTACTTCTTGGAAATAGTATCATGGACTCTTCGACAGCCACCAGAACAGGTAAATGGGACCTCAGTTCATCAGAAAGAAAGGTACCTTCCTCAACTGAAAACAAAATACTGGGGCTGCTGGATATCTGAAACAAACATGTAGAATTCTGAAGAATTGCAGTAGATCTGACGGCATCTGAAGAGAGAGAAGGACAGCTAATGTTTCAAGTCCAACATGATTTCTTCAGAATGACATACTCTGTTAATGCTGGTTTTCTCTCTCCACAGATGCTACCATACCTGCTGAGTTTCTCCAGCATTCTCTGTGATGCACCACAATGTCAGCCTTGCTTTTTGTGCATGTGCAGCTGCTGGACTCAGAGGCAGATTGTTACAAGCTGAGCCACAGCCAATTCAGCAAAGTCAACCAATCCAAATCACCAGAAGTCAAATCCAGTTCAACTTCTGTGGAGGCCGCTGTAATGCCATATCATGTTGCAAATTTTAGAGCCAAATATGCCTTTTTAAAATGTTGTCAATAATACAGGAAATGGAGCAGCCAATTCAGCCACAGGAAGGTCCCTCACAGCAATGTGGTAAAGGAAAGGGAACTTGGTTTCAGTGCTGTTGGATGAAAGATAAATAAATAGAACTTCTCTCTTCATTGAAATGGTGCTGTGAAATCTTTCACATCCACTTTCTGCAGACAGGGCCTTCAGTTTAATTTGTCAACAAAAGACAGTTTCTCATATGAAGCAGCATTCCCTCAAGTGCGCTGAAGTGTTGAGCTAAATTAAATATTGAAGTTTCTGGAACCCACAATTGTCCGACTGAGAAGTGAATGTGCTACCAACAAAGGGGTAAAACATTATTGTTTAGTCTCCTTTTATAATAATTTAAAGTTGCAATGAAATTCAGTGAAAATATTGCCTTCAAAAGAGATAAAGAATGTTCCATAAATTCCATTCCTAGCAACCTGTACATATGTAGCAGTTTCAATTTAGTAAAATGACCCAAGGTGCTTCACAGGACTGCTGTAAAACTAATGTGGCTTTCAGCAACGCAAGGAAATATTAGGGTAGAGAAGTAGGTTTTAGGAAGCATCTTAAAAGGGGTGAGAGAGAGATGGGTGGGAGGAGAAGTCTAGGATGGGTAATCAGGCACTGGCCGCTTCTTGAGATAAGTGCCATTGCCAATGCAAATGTTCCTAACTGACCATGAACATGTGTGGTTGAGCTGCCTTATTAAGGCACTGCCTCCTCCAGTAACTTATGATCCAGCTGATCAGGACTGTGGTGACCATTTAAATTTCAATGACTTTTGAAACCATCCTCAATTTCTATCAATCAAGTGTTGTTACCATCACCTCCTGTACTACAATTTTAGCAGCTACTTCTCTGAAGACAGTACTCATGTTGTATATCTTCTGTCTCCATAAGACTATATATACTCCCTAATCAGTTCCATCCATCTTCTTGCTGTCCTTTTACTATTCAATTGCTTATGACAGACTTCTGGGTTCTCTTTTCTTGGCCACTAATATAGTTTTATATTCTCTCTTTACCCTTGATACCCTTTATAAAAATTGCCTTTTTTCTTTCTACATTCACCTCAATCTTCAGCTGTATTTTGTACCTAACATGTTAGTTTTTTCTTATTTTTAAAATGAAACATTTACCTAAAGGGGTCAATACTTATTACTGCAGGAGTGACAGATCTTACAACGCAGTCATGAAATGCATTATACAACTGCAGGTGTTTTCTTTCTATAAACATTTGGCCCAACCAGCCCATTGGCATTTACCTTTCACACAAGTAAATAGTTCTAATGAGATTTGCCTTCCCTGTTCCTATATTTCTTCAATTCCATCATCTAAAGATCCACTCTGATCTTGAAAGTTGGCCTCTACTAGCTCAGAAATGGAAATAACAATCTTAATATTTTGAGTCAAGAATGTTTTCTTTGTCTGTTGAGCTCTCTTGCATTTAATTTTGTATCTTTTGCCTCTTGACTTCTGAGAACAGTCCATGTTTATCTACCTTCGTGATAAAGTGGAGATTGACCTCCCTCTGAAAACTGAAATGGAAACACCCATAGAGTAGCACCTCGCTCTTTAATCTGTAAAAGGAGTGTGAAAACTGGTGTAACTTGCCTTTCAGCAACTTCTAGTGGTTAAATAAAATAAACCTGACACTCGCTTTAAAATCAACAATTAATTATTTATCTAACTGTAACAGTGAACAAATTAACTAAAATATAAACAAAATGAATACACCTCTTCAATCTACTAACTATTCCCAAATAAAACAAGATTCTAATGGTATGCCGTTCCAATAAGTACAAATCCCACTTATTTAAATAAATTTTAAAAAATAGAATTTAGTGTCTCAAAATTACAGCCAGATTACTTGTCTTCCGCAATGGTGTACGCCTTCTCTATCCAATGTTCTGTCAGGAATGCCTTCTCTATCCAGTGTTCTGTCAGGAATGCTTTCTCTGAAACCTGTCAGGAATCTTAGCTAGGAGTGCTGTGGTACCATTGTGAATAGATAGTGTTTTCTTCAAGAGCTGAGAGCTGTTATCTTTAGCAAACAGCAGTTCACTCTCCTGTCTTTGCTCAACTGCCCCTTCTTTTATACCCTCGATGACATATCAATTTCTTACAATAGGATTGGTCCTATGTTGTCAAAACCATCATATTTAAATTGAATTAGTTTTTAGTATCTAAGTGCCTGTTTCAAACTGGTTGGCTAAATTCAAAACTTGTTGCCTTGGTATCAAACCAAAACTGCTGCTTGGCCTGCTAACTGTACAGCCTTTTAATTCAAATGTTCTCTATGCACCTACAAACCCACAAGTTGCTGTCCAGACATCCATTTTGAATCTCTAAGCATAAAAAAAACACAGCATCTTTTAAAGGGACCATGCAATGCTTCCCCAATACCAATTATTTTACTATTACCAATATTGTACAAAATTCAAATTCTAACTTCTTGCCTCCCAATCTATGAATACCCCACCCAACTTCACAACACCTCCTGCCTTGAGGAAAAAAGGAACCATCAGTATGAAAAGATGGCATTTTTTTCTTTTAAAACCTTAACTCCATTATATTACCAGATCCATAGCTCATTAATCTAGAGTTATACATTTAATACTAATTCTACATACATATAACATTGAATACTACCATTTCTATCTTAAATATTTTTCTTTTATAGCCGTGATAAAGCATATTTTCATGACTTGTAACTATGACACACAAACAAAATAATCTGGTGTTCTTGTCAAATGTCAAAGGATTGTGATCAGTATACACAACTGTCTGTGGTGCATTGTTTGCAACGTAACCATTAAAATATTGTAAGGCCATTACCAAACTCAATAACTCTTTTCCAATGGTTGAATATTTTTGAAAAATAACCAATAGGCCCTTCAATTCCACAATCATCCTGCTGTAACAACACAGCTCCAGCACCTACTTTGCTTGTGTTGATGGCAACTTTAAATGGTTTTAAGAAATATGGCGTAGCTAAAACTGGTGTGGTGGTTAACACTGCTTTTAAATTATCAAATGCCTCCTGGCATTGGTCTACTTTTTCCACACAGTCCTCCAGCCTTGGAATTGGGTATGAGTCAGATTTGGTCACGGTGTTGACCTTCCGATAATCTACGCAGAATCATTGAGTACGATTAGGTTTGGGAACCAGCACGATCAGCGAACCCCACTCACTTTGACTTGGCTCTATGATGTCTTATTGGAGCATCATTTCTACTTCCTTCTGAACCTGCGCTGCTTTGAGAGGATTAAGTCTGTTATGGTGTGTTTTATCACAATAGCTTTCCCTATGTCAATCTCATGCACTGAGGTGTTAGTCCTCCCCATTCTATTCCTACATGTGTCCTTGTAGTGCTGTAACAAGTCTTTCAATTCAGTTCTCTGTTCCTGGGACAGATGCCTCACTACCCTATCCCATTCCTTAAGGTCTTCCTCATTATTCAACTTATTTTGAGGCACATCAAAATCTAAGTCATCTGGATTTGATTCCTCACTCTGAGTGGCAATAACTAATATCTTGTTTCTCCAGTTCCCTTTCCCTGTCATATTAAGGTTTCAGCATGTTCACATAACATACCTGATGGGGAATTAAAAAAAAAACTTATCTGGCATCTTTTCCAGATAATTCACCTGACTTAGCTTCTCCTCAATCTGATAGGGACCACTAAACCCCGCTTCAAAAAGATATCCTGCCACTGGTAACAGCACCAATACTTTATCTCCATGGGAAAACACAAATTTTACATTTCTTATCTGCTTCTTGCTTCATTAGGTGCTGTGCCACCTTCAAATATTGTCTAGCTAATTCGCATACTCTGTTTAATCTTCCTCTCACCTCAGATACATAATCCAACTGTGAGATCTCAGACTTCAGACCCATTAAATCTTTTCTTAATTAATTTTAAAGGCCCTCTTATTTCATGTCGGAATACCAATTCAAATGGAGTAAATTGAGTCAATTCATTTGGATCATCTCTAATAGCAAATAATACCTTTATCCCAATCATATGGATAATCCTGGCACTAAGCCCTCAGCAATTTCTCTAGGGTCTGATGCCACCTTTCCAGTGCTCCTTGGGATTCAGGATGGTATGCACTTGATTTAAAGTGCTTGATGCCTAAACTAACCATTAGCTCGGCAGTAAAATTGGACCCTTGGTCTGACTGAATCTCCCTGGTTACTCCACGACGGGTAAAGAAAGCAAGCAACTCTTCCACAACTCTTTTTGCCTTGACGTTCTGGAATGGAATTGCCTCCGGAAACTTGGTAGACACATCCATTATGGTTAGCAAATATTGATTTCCACTTTCGGTTTTAGGGAGGGGACCTACACAATCAATCATAACCCGTGTGAAAGGTTCTTCAAATGCAGGAATTGGCATCGAAGGCACTGGTTTTATTACTGCCAGTGGCCTTCCTACCATCTGACACGTATGACAGATATGGCAAAATTCAACCACATCTTTGTGTGATCCAGGCCAACAGAAATACTTCTGTATCTTAGCCCGAGTCGTCCTCCTCCTACATGACCACCTACAGGTAATTTGGGTGCTACCCATAATACTTCCTGTTTGTATTCTACTGGCCACACAATCTGGTGAACTTCTGCCCATTTCTCCCCTGCACTAATCTGCCGAGGTCTCCATTACTGCCTTAAGATTTTATCCTTAAGGTAATAACATTCTGACATACATTCTGATTCCTTTTCCGAGTAGGCTTTATGATATAAATCCTTCATTGTCTCATCTTTTTGTTGTAACTCCATTAATCTTTCAGAACGAAACACCTCCACCTGATCCTCTACCTGCTTAGGTTTTTCCTTTACCATCTCATCAAACAGGGTGTCAGCTAACTGGACCTCAACTCCTTCATCTATCTCTTTTGTTTTCCCTTCTTGTTTTAATTTACGGCTGTGGGATCTTGTCACCACACAGTCCGGAAAATTTCCAGAGTATTTTCCTTTTAACTTCTCAGTTCCCTAGTTTTCTTTTGGCTTCTCCAGTACGACGGGCATGACTCCCACCTGTGATCCAACTGTATTGTTTCCAAGAACAAACCATATTCTTGGAATATCCAATTTTTCAATCACTCCCACTAGCACTTCCCTAGTTTTGGTTGGACTTTCTAGCCTTATCTTACACAGGGGAACATTAATTCTCTCTCCATTTATTCCACAGATTATAACTGTCTCAGGCAATATTTCAGAAGGAGTGTAAATGTTTTCATCTCTTACTATTAAAGACTGACCAGCTCCTGTATCTCTCAATATTTCAACTTCTTTACCTACTCCCCCTGTTCTACCTGAGTAAACCTTACCCACACAGGTGAAGTATTTTTAAAAATCAGGCTATCTTACTATCCAGCTCATGACTAGGCTGTGCACTCTCCTGCAGCTCCTTCACTTCTTGTGGGATTCCTTTACTACTTTAACTAATCCCACTGGTCTGGCCTCTTTTACCACATCCTTTGTCCCAATGCCAGTCAAACCACCAGCACTGTGACTTTGTGTGTCTCACCTTATTGCAGGGAAAACACCGGAGGCCTTCCACCTCTTTTCTGCCCGCATGGGTTTCTTTTTTCACATGTGGTAAACTGTTCCCAGAGTGATCTACTTTTTGTTTCTCATTGAAAGATCTCCCTCTTTCCTAATTTCTATCCCTCACGGAATGAAATCACTGTCGGAAGCTAGATTTCCGCTTATGCACTACTGCATATTCGTCCGCCATCTCTGCAGCTCCTCTTACTGTTTTAACTTTCTGTTCCTCAGCATGGATTCTTATTATTTCTGGAAGTGAAGTTTTAATCTCCTCCAGCAGAATAATCTCTCTAAGTTCTTCATATTTCTTTTCTAACTTTAATGCTCTCACCCATCGATCGAAGTTGCTATGTGTAATTCTTTCAAATTTAAGATAGGTCTGACCTGATTCCTTCCTTTCTTTCTGAACTGTTGTCTATTTGCTTCTGGTACCAACTCGTAGGCACTCAATACAGCCCGTTTTACTTCTTAATATTCTCCTGACACCACCTCTGACAGCATTGCAAACACCTCAGTAGTCCTGCCTACCAACTTGGTCTGAATTAACATTACCCACATATTCTCTGGCCAGTTCATCTGTTTAGCCAATTCCTCACAAGAAATGGAAAAGGCTTCTATTTCTTTTTCATCAAATTTAGGTAATGTTTTGACATGTTTGTATATATCTCTACCAGGTCATTGGCTACAATGGGTTTGCTCATCATCACTCTCCTCCGCACTAAACCTACCCTCTACCTTCAGTTCCATCATTTTAAGTCAGCTATCCTGTCTAATTTGCAACTTCTGAAAGTTAAAACTCTCTCTCTTTCTCCCTTTCTTCTCTCTTTTTCTTTTTGTCTTTCCTCTGCTTGTAACTGTTATTCAAACAGTTCACTTTCCTGGTCAAGCTGCTTCATCTACAACTGAATTCCAGCCATTTCCCAAAGATTCTGCTGGCCTTTCCAGCAAATTTAAATGTTGAGCTGTTGCTGTAATTACCTCTCCTTTTTTCCACAAAGGCAACCCCAAATCCAGCCTGTCTGCCAATTCCAGCAGCTTTTCCTAGCTCACCTTTTGTAAAACCCCCAAAGTCACTTCTTCCACCCCCAGAAAATTCTTAGTGAATGAAACGGCCATTAGCTCACTTTTGATTTAACCAACAACAAGCAACCAAAATTAAACAGGTTTTTCATTTTTCACCTAAGTTTTATTTAAAGATCTAAGACATTAGTCCCAAAGTCTGTTTAAATCTGCTGGGACTTTTCATACCCTAAGTCAGTTCAAGTCTGTCCAAATTGGTCCAAATCTGTTCAGATCCATTCAGATCCTAAACATGTGCTGGCAAGATCCTGGACCCAAGCCCCCCATCTGTTATAAAGTGGAGATTGACCTCCCCACCACCGTGCAAACTAAAACCAAAACACCTAAAGAGGAGCATCTCACGCAATAATCTGTAAAAGCAGTGTGAAAAGTGGAATAACCTGCCTTTCAGCAACTTTTAATGGTTAAATAAAACAAATCCCTGACATTCACTTTACAATCAACAAGTAACAATTTATTTATCTAACTCTAACAGTGAACAAATTGACAAATTATTAACAAACCGAATATACCCCTTTTAACTACTAACCATTCCCAAATAAAACAAGATTCTAATGGTATGCTGTTCCAATAAATACAAGTCCCACATAGATAAAATAAATAAAAGGTAACAATTCAGTCTCTCAAAATTACAGCCAGATACCGTATCTTCCGGAATGCTCTGTGCCTTCTCTTTCAAATATTCTGTCAGGAATGCTGTCTGTGAATTCTTGTGTCAGGATTCATAGCTAGGAGTGCCGTGATACCATTGTGATGGTGCTTTCTCCAAGAGCTGAGAGCTGTTATCTCTAGCAGACAGCAATCTTTGTCCAACTGCCCCTTCTCTTATACCCTTGATGACATATCAATTGCTTACAATAGGATTGGTTTTATGTTCTCAAAACCATCAGATTTAAATTTAATTGGCTTTTGGCATCTCAGTGCCTGGTTCAAATTGGTTGGCTAAATTCAAAACTTGTTGGCTGGTAATCAAAATAATACTGCTGCTTGGTCTGCTGACTCTGTGGCCTTTGACACAAATGTTTCAATTCAGGTACTCTCTGTGCACCTGCAAACCCACAAGCTGCTGCTCATTGATATCCTTTTTGAATCTCTAAGCATTGGAATATGCACATCATTTTTTAAAGGGACCACGCACTGCTTCCCCATCCCACCACCTCCCCCCACCCCCAGCATTTTACAAACACCAATATTTTACAAATACCAAATCTAACTTCCTGCCTCCCAAACCACAGGTATTTTACCCAACTTCACAACTCCTTTCTCATCCTTGAAAAATTTAACACTTTAATTGTATTGCTCTATTGTATATAAAAAGTTTTCAAATCTGTTATTGTATTGATATCTCATCATACCAGGCAGCATCCTAATGAATCAGCCTACTACCTTCTATAAAGCATTAATTTCCTTCCTACAGTGTGGAGCCTTATACTGCACACAGTTCTCTGATTAACACATGATTTTACATAGTTTTATCACTCACTCAGCTTATCATCACTAGTTATGTTATTGCATTCTGACTGTGACAGAGCTGCACCAGTCTGCACACTTACAGACACTATTCGTGCAGCGATAGAGAATGATTCATCTTGTAAGATCAGATAGCGACATACGTCATCTGGCAAAGGGCACAAACTGAACATAATTATTAAAGAGCTATAAAAGGAAGGAGCAAGGTTCAACTATCACAGATTTATGTTAATGACAGAAGGGAGCCTGTTTGTAAATGGCATCTCCAATATTCTTTTAACCTTGAATCAAGACCCATGGAGAAAGTGCAAAAGATCTACAAGGATGGTATAAGAACAAGAGGTTATAGGAATTGAGAAAGGTTGAAGTTTTACAGAGAATCTGAGAGAGGCCTTTAAAATTATGAATGGGTTGAACAGGTTAAACTGTGGTGAGAATGTGTCCATTTGTTGGACACTACATAACTAACAACAAAACCAACAGCATGGGTTCAATTCCCACAGCCGTGAGGTTAGCATGAAGGTAACTTAGCACCTCTCAACCTTACCCCTGGTCAGAGGCATGGTAACCCTCAGGTTAAACCATCGAATGAGAGAGCAGCCCACAGTCCTCAGTGACTATGGCAACTTCACCATTAAATAAAAGATAACTTCTAATGAATTCAATATGGAAAGGAATGGGAACTTTCCTTACAAGGAACGGTTGGATTTTGGAGGGGGGTGGTTAGTTCTGTTGGCTGGAAGGCTGCTTTGTGATGCAGAGTGATGCCAGCAGCATGGCTGCAAATCCTGTACCAGCTGACAATGACTCTCCTTCTCAATATCTCCTTTTGCCTGAAGTGTGGGGACCCACTAGTTAAACCACCACCAATCATCTCTCTCTAATGACAGAGCAGTCCTATGGTTTGGTAAGACTGTGGTGACTTTATCTTTACCATTTAAAATGTTGGAAAATAATACAATGAAAATTGAGACAAGCAATGTTGGTGCTTTGAAAAGAAAGTTAGACACGTACGTAGAGGGAATAGAAATATTGATAGAAATAGAAAAGAGAAGCTGAAGTTGGCTAGATGAAGAGGGAATATTATTAACAGCAAAAACCCTATCCCTGGGCTTTATCCCCCTGTGTTATGATGCAAGTCCACGTTGGTGTCTTTCTCCCATCAACTCCTCCTCTCATACTCACTCTAATACTTTTAAATAGTACAAATTCAAGCTATGCATTGCAATAAATTTCTGTTAATAGTATTTATTTGGTAATGACTGAATTATTTTCTAATATTTTAATACATGCAATTTTTTCAGCTACAGGCCTCATTCATCAACATGCTTAGAATCAGTCTTGAATGCTTTCCAGGATCTGCGTTAGAAGGTAGCATGGATGACAGGCATGATAAATACAGAAATGGAAGGCCTTACAAGTTCCTAGGCACGATTCTATGCCTATTTGGCCTGCTTCCAAAACAGTCACATTTTATCCCAGGCATCTACACCTGTTCCCCAGACTTCCTTGTTTTTGTATAGAGAAGACACACTCCAATATCTCCAGAAGAAGCATCAACTGAATATTTGATACATAGGCTACAACTAGAGAGGGCTCATGGAGGGGAGTTTCTTTCTGGAGACCTGTCCTTATTCCTTCCCACAGCCTGAAGCCCAGCTCACCAAGGAGCGGATCAGCACACTGACAATCAGACTGAACCTCCCTTTATCAAAAGGCAGGAGGTTTGGTCTACTGTTTGAACATAAACCCCTATTTAGGAGGGATGCCACCTCTACCAGCTCTTATATACTGTTACTAAACAGTACGTAACCTGGACTACCTTTATTGTTTTAAACTTTGCTCAATTTAATAAATGTCTTACATAATTTCTCTTCACTCCTGTTATCTAATCAGGCTACTATTGCTCCAAGAGATGTGCGTATAATGACTACCAAAGATTGCATGAAGGCAGTTATGGTGAAGGTGGAGGTCATAAGGCTATGGCAAGCCAGTTGGTACATGAAGTACAATTAGAATAGAATATAGAATATCCTTTTATTGTCACATATACTCCATTGTAGGAGTACAGTATAAAGCTTTTACAATATCTGCCTTCTTATGGTGACATCTTAGGTACAAGTACCTAGGTACAATTCTTGGGTACAGCAGAGGAATAAAGGTAGTTGCATTGCCCTTTGACCCTGCTATGCCATTTAATAAGGTCATGGCTGATCTGTTTTTAACCTCAAGTCTACATTCTTGCCTATCCCCGATAATCTTTCATTCACTTGGTAAACAAGAATCTATCTACCTCTGCTTTAAAAATTTTTAAATAATTTTGCATCCATTGTCTTTTGAGTAAGGGAATTCCAAAAACACTCAACCCTCAGAAAAAAAAGTTTCTTCATTTTTGTTTTTAATGGGTGCCCAGTTTTAAACTGTGACTTAGTTCTAGATCTTCCCACATTAGAAAAACATTCTTGCAGCATCTACCCGGTCAAATCATCAAGATTTGTAAGCTCTGGAGCCTTGCCATGTCCATTCATGAATGATGTAGTGTGTAAAATTAAACTTTATGGGATTGCGAGTGGTGTTTTGAGATGACTAGAAAACTGGCTGGCAGACAGGAAACAAAGAGTAGGAATAAATGGGCCATTTTCCGAGTGGCAGGCAGTGACTAGTGGGGTACCGTAGGGATCAGCACTTGGACCCAGCTATTCTCAGATGAGGGAACTACATGTGATATCGCCAAGACTTATAGATGACACAAAACTGGGTGGGAGGGTGAGCTGTGAGGAGGGTGCAGAGATGCTTCAGTGTGGTTTGAACAAGCTGACCAAGCGGGCAAATGCATAGCAGATAAAGCATAATGTGGATACATCTCAGGTTATCCACTTCAGGAGCAAAAGCAGACAGGTAGATGGTTATCTGATAGCTAGAAGTTGAGAGGGGGGAGAATGCGCAACATGGCCTGGACGTCCTTGTGCACCAGTTCCCGAAAATTAGCGTGCAGGTGCACCCAGCAGTGAAGAAGGCAAACTATGTTGGGATAGTAGGAACTGCCGATGCTGGAGTCCGTGATCACACCATATGGAGCTTGAGGAACACAGCAGGCCAGGCAGCATCAGAGGAGCAGGAAAGCTGACGTTTCGGGTCAGGACCCTTCTTCAGAAATGGGGGGGGTGGGGGGGTGGGAGGAGGGAGGGAGCTCTGAAATAAACAGAGAAAGGAGGGATGGGGCTGGGGAAGGTAGGCAGGATGGTGATAGCTGGGTGCAGGTAGGGAGTGGTGGGGATTGATTAGTGAGGTGGGAGGAGCGGCTGGTGGGAGAGAAGATGGGCAGGTTGTGTCAGGTCAAGGCGGCAGGGATGAGGGGGAGGAATAGTCATGGGTTGAGGCCGGGGGTGGGGAGATTTTGAAACGGGTAAAGTCCACATTGAGACCATTGGTTTGTGGGTTCCCAAGGCGAAATATGAGGTGCTGCTCCTCCAGTTTCCGGGTGGCGTCATTGTGACATTGGATGAGGCCCACGATGGACATGTCACCCAGGGAGTGGGAAGGGGAGTTGAAATGGTTCGCGACCGGAAGATGATGTTGTTTGTTGCGAACAGAGTGCAGGTGCTCTACAAAGCGGTCTCAGAGTCTCCACTTATACGTTAGCCTTTGTAGCAAGAGGATTCAAGTACAGGAACAAGGAAGTCTTTTTGCAGTAGCGGGAGTGAGGGTGTTTTCTCATGGAAACCCATGAAATTCTAACAGGACTAGACAGGGCAAATGCAGCAAGTTGTTCTCAAGGATGTGGGGACTCCAGAACCTGGGGTCACAGTCTAAGGATATGGTGTAAACCATTTAGGAGTGAAACGAGGAGACATTTTTTCACCTAGGCAGTAGTGAGCCTATAGAATTCTCTACCACAGAAAGTGTTTGTATGATATCAAGGAGGAGTTGGGTATAACACTTGGGGCTAAAGGGATCTAAGGATATGGGGGTGAAAGCGGGAACAGTTTAACGTTCTGCCACGATCACAGTGAACGGTGAAGCAGACTCAAAAGGCCAAATGGTCTACTGTTCCAATTTTCTATGTTTCTATGATGGACAACTAAACAACTCATTGGAGGCGGCAGATCTACAAATATCTCCATTCTCAATGATGAGGGAACCCAGCACACCAATGCAAAAGATAATTCCGCTAGAAGTGCTGAATGGGTGATCCATCTCAGCCTCATCTAGCGGTCCCCGGCATCACAGATGTCAGTCTTCAGACAATTCAATTTAGTCTGTTATATCAAGAAACAGTTGAAGACACTGGATACTGCAAAGGCTGTAGGCCCTGACAACATTCCAGCAATTGTACTGAACTGTTGTGCTCCAGAACTTGCCACTCCCCTAGACTAGCTGTTCCAGTACAATTACAACACTGACACCTACCTGACAATGTGGAAAATTGCCCAGGTGTGTCCTGTACATAAAAAGCAGGACAAATTCAACCCGGCCAACTACCAACTACCCATCTGTCTACTCTAAATCGTCAGTAAAGTGATGGAAGGTGCTACAAGCCTAGATCACAGCCAAGATCGCTGAGAGGAGCAGAAAATCCATACAATACAGATTTTGCAGGTATTGAAGAGTTCACTTTGAAACCCATAAACAACATTGCAACTCATATCTGCTGTTTTTAAAGAATTAATTCAGCTGCTGTTTTTTATAATTATGCCACAGTGGGAAACCACTCCAATTATTTTTCAGGTCTCCTTTCATTTCTACAGCAGCTAGAAATGGGAAACATACAAATCATTTTGATTCACCTAGTAATTCAAAGTTGCAGACTTCTATAAATTCTTTGCTGTATCTTTCAATAGTTGACAATCTTACAGCACTGAGAATCCACACATTTTCAGCTGCACCCCTCTCACACATGCTACAAGTTGTATATAATGGCTGACACGGACTACATACAAAAGGCACTCACAACGGCAGTAGAGGTTACAGTGTGCCAAGTTCAATTGCATTTCTCTAAATGACTAACAATTTTAAAATTAGGGACACAAACCATGTATAGCATGAAAACATCAGTCAAATCATTTTGATGTTGTGAATTAGATATCAAAGGCAGGAAAAGGCAACTTATCTAAATGGAGAGAAATTTCAAAATGCTTCAGTGCAGAGGGATCTGGGTGTCGTGCACGAATGGCAGAAAGTCAGTCTGCAGGTACAGCAGGTAATAAGGAGGTCAATTGGAATTTCAACAGTTATTGGTAAAGGAATGGAATCTAAAAGCAGGGAAGTTTGTTGCAATTGCACAAGGCATTAGTGAAACTGCATCTGGAGTACGGCGCATAGTTTTGGTTCCAACAGGAAACATAGAAAATAGATGCAGGAGTACGCCATTTGGCCCATGGCTGATCATGCAATTTCAGTATCCCACTCCGGCTTTCTCTCCATATCCCTTGATCCCTTTAGGGCCATGTTCAGCTCCCTCTTGAATATATCTGGCGTCAACAGCTTTCTGTGGGAGAGAATTCCACAGCTTCACAACTCTGAGTGAAGGAATTCTTCCTCATCTCAGTTCTGAATGGCTCACCCCTTATTCTTACACTGTGACCCCTAGTTCTGGATTTCTCAAACATTAGGAACATTCTTCCTGCATCTAGTCTGTCCAGTCCCATCAGGATTTTATATGTTTCTGTGACATCCTCCCTCATTCTTCTAAATTCCAGTTAGTACAAACCCAAACAATCCAGTCTTTCTTCATATGTCAATTCTGCCATTCCAGGAATCAGTCTGGTGAACCTTTGCTGGACTGCCTCAGTAGCAAGATTGCCCTTCCTCAGACTAGGAGACCAAAACTGCATACAATACTCAAGGGGTTACTTGAAGAGGAACGTAATTGTATTGAAAGTAGTACTGAGGTGGTTCACTAGCTAAATTCCAGAGATGGAAGGCTTATATTATGAGGAGAGATTGAGCAGTTTAGACCTATACTCACTAGAGTTTAGAAGAATGAGAGGAGATCTATAAGATGTTGAAAGGATTGATATAGAAAAGATTATTCCTTATTTAGGGCAATGACGAGTGGCCATAGTTTTACAATAAGGGGTAACAGATTTAAGTCAGAGATATGGAGTAATTACTTCACTCGGAGGGGGTGGTGAATCTGTGGATTTTACACCCAAGAGTGTGGTGGACTTCAGGGCACTCAATAAATTTAAGGAGGAGACGGACAGATTAAAGGTTAAAGGTTAAAGGTTTTGGGGAGTGCTCAAGATAGTTAAGGCCGAGATGAGATCAGCTATGAACGTGTTAAACGGCACAGCAGCCTGGCGGAGCTGAATTGCCTGCTCCTAGTTCTCATGGAAGGATGGAAGAACTGCAGAGCTTTGTTGCTAACACCACCTGTGGACAGTAGTGAAACTGCAGCTGTAATTCTCCCACATTCCAGTAAGAGGCGCAAGATGATCAAATTAAGCTGACAGGGTAGGTGAGAGGAATTGAGTTCAATTCCACATTTCCTCAAACGATTGGTATCTTGAGAGTCTGATACTTCCCTTGTCCATTCACAAGATCATTAGAGCTTAGAACAGGTATAAATCAATCAAACATGTCAATACTGTAACTGGTGGAGGGTAGATTGTCGGGTCCAGATAGATTGGAATAGAAGATTGGTAGGTAAACCAGTTAATGAGCAATGGGAGACCTCCAAATAAGAAAGAGTAAAGGCACAGATTAGATATTCCCATAAGAAGGTGAACAACTTTCAAATCTAGAGCTCCCTAGATGACTCACTCGTGTAAAGATTGAATCACATCAGAAAACAGAAGGTTTTGGCAGATCTCAAGACAATCAAGCTGAATACAAACCAAACACAGGTGAACCCAAACAGCAAATAACAGGTTAGGAAAGAGTATGAGAATAGATTTGTGATGAACATAAAACGGGCCCAAGCCCAAGACGGTGGCAGAGTAGGATTCCTCAGCCGGACCTCGTCTGCTCTACCTGTTTCTTTTTCTTTTATTCACTTCTGTGTTTTCTTTTCCTTCTTTCTTCTCAGTGATGATCTAAACTGTTGCCCTCGGTGCGAGCCTGGAATGGTGGTCTCTCTGGATGATACCAGAACGGTCTCCCAGCCGTGAGGTGAATCCCAGATGTCTAGAGTCAGCATCCCACACGGACTGGAAGCTAGGTACTGGCGTGGACTGGGTTGGAAGGACTGTTTTCTGAACTTTTTATTTCTTTATTCTTCTAATTTATCCCTATGATCTGTAATGCTGGACATTTTAATTTGTTCATTTGCCTGATTTCTTTTTCCTAAGAATTTGTATTTAAGAATCTGTCCCCAAGATGGTACTGTAAGTGGCAACATGTAAACTTTTCATTGAACTCATGTGAGTACGTGTGACAATAAAACTAATTCTTTATTCTAATTTTATAAACAGATAAACACTAAAAGGGAAGTCAAAGGCAGCATGGCCTGATTAGAAAGCTAAAAAGAAATATTCTGGAGTCAGGGCATAGCTGCATACAACATCTGTCTTCACTAATCTAAAAGTAAAGATGATGTGGAGGTGCCGGTGTTGGACTGGGGTAGACGAGGCCAAAAATCACATAACACCCCAGGTTATAATGCTAACACAGTGTGGAGCTGGAGGAACACAGCAGCCCAGGCAGCATCAGGGGAGCAGGAAAGCTGACGTTTTGGGTCAGGACCCTTCTTCAGAAACGGGGCCTGACCTGAAACATCGGCTTTCCTGCTCCTCTAATGCTGCCTGGCCTGCTGTATTCCTCCATCTCCACAGTGTTAGCTCTGACTCCAGCATCGGCAGTTCATACTATCTCTCACCAGGTTATAGTGCAACAGGTTTATTTGAAGTCACAAGCTTTCAGAGTCGTGGTCCTTCTTCAAATGAACCTGCTGGACCATAACCTGGTGTCGTGTAATTTTTGACCTAACAGTAAAGGAGGGAGAAGGGCATGGTGTTGCAGTGATGTAATGAGGTACTCATTACATAATTGAGCACTCAAGGTAGGAAAGTTCATCTCAGTTTACTGAGGGAAATAACTGTAGAACTGAAGGGGCTCTGGCCACAATCTACTTGCCGTCCTTAGAAACAGGGACGGTGCCAGAGAACTAAAGAGTTGCAAATATTGCACCCTTGTTTATAAAAGAGGAAGGAGATAAATCCGGCAATGATAGGCTAATCAGCGTTACCATCACTGCGTGGGGAAACATTTTAAAAGATAATGATTGGAATTAAAAGTAATTGTCATTTGGAAAATTTGATTAACTAAATAATAAATCCATTATAGCTGTCAAAAGCAAATTAGTGATAACAAGCATGGGGCTGGATGAACACAGCAGGTCAAGCAGCAACAGAGGAGCAGGAAAACTTGACGTTTCGGGCCTAAACCCTTCATCAGAAATGGGGGAGGGGAAGAGGGTTCTGAAATAAATAGGGAGAGAGGGGGAGGCGGATAGAGGATGGATAGAGGAGAGGATAGGTGGAGAGGAGGCAGACAAGTCGAAGAGGCAGGGATGGAGCCAGTAAAGGTGAGTGTAGGTAGGGAGGTAGGGAGGAGATAGGTCAGTCCAGGGAGGACGGACAGGTCAAGGGGGCGGGATGATGTTAGTAGATAGGAGATGGGGGTGTGGCTTGAGGTGGGAGGAAAAACAGGTTAGGGAGGTGGAGATGAGCTGGGCTGGTTTTGGGATGCGGTTGGGGGAGGGGAGATTTTGAAGCTTGTGAAATCCACATTGATGCCATTGGGCTGCAGGGTTCCCAGGCTGAATATGATTTGCTGTTCCTGCAGCCTTCGGGTGGCATCACTGTGGCATTGTAGGAGGCCAAGGATGGACATGTCATCTGAGGAATGGGAGGGGGAGTTGAAATGGTTCGCGACTGGGAGGTGCAGTTGTTTGTTGCGAACTGAGCGCAGGTGTTCTGCAAAGCGGTCCCCAAGCCTCCGCTTGGTTTCCCCGATGTAGAGGGCGCCACAACGGGTACAGCGGATGCAGTATACCACATTGGCAGATGTGCAGGTGAACCTCTGCCTGATGTGGAATGTCTTCTCGGGGCCTGGGATTGGGGTGAGGGAGGTGGTGTGGGGGCAGGTGTAGCACTTCCTGCGGTTACAAGGAAAAGTGCCGGGTGTGGTGGGGCTGGAGGGGAGTGTGGCGCGGACAAGGGAGTCGCGGAGGGAGTGGTCCCTCCGGAAGGCAGATAAGGGTGGGGAGGGAAAGATGTCTTTGGTGGTGGGGTCTGACTGTAGATGGCGGAAGTGTCGGAGGATGATGCGTTGGATCCGGAGGTTGGTGGGGTGGTATGTGAGGACGAGGGGGATTCTTTTTTGATTATTGTTGCGGGGACGGGGCGTGAGGGATGTGTTCCGGGAAATGCGGGAGACACGGTCGAGGGCGTTCTCGACCACTGTAGGGGGGAAGTTGCGGTCCTTGAAGAATGAGGACATTTGAGATGTGCGGGATTGGAAAGTGATGCCACCCGAAGGCTGCAGGAACAGCAAATCATATTCAGCCTGGGAACCCTGCAGCCCAATGGCATCAATGTGGATTTTACAAGTTTCAAAATCTCCCCTCCCCCAACCGCATCCCAAAACCAGCCCAGCTCATCTCCACCTCCCTAACCTGCTTTTCCTCTCACCTCAAGCCACACCCCCATCTCCTATCTACTAACATCATCCCGCCCCCTTGACCTGTCCGTCCTCCCTGGACTGACCTATCTCCTCCCTACCTCCCTACCTACACTCACCTTTACTGGCTCCATCCCCGCCTCTTCGACTTGTCTGCCTCCTCTCCACCTATCCTCTCCTCTATCCGCCTCCCCCTCTCTCCCTATTTATTTCAGAACCCTCTTCCCCTCCCCCATTTCTGATGAAGGGTTTAGGCCCGAAACGTCAAGTTTTCCTGCTCCTCTGATGCTGCTTGACCTGCTGTGTTCATCCAGCCCCATGCTTGTTATCTCGGATTCTCCAGCATCTGCAGTACCTTTTATCTCCAAAAGCAAATTAGTGTTGATTTGATTAAGTATGTTGATATCATCAAACAGTTGACAGGAATACTGCAGTTGATGTGTATATGAACTTTCAAAAGGTATTTTGCCAAGAACCACAAAGCAGACTTTAAGCAAAGTCAAAGCCCATGGGATTGGGACGACGGCAGCAGCATGAAAACATAATGGGATAAGAGATAGAACGCAGACATTAGGGAAACTGTTTTTGCAACTGGAGGGAATAAAATATTTCCTAGGGGTCAGCATTGGAACCACTGTTCTTTTTGATTTATCAAGGATCTATTGGGTATTTAGTGCAAAGTTTACAGAAAACACAGAAAATATGGTAACCAGCAGTGGAAACAATAACAGGCTTTCAGGAGGATAGAGGGTGAAATTGGTAAACAGGTGCAATTTAATGGCAAGAAATGTGAGATGATGCAATTTAGTGGGAAGAATAATGGGGTATTACAAACTGAATGATACATTTTTTAAGGTGTACATAAACATAGCTTTGAAGATTGTAAGACAAGTTAAGAAGGCTGATTTACAAAAGAATAAGCAAATGAAATCCTTGATTTTATAAACATAGAGTACAAAAGCAAGGAATTACACAAATCTTTTATGTACATTAGTTTGGCCCCAGTGAAGTTTGTGTGTCCAGTTTTAGACTCACTTAAGCATTCACGTCTTGCAGCAATGGCAATTAGAATGGTACAAGAGGGAGCTCGAACATATGTGGTGAGGCTCGAGAAGCCAGAGTTATTCTACTTAAAAGTAAAGGAGGGCAAGGTGAGACCAACTGGAGGGGTAAGGCTTTGAAAAGGTAAATAAGCACACAATCTTCTTTCAGCAGCAGAAGGGTAACCACAGGAGACAAAGGTAACTGGAGAAAGAACTGACGGAAAAGATGAGAACTTTTTCTGTTTTACACAGCAAGTCACGATAACCTGGAATGTACAGTCTGAAACAAACAGTGGTAGAAATAGATTTTGAAAAGGAATTGGATAAATCCTTGAATGGATCAAAAATACCTCAGGGTTTTGGAGAACAAAGGAGTGGGACTGATTGCACAACGCCTTCAAAGATTTGACAAAGGTGCAATGATCTGCGTGGACGGCTTGTGTGTTTTTTTACAAATCAATTGATGATAAATTCTAATTATTCCTTAGATGAAGAAGGGGATTGGAAACTGAAAATGGAAAATTATTTGGAATTATGGTTTACTGAATGATAAAGTTGCATAATATTTGCCGCAGTCACCAAATTTCCAGGAAGTCGGACAGTCTCACCTCACTTGTCTTGAATTTAAACTTATTTCCAAATATCCCAAAGATTCTTCAACCCTCTCAATCTTCAGATTTCCTTCATTTATCTCACTATCTCTCATACCCTTCACAAATCTTGGAATTCTAGACAGTGAGAAACACAGGTGAAAGTCCAATTTAAAAACGCAATGTCAGGAAAGAACCTTTGAAGGCTTCGGTTCAAATGATAAAGACAGAAAAATTGAGCATCTTTGAATAAAGAGAGTGATGATCCAGAATGAGGGGCACTGACAGTAGTGGGAGTGCGACACAGAAGGACCTGTGATAAGAGTGCATTACAGTTGTACTTGGTAATTTGAGGGCTTGTAACTCAGTGATTATAATACACTTGGGAAATAGGCCACTGCAAATAAAAGTTTCTACCAGTCATATGGTACAGAATGTACATGAAGAAATATGAACTTTTCATGAAGCAAGTGGCATTGCAATTGAGGAGCCTCTTTGCAGTTTTCACTTCTTGTGGATCCTTCCCAGGTCATAAATTTGTAGGTTTTTTGACGTTCAAAACCAACAGAGCAATTTATACGCTTGGCCTGAATTGGTGTTCAAGAATCTGCAGTACAAAAAAAAATCGTGGACAACTTGTGAACTATTTAGAAATTTTGACTCCATTACATGTACAGAGTACATGTATAATCACTATAAAGCTTTGGGATCCTTGAAATGATGTCTAAAGGTTTATTTGGAAATTATAAAGGTTCGTAGACCCTTTGTCATTAAACTGATCAGTTTTCTGTTTGAAGGTCTGAAAGTTTGTGCTGATTCCACTCTGACCATGTGGTTTTTTTTTTGTCAAATCTCTACAAAGTCTCATAGTTAAACTGGTTAACATTTTGGCTAAATTGAAGGAAAAAGTTATCTTCATAGGGAACAGGAATTTTGGGTTAAATATCCTGCTTCCTCACACAATCATTGTTCAATCTGCTTGAAAAATGTATTGAAAAGAAAGATCTCCAGTTATATAGCCATTGGTCATGACATATACTATCTCTAACCCTCTTATAATGGTGCATTTTTGAAATGTGGTCAGTGTTTTAATGTAGGAAACATGAGAGCCAATTTGCACTCAATAAATTCCCACAAATGTCCATGTGACAAGGGCCAGATAATCTGCATTTTGTCGTCTCAAATAATGGGTAAATCTTGACCAGGACACATGAATAACTACCCACTTTTCTTCTCAATAGCATCATGGGACCTTTTACATCTGCCCAAACAGCCTCGTCTGCATGCAAAAGATGGCTCCAGTAGCAGTGCAGCACTCCTGCAGTTCTGCACTTGAGTATCAACCTTAACTCCAGAGTGGAAATTGAACTGGGAACCTTGTGACTCAAGTGAGAGTGCTACCAACTGAACAACATCTACTAGCAGAACCACAGCAACGTGGTTGACTCTCAAATGTCCTCTGAAATGGCCTGGCAAGCCACTCAGTTCAAGGTCAGCTCGGGATCGGCAATAAATGCTGGCCAGCCAGCACTGCCCATGTCCTAAGAGTAAATTAAAAATAAAATTGACAAGGGTTTTCGACACTTGGCCAAATCTTCTGGTCTCCAAGTCGGAGGAGACTGGATAAATGACAGACGATGTCTATTGGGATCCTGTGAACATTTTGGCATGCTAATCTGTTAGAACTACTCAGGAATTTCTGATGAGAAATTACTGGGCTCCTCAGGACTTTCTGCAAATATCTCCAACTGGAACTGTTTCCTAGAAAACATCCTCGTCTAAACACCTGGGTAAGTTCAGAACAGATGCCCAAATGACACACACCAATCCTCTGCTTAGCCCATCTTCTGATCCAATCAGATGACCTCAGCAAACAATGCTATACCTTAATCTGACTACCCCATGACCACCTTCCATTGTGGGAGTTAGTGTGTAGTGATGTTGCTGCTGAACCAGTAATCCAGAGATCAGGGGACCCAGGTTTTAAACCCACCATGGCAGATTTTGTAATTCCATATTTTACAACTTCAAGTCTAATGATGACTATGAAACTGAATTGTCGAAAGTTCCATCTGGGTCATTTTATGTCTTGTGGGAAGGAAATCTGGACTGGCCTACTTGTGACTCAAGACCTACAGCAACATGGTTGACTCTTAACTGCCTTCTGAAATAGCAAGAAGCACACAGTTGTAACAAACTAAATGGTTCAAAAATGAAGAAGACCAGAAGAACCACCTGGCATTGACCTAGGCACCAGGAGCAATAATGGCAAACAGCCCTGGTAAACCTGCAAAGTCCTCCTTACTAAGCTCTGCAGGCTAGTGCCAAAATCAGGAGAGCTATCTCACAGACTAGTTAAGCAAACTGTCATAACCACGTTTACCGTACTGACAAGGTCCCAGAAACTATCTCAACATTCTTGATTATGTCCTGTTCCGCTAGTAGGACATACCCAGCAGAAGTGGTGGCACAGTGGTATGTAATTAGGAGGGAGTTTCTTTAGGGGTCCTTAACATTGACTCCAGTTGCCAGAAGCTCTTATGGCACCAAAGACAAGGAAGCCTCCTGCTGATTTCCACGTACTGTTCCCAATCCCAACTGGTGTGTCAATGCTACTCTATATTGAGCACCACTTGGAGGAGGTACTCAGGCTGGCAAGGTCACAGAATATACTTTGGGTGGGGAATCTCAATGACCATCTTTAGGAGAGGGTCAGCAACACTACTGATTGAGCTGGTCAAGTCCTAAAAGGACAGAGCTGCTAGACTACATGTGTAGCAGAAGGAACCAAGAGGGAAGAACATACTTAACCATGGATAAGATTTTAAAGCAAAGATGAGAATATGTTAAAATCAAGATATTGCCTGACTGGGAGCCAATGTAGACTTGAGCACAGGACTGACAGGTAAACAGGACTTGGCACAAGTTAAGATAGTGGCAGTATTTTGGATGACTTCAAGAATGAGGATCGTTGAAAGTGTGAAACCAACCTCAACGGCATTGAAATAGTCAAGTTCAGAAGCATGACAGAGGCCGTCAGTAGCAATAGAGAGGAAACAGGGGTGAAATATGGTGATGTTATGGGGGTGGAGGCAGGGGAATAGACGGGTTTGTCAGTAGCAAAAGTAAGAGATGGGAAGCTGATGTCAGAATCCAATGTGACACCAAGGTTACAGATTTGTTTGATTACCAGACAGAAAGTCAGTAGTTAGGGAACCGAGTTTGGAGAAGGGATCAAAAACAATGACTTTGATTTTCCCAATATTTACCTGGAGGAAATTTCTGCTGTCCTGTCAGATAAACAGTCTGATAACAGGTGACAGGTTAAGAGAGGTGGTGGTGAGGTCTGTCAGCATACACCTGAAAATTAAAACGACGTGACCAAGGGGCAGCAAGGATGGATCACTGGGGGAAACCAGACTTGGCAATGCAGGAGCAGGACAAAAAGCCATTGCAAGTGATGCTCTGGCTGCAAAAAGGTGATTGCAGTTCCGGCTCAAAGGTCAACAATGGAGAGGCTTCAGATAAGGATGGTGAAGTCAACTATGCCAAAGTTTGCAGACAGTATGGCAAGGAAGTGAAGCAGGAGTTTGCCTTTGTTACGATCATATAGGATGCCATTTGTAACCCTGATAAGAACCATTTTATATTATGACAGGGGCAAAGAAACCTGATTGAAGAGAGTCAAATATGAAGTTCTGGGATATATAAGCACAGTTTTGGGAAGCAAAATGTTGAATGACTTTGAGCAGAAAATGCAAGTAGGTACGTGGTGGTAGCATGCAACAACGGTTGGTTCGAAGGCTTGGTTTCAAGGGAGGTGACGATGGCAGATTTGAAAAAAAGATGGATAACACTTAAGGGCGAAAGCAGTATTGCTAACATATGGGCCAACAGGGTTATCAGCACACCAGGGAAGCTGGACAGTCCCGCACAGTGGTTAGCACTTCTGCCGCACAGCGCCAGGGACCTGGGTTCGATTCCTGACTCGGGTGACTGTGCGGAGTTTGCACATTCTCCCCATGTCTGCGTGGGTTTCCTCCCACAGTTTAAAGATGTGCAGGTTAGGTGGATTGGCCATGCTAAATTGCCCGTAGTGTTCAGTGGGGTGTAGATTGGGTAGGTTATAGGGGGATGGGTCTGGGTGGGATGCTGAGAGGTTCGGTGTGGACTTGTTGGGCCAAAGGGCCTGTTCCCACATTGTAGGGATTCTATAATATGTAAAATTAGGGAGACAGAATTCCAAGAAAGTATCAGGACACAATGGTTAGCACAGTTTTGCTCAAGCGCAAACAACGATTGAAGATGGCACAGCAAATTCATGGAGGCTACACCTTCCAATCTCACTGCACCCTATTCTCTGACCACTCTCCCACTTCATGAAGCTCTCTGGCAGAGGCACAGCTTTTCCAGTTTGCTGAATTGAAACTGGGAGTGGGCACAGGAGGAGACGGATTGAGCTTCTTGAGTCTGCTCTGCCATTAGGTTAGATCGTGACTAATCCACACTTCAACCCAAGTCCAACACATCTTCATTCCATAATCATTGGTACCCTGACCACCAATACTCTGGTCAGTCTTGAAATCTCAATTGCCATGGCATCTGCAGTCTGCTAAGAGAATTTCTAACTTTGACTAGTCTGTGTAAAGGTCCTTACCAATTTCCCCTCATATATGCTTGGGTTCTAACAATGTGAGGGAACTGCATGAACAAACTAGGAATAAAGTCACTCTGCAGCTAGGCCTTGGGCTTTTGCAACATCTGGTTTATAATAAACACCAATAAAAATGAAAATGCTACACAGAACAAGGAGTGGTTCAGTTGTGTGGCCTGAATTCTGCATTTCAGCCCTATGACCGAGTTCAAACACAAGTCAGCGAAAGTCTTTGCTGCTTGCAGGTCCTGCGGGTGATTCATTAAAATTCAATTAACTTACATTATAAAACTGCCGCTAGTTTGGCACCAACACACAATCTTGCTCCAAGAGGCCTCAAAATGGGGAGATATCAACTGATCCAACAGAAGTACTAACGAAGATGTGGAGGTGGCTGCTGTAAAAGAATTTAATGATGCTTTACAGGACACTGGCTGCCTGAGATAGAACCTATGCTGTCCCTCTGTAATAACATGCCTCAAGTGAGCTTTACAATTAAAGAAAATGTTTAACATAGTCATACAGCATAGAAACAGACCGTTCAGTCCAACCTGTCCATGCCGATGATAATCCCAAACTAAACTAGTCCCACCTGCCTGCGCTTGGCCCATATCCTTCCAAACATTTCTTATTCATGTACTTATCCAAATCAAAAACCAAATTGGATTTAAATCTTTGGAATAACAAATAGATGCCATCAGTCTAGAAGAGTTACCAATGGGAGGAAATGGGCGAAGCTTTTTACAATGTTTCACTGTATTATTACTTCTTCTACCTATACCAGGACTCAAGTGGACCAATCTTTTAACAAACAGAAAGAAAGAAGGTCAGAAACACACATCCATGCTGGAAATACTAAAATATAGAAACAGAAAAGACAAC
This sequence comes from Ginglymostoma cirratum, assembly GCA_024137785.1. Classification (NCBI taxonomy): domain Eukaryota; kingdom Metazoa; phylum Chordata; class Chondrichthyes; order Orectolobiformes; family Ginglymostomatidae; genus Ginglymostoma; species Ginglymostoma cirratum. Next base: position 7,238,682 of record JAHRHZ010000095.1, on the reverse strand, counting down.
TGCAGTCAATCAGGCAATTTCAAATAATCCCGTCAATATGTCAATTCCTCAGAAATGTATCCAAACACTCCTAACACCACAGATATCCATTCAATCTCTCCACACCTCCACCCCCACTACAACAAATACCACTTCCATCCTCTCGTCATTCATCCAATCTCTTCCTCTTCCTGCCCCTACCCAACAATACACCCACCTTCATTCACACACTCTTCATTCTCACTTCCACATTCAAGGCATCTATCTAATCTCCTCCCCACCACTCATCATCCCAGCTCCATCCCCCAAGGTATCCATCCAATCTCTTCTCACCCCACCACCACCCAAGATCCACCTCTGTCTCCCCATTCCACGTCCTTCCACCCCAAGCACATCCAATGCTGCCTGAACCCAGGCATTCAGTCAATCCCTAATGAGATACTTCCAACACCCATTCAATCCTATCCCAACATCTAATTCACATGGATCCCTCTCCCCTTAGTAGATTCCATCCAATCTGCTTCTACACCGTGCCACCCCACCTCAGTGTTGACTCAATCCTCCCTGGCATCTCTTCAGTCTTCCCATTCCCCTGCCCGGGCATCTATGCAAAGCTTCCCCCACATTGTTCTATACTCTCTGATCTGCCACTCGGAACAGAACGTTCAGCACATGCAGTGTGACCATCTGAGTGATGTGATTAGTAACAGTCTGTGCATCTTGCCTATTTGAATAGAAGTCGATTTTGGCATGCAAACACTCTTCAGATCTGGCCTGAAACATTACCCATATTTGTCTAATTGCTGAATAGCTCACTGGATATTTCCATCATTTTGTGTTTTCATATAAAATTTCCATCCAATATTCAGTCTATTCATATATTAGATCTGGCTTGGTCCAACACACATGCATTTTTCTCATCCATTAAAATACCAGGAGATGCAGACCAATTGCTATATTACCATACCAGTGAGCTGTAACCCTCTGCTGCCAGACTTCAACTAGCTATTGGGAAGAGGATTAATAGAAGTTGAAAAAGTCCACTTGTAGCAAACTACGCTGTTAGTGTTAAATTAAAGCCATGACCTTTGCATAGCTTTGGAGTTTATTAATAAAGAGAAGAAAACAGCACAGTTCATTCTTTGACCAAAAAAGGTATTGCTAGAACTTACAGAATAAACCGTTGTCACAGCAGCCAGAGACAAAGACAATCTCAAACACAGCAAACTTCCTCAGGAAGAACTACAGAATTAAAACATCAAGAATAACAAAGAATTACCTTTAACTCTTAATATGTAGTGAAAACAAATATGATTTTATTTTGTTAAAATTGACCTTTTTAAGCTCAAATTAGTCACTACTTTTGTCATTACTAGACCTCGAGCTGTTACCTACGAAAATCTTCAGCTGACAGAGGCACTGAATTAAGTTACCAATGGCCAATCATGCATCATGCCTTGTACAAGTTTTGTTTGTGAATTTTGTGTACAACTTCCACTAATCACGAGAGGCATTAAAGTGCTGGGGAAAAAAGCATTTTTTTGCTTCAAGTTATACTACAAAAGACCTGAGGAGAGTGAAACACAGGAAGAAGCAAAGCAGAATTTTACAAATGCATCAATCTATCACTTCAGTTCTGACATTTGTACTGAGTGACACTGGCAAGCCCAAGATCCAGATAAAGACAGTGGGTCTTCAGGATTTGGATGCAAAAAACTAACTTTACAAAGACACTTCGGCAAAAAGACAGCATTTATTTCTAGGCTTGCATTTGAATCCAGTACTGTATTTAAACTAATATTATATTATCGCAGACAACTCTTATCACCTACCAGCATAAAGACAGATCATGTTGATGGTCTTTTCATTGCCTGAAAGAAAGCATTCTCCAAATTGTTTATGTATTGTCAGTGTTACAGTTCGTATCCTTTAGCTCAGGAAGTAGGTTTCTTTCACAGGGTAATGAAGATCTCTGCCTGGCTGAAACCAGGACTTCACCGTCATGGAATGGCTGGCAAGGTCTCACCATTTTGTGGTAATGTGAACTCCAGCAGTGTCTGGCAAATTGGCTGCTCTAATTGGAACCATCTGGAGAAAGGCAATTAAATTTGGACAGATGCAATTGGGGAAGACAGTGGCACAGTAGTATTGTTGCTGGACAATTGATCCAGAGACCGAGGTAATGTTCTGGGGACCCAGGTTCGAATTCCATCATGACAGATGGTAGAATATGCGTTTAAATAAAATCTGGACTTAAAGGTTAATGATGCCCATTTAACCACTGTTATAAAAACCCAACTGATTCAGTAATGTCCCTTAGGAAAGGCAGACTGCCAATCATAACATCCAGATTCACAGCAACATAGCGAATGCTTGACGGTCCTCTCAAATGGCAAAACAAGCCATTTCATTGTATCAAATGATTAAAACAGCTTAGAAAAGGAATAAGCTAGACAGACCACCTGGCAATGAATGAAGCACTGGAAACAACGGCAAATAGGCAAGGGGAGCTGCAATGTCCATCACCAAATATGACTCAGCAGCACCACTACTAATTGAGCTGGGAGACTCCTGAAAGACATAGCTGCAGGTGGTGGAGGAACAGAGGGAAAAACACACTTAACCTCATCTTCATCAATCTGCTTGTCACAGATGAATATGACAGTATTAATAGCAGCAAGAACCACAGCCTTGTAGAGACAAAGTCCCATCTTCATTCTGAAGATACCCATCATTGTGTAATGTGGCACTACCACCATGCCAACTGTGGTAGAATTTAAACAAACCTAGCAACGCAAGACAGAGCATTCACAAGGCCATCAGTGGGTTTGTACTCAAAACATCATTTGAAACCTCATGGCCCAATATATCCCCCAATATAGCATTTCCATTAAGCCAAAGAAATACCTCTCGTTCAACGAAGTGTGTAGTGTGGCACGCCAGGAATAATACAAGGCACTTCTAAAAATGAAACATCAACCTGGTGAAGCTACAAGATTACACACAGACACACACACCAAACAGCACACAAGCAGCAAGTACAAGAACCAATAGGCAATTCCATGGTCGACAGTCCAGATCTAAGCTCTGCAGCCCTACCGCATCTTACAGCGAATGATACGGAAAACAACGAATGCTGGAGATCACTGCTGCCTGACCTGCTTCCATGGAGAGAGAGCAAACTAATGTTTTGCGTCTAGATGACTCTTCATCATAGCTGAAGTGAAGCGTGGAGGGGGCAGCATTTATGCTAATGTTGGGGGGTGGGTGTGTAGAGTACTGGGGTAAAAAAACATGTTGATAGTTCAGGTTAAGTGCTCTTACAGTGAACCATGATGGATAATTTAAAAATTCATTGGATAAGGAAAGTCTACAAATATCCCCATCCTCAACAATGGGAGAACAACAATTCAAAAGACATGGCAAAATCATGTGCAACTATTTGCAGCCAGAAGTGCCAAGTGGATGAATCATCTGAGCTTCTGCCAGAAATCCCAAATATCACAAATGCAAGTCCTTTGCCAATTTAATTCACTCTGTGGTTTGAAGAAAAGGCGGAAGGAAGTGAGACCTGACAATATTCCAGCAGACTTGTGCTCCAGAACTTGCCATGTCCCTAACTAAGCTGTTCCAGTACAGCTACAACACTGGCATCTACTCAGCAATGTAGAAAATAGCCCAGCTATGTACTAAACACAAACAGTAGAGCAAACTGAATTCCAGTCTATTCTTAATCATTGGTAAAGTGATGGAAGGTGTCAGCAACTGTGCTATCAAGCAGTACTGGCTTAACAATAACCTGCTCATTGGCCCTGATGGAACCCAAGCTGTGGGTCATTCAGCTCCTGATCTCATTAGTTTTAATTTGAACATGGACAAAAGCTGAACTCCAGAGGTGAGGTTAGAGTGACTGCCCTAGGCATTAAGGCAGCATTTGACAGTGTGTGATGTCAAGGGTATAACTGCACTGGAGGGGATACAGAGGAGATTCATCAAGAGGTTGCCTGGACTGAAGCACTTTAGCTGTGAGGAAAGGCTGGATAGATGTGGGTTGTTTTCTTAAAAGCAGAGAAGGCTGAGAGGGGTCCTGACAGAGGTGTATGAAGACCGAGAGGCACGGACACAGTGGATAGGAAGTAGCTGTTTTATGGAATCCCTACAGTGCCATTTGGCCCATTGCATCTGCACTGACCCTCCGAAGAGCATTCCACCCAGACGGACTCCCTCACCCTATCCCCATAATGCCACATTAACAATTGCCAATCTGTACACCTTTGGAATGTGGAAAGAAACTGGACCATACAGTGCAAACTCCACACAGACAGCCACCCAAGGTTGGAATCGAACCCAGGTCCCTGGAATTGAGAGACAGCAAGTGCTAACCACTAAGCCACCATGTCATCGTTAGTTGAAAGGTCAATAATGAGGGCACATAATTTTTAAGGTGAAGGGTACGAGTTTTAGAAACAATTTGAGGAAAAATGCTTCATAGGAACATAGGAAAAAGAGTCGACCATTCAGCCCCTTTCAATGAGATCATGGCTGATCTGTGCCTCAAGTCCATATTACCTGCCTTTGGCCCATATCCCTTAAAATCTTTGCTTAACCAGAGGTTATTTATCTCAGATTTAAAATTAACAACCGATCTAGCATCCATTGCCATTTGTGGAAGACAGCTCCAAATTACCACTGTTTTTGTGTGTAGAAGCACTTCCTAACACCTCTCTTGAATGGTCTGGCCCTAATTTTTAAGACTATGCCCCCTAGTTTTAGAATCCCCAATCAGGTTCTTTTCCTGTTAATACCTTGAAGATTTCATTCAGGTCAACCCTTAACTTTCTAAACTCTAGAGAATACAGGCCTAATTTGTATAATTTCTCCGTAACCTAACCCCTTAAGTCGAGGTATCATTCTTGTAAAACTATGTTGTGCTCTAAGACCAATACAATCCTTCCTATGGTGTGCAGTAGCCAGATCCACTCTCAGCACTTCAAGTGGGGTTTAAACAGGATTTTGCATAACTGCAACATAACATCTGCATCCTTATACTCCAGTCCTATAGATATAAAGGCCAGCATTCCACGAGCTTTCTTGGTTATTTTCTGCACCTGGTTGTGGCCTTTTAAAGATCTATGCACTCCTAAGTCTCTCTGATCATCCACTATTTAACTTCATTTCATCTAGAAAGTAGTCTGATCTACCGTTTTTTGCTCCAAAATGGATAACTTCATACTTGCTTACATTGAACTCTTATCTGCCACAGTTTCACCCATTTACCTAGGCTTTGTGATTTTATGCTATCAATGATGATCGGCATCTCTCTACAATGCTGCCTGGTTTTCACATAGAGGGTGGTGGAAATCTGGAATGCTCTACCTGAGGGGGCAATAGAGGCACAAAACCTCACAACCTTTAATAAGTATGTGCATGAGCCCTTGAAATGTTATAACACTCAAGGCTATTGGCCAAGTGTTGGAAAATGGGATTCAAGTAGATAGATCGATGCAGACTCGATAGGTCTCTTTTCTCCTGTATGACTCTAAGGAGCCCTAGGAAAATTAGGCTCAATGGAAATCAAAACTCCTGCTAGCTGCTGTCATATACAGCATAAAGGACAATGGTTGTGGTTTTTGGTAAATCAATCATATCAACTCCAGGACATCTCTGCAGGAGCTCCTGAGGGTAGATACTTTCTATTACATACCTCTGAAGCAGAGGAGATTTGAACTCAGGCCTCCTGGCTCAGGGGTAGGGACGCTGCCAATGTACCACAAGCACACAGTTCCTGGTGGTAGTGTCCTAAGCCCAACCATCTTCAGCTGTTTCATCAATAACCTTCCCTCCATCACAAGGTCAGAAGAAGAAATGTTGACTGATATTTGAAAACTGTTGAACGTTGCACACAATGACTCAGATTCTGAAACAGTCCATGTCCAAATGCAGCAAGACTTGGACAATATCTTGGCTTGGGCTGACAAGTGGTAAGTATTATTCACGCCTCCAAAGTGCCAGTCAACGACAATTTCCAACTAGATAGTATCTAACCCTTGTCATTCAATGGCATTACCTATCAACATCCTGGGGTTTATCATCGACCAGGAACCAAACTGGACTAATCATACAAATACTGTGCCTATAAGAGGAGGACAGAACCCAGGGCTCCTGCAATGAAAAGCTCATCACCAGACTCCCAAAAGCCTGTGCACCTTCTATATGCAATAAATTGGAAATGTGATGGAATACTCCCAACTCGCCTAACGAGTGCAAATGCAACAAAACTCAAGAAGCTTGACACCATCCAGAATAAAGCAGTCTACCTGATTCACAGCATATCTACAAATGTATGTTCCCTCCATCAATGTTCAGTAGCAATGTGCATCACCTAGAAAATGCACTGCAGAAACTCACCAAGGCTCCTTACAAAACACCCTTCAAACATATGACCGCAACCATCTAGAAGGATAAGGATGCAGTGACAAAGGAATATCAGCACCTGCAACCACTCATCATCCTAACTTGGAAGCATGACACCATTTCCTTGCTGTTGTTGGCCAAAATTCTGGAACGACTTGCCCAATAGCATTGTGATGCAGTTCACAGCATTCTCAAGGGATAAGAATGAAGGGTAGGGAAGAAATGCTCGTCTAGCCAGCAAATCCCATGGGACACTGAATAAGAGAGAAAAATCTGACGATAAGAGGAAAAAACTACGGGCTGGTTGTGAGAGGACAAACTGCAAAGTTACAGACTTACGTAATATTTATTCACAAAACAATAAGTTAGAAATCAAAGTTCTCATGCTCTTGATACTACATAATTATTTTGCAATACTTTGTTTGAAATGTAACTTTAATTTCTCCAACAGCTACAGGACAAATCCTTAAGATAGCAAAACAATAATGGTTCCACATACAAAGTATACACAAGGTTTGCTAGAAGAAAATAGTAATTAAAGTACATGAGAAAATTTGTTTTAAAAAAGGCAATTTTTTTTGTCTAGAATTCAGTTTATAAAATTGAAGGAAGCAGGATACCAACTGTACTTGTCTTGCAAGCTACTGTAACTATACGCTTTATAATGATGCAGAGGGCACACTACAGTGCTCTCCAACCCAAGTCACAGAAATTTTTGACCTCAAAGATTAAGACAATTAGGTATTCACATATGAAACATAAAATTAGCAATATATTGTACACAGAAAGCTTAAGAATGAATATATACGGCCTGATCCAAGGAACAATCAGACTACAATAATGCATTTACTGAAAAAAAAGTAGTTACATATCAAAGCAGTTGAAGGATACTGGTTTCAGTAAAAAGGCCACAATTGTAGATAAGCACGTAAAACCTGTACAAATAAACATCAAAATAACAAACATGCAACAATTGGTCTCGTTTGACGTGTGCAACAGGGCTGAATTTATAGCCCTCAAAATATCCATCTTGCAATGTGTACAGTCAAATTGACCGATTTCCATATTCCCCTGAGCCCTGACTAAGGAGTATGGATGCAACAGCCAAAATTTCCTCCTAAAAATCTCAGATAAACATCGCTCTCACTATCCAAACCTCTCCCTTCCAAAAGGGATTATTCATCAGGAGTTAAACACTTTAAGACTTAATGCTGGATCACTTCAAAAAGAACACTTAGCACAAATCAATAATAGTTTCATTAGGGCACAGGAAGAGGCTATTAAGCCCCTGTCAGACTCAACAATAAAGTGCCTCCAACTTTCATAATCAGGTCAAACCCTCCAAGAAAGGCAGGTGATACAGATAGGGTATGAAATGGGCACATTTGGATTTATTTCAATATTCGTAATTCAAACTGGCTCAGCTTCTAAATACTCCAGATTTGCTCCAAACCTCATACAAGAAAATGTCACCTCTACTCTTGTAACTGATAATTTAAGTGGTATCTAATATTTAACAAATTTAGCTAGTGGCAATTGGCTCCTCTGATATTAAGACACATTGAAACATAGTCTTGAGAATCTTTAGCTGAGTAAAGCAAAGGGCCAGGCTCCCCAGTGCAGGACGGTACCACGATCATAAGTTAAGTAAGCATTGTCTAAATAACTCAAAGCCGGACTTAAATTTACATCAGAAAATATTTCCCCTTTTTGCCATGAGCAATCCCTGTTCACTTCAAGGAGTTCAACAGATGACAGGCCTCCATTTCAATCCACATCAGTGGTGACATTGCCTGTTGAGATCAGAACAATTCAATAACCTGAACATCATTATACATATACATCATATATACATAATTATCTGGGGCATCACATTAAAGCTGATTCATCTGAGGATCTGAATAACTTATTGTTAATAATACGGAGCTACTGTGGCACATCACAATGCAGCATTAGTGCAGCTTGCCATGGAATAAAGGGGCATTGGCTGAGCCTGCAGTCCAGCGAGCTCCTGATAGTATCAGCCCGAAGCAGTAATGCTGCAAAGCAGAGATCAAGTGGCAGTCCTACTTCATTGCAATACTCTTCTGACCAGTTGAGAGCAGCACTGGATATCATTTACACTTGCAAGAACCTGGGAAAAAAACAAAGCTGGTTTTGTTTTCATATTTATAAAAACTGTTAATAGCAATTTTGGTATAGGATAGGGAGGGGAAGATTCTACTGTGACAAGTTTTCATGTTTGACAAACAGGCCAAACACCATTCAATAAGCACATTTCTGGATCCTCTATTCAGTTTTCCTTGTTTTTCCAATCCATCACTCTCCATGTACACCAAATTCCTGACCTGCATTCACTCTTATACTGTTAAAAAACATATGTGCATGGGGGAAAACTGTGCATTGAACCACATCTCATCATTTGTTTCAATCTGGAGTGATAGCTCAGTTTTTAGGCCTGTAAGGAATTATGCCTTTTTTAGAAAAAAATCAGCGTCCTTTTAGCTCAAATCACAATTCATCAACAGTTGGTGCAGAATCCACGTAATCCGAAGCATTTTTAGATAGCCTCAGAATTCCAGTTTTACATCTCAATTTGGTGAGTGAGAAAGTTGCATGAGCCTTGGTATATTTTTTCGTTGGACAATGCAGCAAGTACTGCAACCACAAAGACAACAAAAAGCCATAGCTGTAAACCCGAATTCCTGAATAAACATGCACCCACATGGCACTTGCAATGAGAGTTTCTGTAGAAGCCCAGATCCCAGGATAATCGAGGAATTAAATCTTTTGTTTTTGCCGTTTTCAACTGCTTCAAACCATTTGCAGGACCCGGTCATGACCATCCAGTTGCACTTTCAGTTTATGCAGCTCTTCAATCTCTTGATTGTGACGCTCTGTTTTGTGCCCTACCAGTGAACGGTAAAAGTGTATTGTGAAAATCACAAAAATAAGGCCCACAGGTACCATAATAATAGTGGATGCCAAAGCTGCATTCCACCCAGTGTGTCCATCTCCTGCCTGGACTGGACCAGTCTCTTTGTCATTCGTCACAGCTTTGTCTACTGGTAGAAACTTGATCCAGCAAAGCAGTACCACCTCCGTGAGAAACAGTAAAATGCCCAGCGCAGTTGAGAAACCCCAAGCTAGCTCGATGTAGTAGTGCATGCGCTCATGGGGTGACTCATTGACAGAGTTGAGATTATGAATGTTGCTGACCGCTTCCACATTAGGGAGGATGCAAGTGCTGATCAGAAGGGCAAAGAGGTGAACAGCAACCAGCACAGTTGTGCAGGCACTGAAAGCAATGAGCAGGAACTTGGGATAGTTGTATTGCATTTCCAGCTGCACTTCAACCATGGCAACCTGCAAAAAAAAAGAAACCTCATTGAAGATTGTTTGACACATCCTGGCAATTTCACAGCAATATTAAGACAGGTAATCTCACAATGGTGAAGGGAAAAAAAATTATTTTATCTGGGGCAGACTGGGATGTGCAGAGAGAGATATTTAATTTAAGTGTGCTATTTATGTCCTCGATACTGTTACTGCATACTCCATATGGAGGGCATTCCATCCCTCAAGACTAATCATTGAGTCATAACAGCACAGAACCTTCAGTCCAACCAATCCATGCTGAATTTAATCCCAAACTAATTTAGTCCCACCTGCCTGCTCCTGGCCCAAATCCCTCCAAACTTTTCCTCTTCATGTACTTACCTAAATGTCTTTTAAACTTTGTAACTGTACCTGCTTCTACCACTTCCTCAGGAAGCTCATTCCATACGCAAACCATTCTGTGTAAAAAAATTTAAATCTCTCTACTCTCGCCTTAAAAATATGCCCCCTAGTCTTGAAATCTCCCATCCTAGAGAAAAGATACCTACCATTAACCCTATGTATACTCCTCATAATTTTATAAACCTCTACAAGGTCACATCTCAACCTCCTGCGCTCCAGTGAAGATTCCCAGCCTATCCAGCCTTTCTTTATAAAATTCAAACCTTCCATACCAGCAACAACCTGGTAAATTCTCTCCTGAACCCTCTCTAGCTTAATAATGTCCTTCCTATAACAGGGCAACCAGTATTGGACACAGTATCCGACAAGAGGCCTCACTAATGTCCTGGACAACTTCAATATGATGCCTCAACTCCTACACTCAAAAGGTCTGACCAATGAAGGGGATTTTATAAACCTCTATATGTGGTTACCCCTCAGCCTCCTAAGCTCCAGGGAAAAAAGTCCCAGCCTTGAATCTCTCGACTGAACCTACCTTCAACACACTCAGGCAGAGCCTTCCAATTCTTACCAGTTGCTATGTAAATAATTTTTTTCTCATGCAACTTGAATATTTTGCCAATGACCTGAAATAGATGTCCCCAGTTCTCGATCATTCCGCTCGTTCTCCCTCTTTCCTCTGTCCAAATCCCTCCTGATTTTGAAAACTCCTATTGATGAATTACTCTAATTCTGCTTCTACGTGTGTCCAAATACAGAAGACATTACTACAATACAACTGCATCACTTAACAATTGAGTTAATGAGAATGAAAACACAGATCCAAAAATGGAAATATAGCCCCAAAAATCAAAACGTAACCATTGAGGACTTTTTTTTGAGAATTTCTCAAAGAAGAAAACCTATCTCCTGAACTAACTTCAGTATGTCTTGTCCCTCTCTACCTTTATACTATGACTGTCCCAGTTTATATTCATATGAATATTTCCCCCACTTTCTAACTACTCTTTAATTCTTGAATTTCTCTGTAATTTCCTTGCAAATTGGTTCTTCTCCACCTTCCCCAATGGTTTGTAGCCTATTTGAATATATCATGCAATGTATTCATGCCTTCTTTGTTCTTGTCAAATAGATTTTGTCCTTGAATTATCTGAGACATCCTCTATCTCCACATTGCAATGATCTTTAATCACTACTGCCACCACACCACCTTTCCTTCCTTCCTATCTTTCCTGAATACCTTTTACTCAAGAAAATTTAATACCTAGGTCTACCCTTCTTTGAGCTAGGTCTCTGCTCTCACTACAAATTTCCACTTGGCTATCTGTGCCTACAACTCAACAATCTTATTTACCTATTGCCTTGTATTTACATTTATGCATTGTAAGACTGATTTACATTTTGATACATTCCCTCTTGTAACGAGATTGAGCGGGTTTCAATTTTGTGCCTCTGTCTGATTTCCCACAAACGCGGTATGCCATGAACCAATTTCTTTGCAGGGCAATTTGCTGGCACTACTGAGGCAGTCTTAAAGTAATTCAAGGGGGTGGGGGAGTGAAGATAGCACACTAGAGAGTAATACCAAGATCCAAAGAATATTGGTTCAGATGGATAGTACTAGGGTAGGTAATGCAAGGCTTTGCCTTCTTTAATGTACAGCAAATATACAACTGCAAAATTATTCCCTCAGACTTACACTCGCGGCAGCTAAGTTCTCTTCTCTTCCCTTTGGTCTGGAAGTTCGCTTAAGCAGAGACTGCTAGGAGACATGGGGCACCCACTGCAACCTTGGGTCATGTCATGGTACCTGTGAGAAACTCCAACTTTACCACCCAACAGTACAACTGAATGTCATATCTCCACCAGATGTGATTGAGTAGATTATCAATGTGCCAAAGAAGTGCTTCAAGTAACTTTCAGTATTTATCAGCTGCAGTCTCCAGAAAGGTTGCAATTTGCTGTGCTATGCCCAGCAGCAAGACTTATGATCTGTAGGTGCCTTCAATTTAGTGAAATATCTCAAGGTGCTTCACAGGAGCATTATTATATTATATTTAACACTGAGCCACACAAGGTGATGGATTGTGGGAGAGGCAATAAACAGCTTGTCCAATCAGATTAGTTTTAAGATGTGTTTTAAAGGAGGACAAGAGAAACATAAGGAGATGGAGTGCTTTAGAAAGGAAATTCCAGAGCTTAGGGTCTAGGCAGCTGAAGACAAAGTGAGTAGTGACTTTGCAATGAAAATCAGAGATGGAAGAGAGGTCAGAATTGGAAGACTGGAGATCTCAGATGGTTACAGAGTAAAGAGGTCAGGGAGAAAGAGAGGGGCATAAACAATGGCTATCATGTACATGTCAAAAAATAATTCTTGTCATCATCAAACCAGTCAGACCAAGGTTAAAATAAAACCTGTGTTCACTCAGACAAGAGGGTCAAAAAAATTAACCTTGAGGGAGATTTTCAACAACCTTCCATCAGATTGAGGCAGCAGATAACCGCATATGTAAAATCTAAACACCCAGCCCAATAGTCAACTGAAACAATTTTGAGATGAGGCTGTAAATGGTAGCCAGAGCTCTTACCTGACACAATGAGAAGCTTACCCAAATATGCAAGTATCAAATTTTAGCATCAATGAGTGGAGTTTGCGCTGTGCATTCTCAGTCCATTATACTAAGCCTTGAGCAAACAAATCTGAAAGCAGGAACATGTTCACCAAAGAATTGAGCTGCACTGCCAGTCACTGAGTGGACCTTGCAGAGGTGCTTCCCTTATGTTCATTTTATCACAGTGTCATGGTGTCAAATTCTGGTTTAGCTGCTATACAGAAAGCCTGTTATTCCATAACCCAATACAAATGAGGTTTGAATACGACAATAGTTAAGGGTGATAATATTAATACCAGGCATGCACTTGCTCCGTCCACTGCCTTTCCAAGATGTTCAAATGTTGAAAATCACCTCAATTTCCTTTGTGTCAGATGTGCTACTAAAGGTCTCAGCCATTTTAAGACAACATAAAAATACACAAATACTTTATTTGGCAAAACAATTTTCCATTTCACATCAATGGAAATTCTTCACAATTTTGTATCAACAAGTGTGGATCTGAAACTGAACCACACAGTAGTAACGAACATTGGATGTAATTTATTAAAAACGGCCAAAACATAACACAATAAGCACAGGAGAATGTGGCAGATAGGAGGTAATTGCTCATAGAACAGAACTGCAGAATTTTGGACCAACAGCAATCATGATGCCCTATGATATAAACAGGATTTGACATTTGGGATGGTATCCATGTGAATCAGCACGAGCTGCTGAGGCTGTTTACAGTGCTGTTCGTCAACCCACAATAGCTCGACAGAAAGCTGCAACAAACATGAAGGAAAAGTTGAACATTCCACAAAGCTGCTGGAATAATGAGAGATAGTTCAGATTAGCAGAGCCAAATCTGCCGACCCATTTACTCTATAAAGATGATCAAGTTACTTCAAATTGCAATATCTCAGCATCATTCTAACCCTACAGCATTTTATGTGGATAATATTACAGGGTCTGCATTACTTGAGCTCATTGTGTCAGCAAAATTCTGGAGCCAAAAATAAAAGCGCTGAAAAATCAGATTTAATCATCCACATTTTAGCGATAGGGATCCTGGCACTGGCAATTTAATATGACAGACTGACTGATATTTATTCTTTATAAATTCAGAAATCATCTAGAAAATAACAAATGTGTAATGGAACCATTCACCATTTGTTATTCTGTCAATGGAGGTCACTAAAAGGTTTATTTTAAAAAATACTGCAAAAAGGAGAAGATGCAAGAAATTTATCACTTTTCAAATCGAAACATGGAAGGAGGTGCAAGGTCCAGAACGTAGAAAATAGGGGAGACGATGAAGCAAATTCTGATCAGGTGATGTGAGATTCCAGCCACTAGATGATTTCAGATAGTAGTTCTCCCTTACAGCTCCAGTTCTCACCTCCAGAAACATGAATTGAATTGCCTATTTACATCGGATACGAGAAACACATTCAATACTGTCTAGCTTCCGTGAAAGGAAAGCTGCCTTGACCACAATTAAAATATTCCCACTTCAATTTGGCTAAAGAATCCCCTCTCTGATTGGGAGATTCCAGCCTGTGCTATCTGCTCAGTGACCAATACCAATTTTCCTGATAATTAATGGAACAGTGTAAAATTGTTAAACAGACAGCCCCTCCCTTTTGCACCCCCACAAACCAATTCTTTGTCTGTACATTGTAGCATGGATATATTGCTTTTAAAAAAAAAAGAACAAATGAGTTTGATAGACTGCACATCAGCTGGGAAGTGCAGTACCCCAAAGATCAAGACTAGGCCCATTTTAGTTTTGACCCCATACACCATCCATTTCCTCCAACAACAGAAAGTGGCAGCAACAGTGAACATCGTCTACAACACGAACTACAGCAATTCACCAGGGCTCTTTCAACAGCATCTTCAGAACCCACAACCTCTACTAATGAAAAAGGATGAGGGCATCAAGTTCCCATCCAAGACAAACAACATCCTGGTTTTGAACTATAATACCATTCCTTCACCGATCAAAACTCTAGAACTCCCAGCTCTAACAGCTGTAGGTGTATCTGTGGTGTGCAATTGTTCAAGGCGTCAGTCACTCACCACTACCTTTTCAAGAGCATCAGTAGGTAGATGAGGCAGTTTGTAAGCAGCAGGGAATACCAAGAGACAGACTTCAAAAAGACTTTAACAAGTTAACGCAATAGGCAGAAGGGCAGCAACTTAAAATGGAAAACTGAGAGGTGATACATTCAAACTGGAAAGAATATTGCGAATGTGGATGAACAGACACCTTGGGGATTCAAATGCACAATTTAAAATATTTATAAAATACATTGGCTGGGTCATAATTCCTATCCTATCACAGTTTGGGGCAGCCCATTATACAAAGGGCTTTTTAAGCCATGCATAGGAAACAACAGTTATGTATGAATAACTAAACCAGATACTGGGATTAATTTCACTGGCCAAAAGAAGACCTATAGAGAGCCGCAACTGCAGCTTTTAAAATTGTTAAAGGATTTTCATAGGGTGCTTAAAACAAACTAATTCTTCTGATTGAGCCGTGAGTGAAAAGGAATTATCAATTAAAACAGTAAGCAAGTTAAAAGGATTGTTTTTATGCAGAAGGTTGCTGATGTACAGAATAGTACAGTGTCATTAGTACAAACACTTATTCTCTTGTCACAGACAGTCTTATAGGGAAAAATTAATGCCCATCCCCAAAGGGGAGTTTGGAGGAATGGCATTTCATTGGGTGAAGATGGGAGACACCATTCCTTTCACACTTCTGCTTCTGTACCTTGTTTATGCTTTTTAAGTCTTGCTTTGCTTTACATGCGAGTAAACATAGGATAAGATTTAATCTGAATCAGATTTAACAATGTATGTTCCATAATAAAAAGTGATTGGTGACATAGTGGGCAATCTGAGGATTTACTACATTTGAAGGTTGGTTATCCAACTCAGGGTACCCTAGCCACTAGCACACAAGTGAGAAACAGCTTTTAGTTCATAGGACACATAAACCTTCCAACTAACAGTTTACATTTGGAGATAAATTTAGCTAACAGTTCCATATTTTATCAACCCTCTACGCTTCTCCAGCACTTTCCATTTAGAATGATATTGTTGATGTCATTGAAAGTGAAAGACTGAACAGGAACACTAAATAAACCTTTATTGCACACATCACGCTCATTCATAGTAACCTCACCTCTAAAGAAGGAATGTCACGCCCTTATTAAACAGACTGCAGGCCCAACCAGATGGAAAGACAATCTGTGCACATGCAGTTTTTTTAAACATTCTAATAATCTCAAACTCATCAAAACTCAAAAAATAAGTACGCAAAATTGTCAGTCACTTATTGGAAGCCTGTTGACATTCCGTGGACAGAGATACCATGGAAATACACAGATGCACATTAATAGCTGCTGTTTCACAATGGAATTCTCTGTTGGTAAAACAAATTTGCTTCTAAGGACTAATAAAAAAACAGATTAATAACTTTAAAGATCAGTACTTGACATAGCTACTGAAATTGAATAATCTTAATTTTTATCCATTACCTTGAACTGGTTCATAGTCCAGTGTAAACCTGAAAGCATTTGCTTTTGTCATTTAAACAAGGTCCTCACTCTATTCTCAAGCAGGTATAAGGCACTGTGCCAGGAAAACAGAGGAACTTTTCTGAGGCCAATATTCATTCCTCAGCCAACAATGTTACAGATTAACTGCTTTTTAAAATTAATTCTCTTTTTGGACAAATTGACTGCCATACTATCTACACCTATGAATACTTTATCAAAGTAGTTCACTAGTTGTGAAGTGCTTTGGGGCATCTTGGGTTTGTGAAAAATGCTGAACAAATACAAGCTCTTCCTTTAACTTAAAAAAAAGCATGTTTTTTTCAAGATTCATATACTTTTGTACAACAAGTTGTATTTATATAGGACTTTTAAGATAGTCAAGTATGCCAAGATATTTAAAACAAAAACAAAATCTGCAACAGAGCCACACAAGTAGTAGCACATTGGATTACGAAAAGTTTCATTCAAGAGCTAGATCTTGGGAGACTGCTTAGAAGTGCAGAAGAACAGAAGGGCAGATACTGAGCAAGGATATTCCAGAACTTGGGCTGGAGCTAAATATCTGGTTGTGAACTGGGGAGCAATTAAGAATTGGGGATACTCAAGAGGCCAGAATCAGCAGTACAGGGAGATCATAATGATGGAAGAGACTGGAGATTAACTGCTGGTTTGTTCCCGCAAACCTACGTAGGTCAGCGAGTATAAGGGTGATGGGTGAACGAGACTGGTGAGCAGGAAGTGCACAGCAGAGTTTCGCATGAGCTGAAGTTTAGATAGGGTGGAAGATAATAGACAAGCTAGGACAGAACTAGAATGCAGAATTAATTATGTAGTTTATTTGTTTAACCCTGTATTTGGAAGATAGCTGTAAACACCAATTTTACTTTATTGCAATGTTTAGTTTTATGATAAACTGGTTTTAAAATGATCATACACTGCGCAGTCCTTGAAAGAGTTAAAGAAGGAAACTTTTTACACAATATGGTCAGTATAGAAGCATTCAAAATGGAAATAACCCACTGATAAACTGTTAACCAATGGATCCTCTTCATATCTACAATTCAGGAGAAAATGAACATTTCTGTCCACAAGGATATATCACCCTATTTCTTTCAACATATGCTGAAACTGAACAAATATTAGTGTAAATTTAATAATGGGAAAAGCCAAATGCCCATCTTACTTAAGAAAAATTAACAATCCAGAGCAGCGATTAGCTGCTAGTAAAGATGAGCTTTAAAAGCAGGTAGAAAGCAAGTGTAGGAAATGACTGGGCCACAGACTTGAGGTTAACGGAAGTGAAGTAGTACTGGAGAAGCTGGTGGAATTTTGGGTTCACTGAAAATGCAGGGAGAATAAAAAAAATGCACGTGGAATGGCAGAGTTGGAGTTTAAAAGGGTTGAATAAAGCTCAAAAGGTCAGATAGCATGGTGGTGCCGGTTACAATGGCCAGAAAGGTTGCATTTTCTTGGAGAGATGGCATCAGTCAATGGGATTCCAAGCCTGCACTCAGTTATAACGTGGGTGTGAGTAGATTTTCACTCTTCAGATCAAAAACTGAGCATTTCAATTGAAAGTATACCAAAAACAAACATGACTAATTATGATTAATCAACCTCTTCAATGCAATAAGTGAAATTCTCTTTAGTTAGTCAAAACTAAAAAAACAGGGCACACAATGCATCAGGCCCATATGTGAGAGAAAAACAGGGATAACTTGTCAGACACATGTTACAAATTTCAGCTTTCATTTCCGCTATCTACAAAAGTTGGCATTCTTTTGGATTGCAGGTGCAGGAGGTAATTAAGGCAAATGGAATACATCACTAGAGGGATGAAGTTTAAAAATAGGGAGGTTATGCTGCAGTTGCACAGGGTGCTGGTGAGGCCATACCTGGAGTACTATGTACAATTTTGGTCTCGTAACTTGAGAAGGGATGCACTGGAACTGGAGGGGATGCACAGGTGGTTCACTAGGTTGATCCCTGAGTTTAGAGGTTCGATTTATGAGGAGAGATTGACTAGACTGGGACTACACTCATTGAAATTTAGAAGAATGGCCGTTTGTGGCAGGGGGGGCGGTGAATCTTATAGGAACTTATAAAATTATGAAGGGAATAGATAAAGATAGAAGCAGGGAGGCAGTTGCCACTGGCAGGAAGAAGTAGAACTAGGGGGCATACCCTCAAAATAAGGGGGTGCAGATTTAGGACTGAGTTGAAAAGAAACGTCTTCACCCAAAGGGTTGTCAATCTGTGGAATTCCCTGCCCAGTGAAGCAGTTGAAGCTACCTTGTTGAATGTTTTTAAGGCAAAGATGGATAGATTTTTGAACAGTAAAGGAATTAAGGGCTATGGTGAGCAGGCAGGTAAGTGGAGCTGAGTCTACGAAAAGATCAGCCAAGATCTTATTGAATGGCGGAACAGGCTTAACAGGCCAGATGGCCTACTCCTGCTCCTATTTCTTACGTTCTTGTTCTATTACATCTAATCTGTACAGGTTAAAGAAAGCACTACAGTTAAGTAGTAAACCTGTTTAAAAAAAGTCTACAAGTCTGACACCAAGGTCCTTCTATTTCTTCCTGTAAATTTCTTGATGATGGAATGCTTCATTACTTTAAAGGCACTACATAAATACAAGATGTTGTTATACACAGCCTATATAGCAAACCAGTGACAGACCATCTTGTATGGATCATATAGATTCATTGGAATGATAATGCCCCATTCCATGCTCAATAAAATCCTCACCCAGAACAATATTTAATGCACATTTCCCTTGCCTGTGGAATTATCTCAAGGAATCAGTACTTAGTGGTCTATTTCTCGACATGAGCTTGATACAGTTAAGACTTCACCAGAAACATGTAATGAGCGGCCTGCCCAGTGCTACCACAACACGATTTCTCCAAGTATCTGTGCTTCCCGACAAACACTAGCATTAATTGTCTCTAGCTGCACCATAATCAGAAAATCAGACAGCAAAGAACAGCTGAGCCATCATATCTGTGCCAGTTCTTTAAAAGAACAAAATAATTAACTCCATCCGCCTTGCTCTTCCTTGTGACGTCTAGATCCAAATCTCTATTGAAAATAATTATAAGATCCGATTTCATCGCCTTCCAGACAGTGCATTCCAGATCATAACCACTGCATAAATGGTTTTTCCTCAGGTCACATATGGATCTTTTGCCGATAAAGCAAGCATTTTCTATAATAGAAACAGAATGCTAGAGAAATTCAGCAGGTTTGACAGCATTGAGTCAAATATGGCGCATCTTCACAACTGAAGGGGTTTGGAAAATGGTGGTTTTTATGTTGTTGACAGAAGGGGAGGAGAAGCGAGTTGACCAGATTACGAATGAAAGAGATTGCAAAAGGCAAAAGGTTTGTTAGTGATAAGGAGCAATGAAGATGTAAAATAGATGTTAATGATAGGTGTGAAAAGGAAAAAACCAAAATGACATTGTTGAACCGCATGTTGAGTCCTATAGTCCTGAAGACTGTAAAGTGCCCAACTGGAAAATGAGGTGCTTTTCCTCCATCTTGTATTGAGCTTTGCTGGAACAATGCAGCAGGCCTAACATGGGGACAGAACATAGAACAGTACAGCATAGCAACACGCCCTTTGGCCCACCAGGTCTGTGCCAATCATGATGCTATTCTAGACTAATCCCATCTGCCTGCACATGGTCCATTACCCTCTATTCTGTCCCTCTTCACGTAACTAATCTAAATACCTCTTAAACTTTGCTATAGTATCTGGTTCTATACTTCGATGTTAGCATGGGAGCAAGATAGTTTGTTGAAATGTCAAGCAACTGGAAGGTTAGGGTCTTTTTACGAACAGAACGGAGGTGTTCTGCAAAGAGCTCACCCAATTTACTCTTGGTCTTACCAACACAAAGGAGACCACATTGTAAGTAGCAAACAGTAGATGACATTGATAAGAATAGAAATAAATTGCTGTTTTACGTGGAAGGTGTGGTTGGGGCCTTAGACAGAGGAGGGGAAAGTATAATTGTTACATCTTTTGCAATCACACTGGCAGCTGCCATGGGAGAGGTGGGGAAGGAAGTATTAGGGATGATAGAGGAGTGAGGCAAGGTGTGGTGGAGTGAATGATCCCTGTGGAATGTTAGCAGTGGAATGTAGATGATGATGTGTTTGGTGGTTGTATCCTGCTGGAGGTGGCAAAAATGGCAGAGCATGATCCTCTGATTGAATAGACTGGTTTGTGTTAAATGAGGACAAGGGGAACCCTACCTCTGTTACGTAAGAGAGAGGAAGGGATGAAGGCAGAAGTGCAGGAAATGAGAGTGGAGGGGAAGGAATTGTCAATTGAGGTGAAAGGACAGCAGAGGCAGTGAAAGGTAGTATCATCAGAACAGATGTGACAGAGATATTGGGAAAATGGAATGGAATCCCTACAGGAAGCATGGCATGAGGAGGTGTAGTCGAAGTAACTATTAGAGTCAGTGGGTCTGTAGTGAACACTGGCAAGCTGCCTATCCTCATAAATGGAGACAGTGAAATCAAGAAAGGGAGGAGAAATAAGGTGAACCAGTGAGAATGAGAGAGAGATGGAAATTGGAAGCAAAAATAATTAATTTTTCTGATCCAGATGAGAGCAGGAAGCAGTAACAATGACATCATTGTAGCACTGCGGAAAGAGCTGTGTTTTTGTGTTCATTGAACATGGGAAGATAAAGAGTCAAAATAGTTAAAAATATTAGTTCAGTGGAGAAGTAACAAGCTGAACTGATGGGTCTATCAGGGTAATCCTCTGTTGATTTTGGGAAGAAGGTGGAAGCAAGCTGTGCAGGTTTGGGGGACAATGAGATGGGAAGCTGTGATGGGGAGATCTCCAGAGGTGAGATCAGTGACAGTCTTGGAAATAACAGCTTGATGTCCAGTGGTGAGGTCTTGGTCTGCAGGAGATAGGAGGAAATGTCTAAGATTGGGGGTTAGCCTCTGCAAGGCAGAGGTTGCCACGCCAAATAACAGCACCACCGTTATCAGCAGTTTTGATGAAGTCAGGGTGAGACCTGAGAGAATGCAGTACAGAATGTTCAGAGAGAGACAGGTTAAAGTGGGTGAGAAAGAAATTAAAGGTTGCCAATCAACAGGAGGGAGCCAAAAGCTTGTAACCATCCCTTTCACTTAAACTTCATTTGTTTATTTCAGAACTTATTTTGAACAATATGAAGAAAGGTTGTATCCAAGATAAATGGAAGCAGTGGCTTAGTGGTAAATGATAATGTCATGTAGTGATAATGTTATTAGTCACCCAGAATATTAATGTTCATATAGTTGAAAGATGGCAAAATGTGATTTTACTAAATATATGAAATTTAAACAGTCTAATGGCAACCATGTAACCACTGTGAATTGTCACAAATACGCATCTGGCTGACTAATCTCCTTTAGGGAAGGAAATCTGCTATCCTAATCTGGCTAGACCTACACATGACTTCAGATCCAAAGCACTGTGCGTGACTCTCAAACACCCTCTAAAATGGCCTAGGAAGACATTCAATTCATGGGCAATAAATGTTGGGTAAGCAGGTGGTGCCCACTCCATGAACAATTTCAAAAAATTACAAGCATGTGAACTGCGCAAAGAGTCACCTGAATCAAACAGGAAATCTTCACTTCATCAGCCATGAGCATCCATTCTATCGAGAGTTGCTGCCATAAGATTTCTTTGACAATTGTAAGTTGCCTTGGCTTGCTACATCCAAGATAATTAGTAGGATACAGACCAGATATTACATCCGCACAGCAACCCAATTACTGTCTGTCATTATGTGCTAGATATCCTCCAGCTTCTGATTGCAGTTAATGACACAAGCCATCTCAAACAGCAATTAGAGAGGATTATGGAGGAGTCAACCTAAGCATCATCTTGTAATTGACCACTGGGATTTAATCAGAGTGTAGTTTGCTGATGCACACAACAAAAACAATAATTATAAGCACAAGTGTTTTTCTATCAATTTATATTGAGAGCTCCCTTGATTGCAAGGATTGGACTGGCCTTAAAGCTCTTTTCATGTCAATAAATTTGCTGTGTGGGAGGGTACAAAGCGATTACAATTTATTCTTGCAAAACACTTATGATGCAACAAACATCCAAGACGTTTTACCTGCAATTAGCGGCCCAAGTGACTAGTGTGGCTGAGCCACAAAGACAGCAGCAGAGGATATGCACAAAATGCAAGATTTTGGCAAATAATGAAGTTGAGCTGAAGTGGAGCCACTGTGGGATTTAAAACTAACAGCCTTGTTTTGAAATGGATGCTGGGGAGCCAACTGTCAACTCAGTTAAGTGGAATATCAACAGGCTAAAATTCTGAACAAATTGGAGCTTATTTGGAGGGATGGTCAAAACTACAATGTTGAGTATTTTTCCGAGCCACATGATGCCTAACGTGAGGATTAAAATTGGATGCCACTGGCAACCATATGGAAGATGAAATATAGAGTGTGTGTAATGCTGTAATAGAACAACACCAGCAAATGGAGATGGGAAAAAATGGAGTGGAGTCAGTGAAAGTTCCTTGATCCTGTTGAGTCTCAAGAAGAATAGTGTACTGTAGTTATTTTCATATAGGTTACTGACTCTGACTAGAAAGGTCTTGAAGTTCCAAGTTAGGCAGGAACTAAAGTGAAGGGACTAAAACAGGGAGACGCAGATATACGTTCACTGGGGTAACGAACTGGGGTAGTTTTCTGTGTCACGAGTCACTGGGGTAGTGTGCTGGAGATCAAGCCTCATGATTCCCATTATCACCACAAACATGGAAAGATTTAGTCAAACTATTCAAACTAACTGACAAATCCAGGCTAAAAGAAAGTACTCAGTAGGCTTCTGTACGTCACAAGAAAATTACAGTATTACAAATAAATTGCCTTCAACTAATAACAATTAGGAAATATGAATTGCTACAACAAACTCTACACCAACTTAAATTTCCACTTCACAAGTGGACAAAACATGGATAATTAGGCTGGAAACAAAAGCAAAAGAACGCCGGGAAACAGTTCCATAAAACCATCCTGTGGACCAGACTTCGATGCGTTGCTTTCTATTCCTTTTAATTCTATGCTGTTGAGACACGGTTGTTTGCACACAAATACTCTGAATTCATCCTTTCACTGTCATTGAAGGCATTTTATTTCTCCTTCAGCAGGAGATTTGCAGAGAAACGACAGTCAAAAGATAGCTAGTACTGAAGATTGTCTTGTACCACCACACTGGAGAGACAGAGAGCAAGAAATTTTTTGACAGTATCTGTTTTTAGGCCGTGTAGATCTCTGCTGCAATGCCCCGCACAAGCTATGGTCACCTGGTCAGGAGCCAATCAGAACATCAGTGACATACAGTTATCCTTCAGTTCAACTCATTGGCTTTTTAAGAGTCTGATTCTGCTCCCACAATTCCAGAAAAAAATGCTACATTGTACACAATTCTCAATGTGCCCCAGCAAACAACAGTTTTTAGTCCAAAATAAAGGAAAGAAAACAATGTGGTAAAGCGTCAATAGAATTACGCATAGGTTGAAAGGAATGCACAGAAATAAGCAAGGTGGGCAAATAAACCCTTGAGGTGATGAAACTTTAATCTGTTTATTTAATTATTGCAACAAAGTGTAGACAGAGTTTTGAGACAATAAGGGGCAATGCTCCAGACCGAATGGAAGAAATCATGCCGACGGATTGGAAGTGGAACATAAAACAAAGTTCAAACTTCAACACAGCCATGTATGGCATGTAAGGCTGAACTCAGTATAGAAAAAGGATGCCACATGCACGGTCACGTTAAGCCTGGTGCAGTAACTGAAGTCAATCAGCTTCAAATGGACAAGAGACACAATCTTTGTTATGGCTTCTTCCCGATGCAATCATTCACTGCTATTAATGAAGTTAACTCATGAAGGTGAGTCAGCATTCCTCAACTAACCTAGATTTGCCTGTGATTCCTAATTTTAAATATAGATGGATAAGGTGGAACACAAAGGAAGAAAACTGGAGACTGAGCTCACTACTCAGCTCCGGCTGCATCAAGAGTTTTGTTACTTCTTGATGAACTTGGTAACCCACAAAACCAGTGGAAGGTATAAGGAAAGATCAAAATCTGTACTCTGTATTTTTACAATTACTTGCACAAACAACAGACTGTGATCACATTTCTGAGTCCATGTAATATGACCATCCATTAATTTTACTTTACAAGAATAAAGGCTATCCTCTCCACAACAGTCTTTTTTCTGTTCAACCAAATTGCAAATAGAGTAAAAAGGATTTCCCACTTAGACCTCCCGTAGAATATTTGACTTTATATCACTATTTCTCAGGTACAAAGGAATTACTGTCCCCATCAATGTGCAGTTCCATACAATAGGAAGGATGCAATACTACTAGAGAGGGTGCAGGGGATATTCACTTGGATGTGGCATGGCTCAAGTATTTCAGCTATGAAGGAAAACTACATGGACTCATGCTGCTTTCTTTGGAACAGAGAAGGCTGAGGTGCAGCTGAATGAGGTCAACAAAATTATGTGGGGCATAGATAGGGTTGATAGAAATAAGCTTATCCGCTTCATAGAGGCGTCAATTACCAGAGTGAAGGTAAAGGGCAAGAGGTTTAGATGGGATTTAAGGAAAAATGCTTTTACACAGAAAACAGTGGGCATGTGGAACTCTACTTAAAAGGATGGAGGTGGCAGGAACCATCACAAGATCCAAGAAGTCTTCAGACAAATCCCTAACATGCAACAGCATTCAAGCTACGCTCCAAGGGCTTGCTAATGAGATTCTTGATGAACAGCACGAATGCAGTTGGTCGAAGGGCCTCTTTCCATGCTGTATTATTCTGAATCCACTGCATTCAGCACAGAAACAGGCCATTTGGTCCAATGGGTACAGATCATCATCTGTGTTCCACTCAATTCTTTGGTCATCATTTGTCAACCAAACCTATCATAACCCTCTACTGTCTTCTCCCTTATGCTCATGCAGCTTCCCTTTAAATTAATCCGTCTTAGAGCCCTCAATTACTGTGGGACCAAACTTCATATATTTACCATTCACTCAGTTGAGTTTTTTCAAAATTGCCTATTTTATTTCCTAGCGATTATCTTATGTTGGTGACATCCAGTCTTGCTCAGCCCCACAAGTTGAATTAGGTATGTCCACACTGTCAAAGCATCCCGTAATTTTGAAAATCATTATTAGGTCATCCCTCAGCTTACTATTTCCAGGCCACATCCTCCATTCCCAATAGGTGAAATCTTCCATCTTCCTAAAGGGTTTGGAGGGATATAGGTGAAATGCTGGCAAATGGGACTAGGTCACATTGGGACCAAAGGGTCTGTTTCCATGCTGTATGACTCCATAGGTTCTCCTCCAAGCCACTCACCATCTTGACTGGGAAATATATCACCATTCCTTCACTGTCACTAGGTCAAATCCTGGAATTCCCTCTTAAGGGCACTGTGGGTCAACCTACAGAATGTGGACTACAGCATTTCAAGAAGGCTGCTCACCACTACCAATCAAGGGATTGGAGGTAAATGCTAGCCAGCCAGTGACGCATTTGTCCAAGTGAATAAACAAAACCTTATAAACTTCATTTTCGTCCACACCGGTGGGTAAATATCTTGTTTATGGTGACCAAAACTGTAGACAGTACGCCACATATAGTCAAACTAGGGCTCAGGAGAGTTTAACTGAACTTCTCAAGTCTATCCTTCCAGAAACAAACCCTGCTATCTGGTTTGCTTTTGTTATTTTTATTTTAGATATTTGCTCTTGGTATAGCTTTATTAAGCCAAATCACAACTTTGTGATGTCTACTTGTCCTCAGAGATCACTTTTCTGGCGCATTTAGATTCTTATTTTTCAAGTAAAAGCAATGTGTTTTATTTGTTCCCACACACAAACTATTTACGACATATTTCTATTTTGAAAATCATTTACCAATTATGAGTATTCTAAAACCCAGTTTTGTAATTTATCCTGCTGTGCTTCTGTCCATGTGTTGATTATCCCTATCTGTTGGTGTCAAATTTAGGGATTATATTTGATTCTAAAGTCTAAATTGTTAATATAAGTGGCCCCAGCACTGACCTTTGTGGGACTCCACTTCCCACGGTCTGTCACTCTGAAAAGAAAGCTTTTACCCCTATGCTCTGGCTTCTGTCTCTCAGGCGGACAGTTATCCATTCTGCGTCTTGTCCTCTGGCATTATTCATTAGTCTATATTACTGCACCTTTTGGAAATCTAAATATTACGTCAATTCACCACAAGCACCTCATGTCGAAGTCAATCCAACCTTGTGGATGACTGGAGTTTGCTTAAAGTATCAGTGTGGGCTGTGGGTTTGCAAACAGCTTATGAACTCCATCTTATTTAGCCTTACAGGTTTGCATAATGTTGATCCATAGATGTGACGGGTCAAGCAACAATCATTATTTCTATTCTCTCTGTGTCTGGCAGAAATTGACAAGCATTTCTGATGATGGATCCCCATTTTGATCGCAATTGGGTATCAGTTTCCCATGTTGACATTAACAAAGCAGACCCTCACGGAGCCGTTGAGACCATCTTTGAAACATTCCTTTCGGGTCCCATGTGAAAGGTTCTTCCGTATAGTTAGTGCGGTTGCAGCTACCAACAAGAGGCAAACAGCTGAATGAAGGCTGCCTGCAAAACAAATAGGGCCTTTCTTGACAAACGTGCAGTTAGGACTGTAGCCGGGGATGGGGTAAAGGATGGTGACTCTCATCATTCAAAAATCCCATAACCCTACTTTACAGCAGCATGTGCCAAGACGAGCAAAGGTCGCCATTCAACCAATCCTACAACAACAAAATTCTTCAATGGTGGATTGGCTCATTACTGAAGATGAACAAGCAGTATGTTGCTCCAAGTCATACAAGCCCCTGATCACTGCAATTTGGCACTGCCATGCAAAGCCTGGGGCTCGATGTGCAATAAGCTATGCATTAAAAAAAAACATGTTCTTCTCCAAATAGCAAATTACATCTATTACATCATCTTGTCGAAGAATACAAGGGAACTGGTCATGCAAGATTTTGACTTTTGAAATGTATGTTGATTATTCATGATTATAGTTGTGGTTTCTAGATATTTTTCTATTTTCTCCTTCTGTTGAAGTTCCTTTCCTTTCCTCGTGCTGATGATTAGTTGACAAGTCTATTGTCCCCTACTATATAAGGGAAAGGTTTGTTAACTGTTAGTGGTCCTGTAATAGTAACCCCTCACTCTTAAAATGCTAGAAATTACATTTTAAGGTATATGCTCTGGCAATTAACATTTTAATTAAACTTCCTCTATCTTCTCAAACAAAGCTCTCTATCAGGAAATCCTGTCTACTTTATGCAAAGTGAATGCGGCTACTTCATGATTACGATACCAAGATATAAAAAAAAATTCGCCTCTGTTTTACAAACATTAACACTCAGAATGGTACAAGAAAAATACAAATTCTTATTTCATTTAAATGCAACATTTTTATAAATATTTAATTGTTGCAATTTCCATTCAAATTGGATGTTTATTTGTACATTGCATCCCTCACATATCACGTCTATTGAAGCAAACAAAAATTGTTGATCAGGAGATCATTCATGTTTAATGGAACAATCTAGTTAAAGAATTCTGGGCATGTTGAACTGAAATTCTGACTTACATGAGGCGGAGCCTTTAATGAATTTGCATTTGTGTTATGCTTTTCAATGTCTCCGGACTGCCTCAGTACTACACTGAAGTGCCTGAGACGTGGCTTGAGATTTGAACCCAGAATCTTGTGACATTGAACCAAGAGTGCTACCAACTGAATCACGAGTATTTTTTTTCCCTGAATCACAAGTGATATGTGCACAAATCAAAACTCCTGTTTGTTTCTTGAGGGCTGATCAGGAGGTTGTGGGGTTATAGAAAGTACCATCGCAAGAGCCAGGTACAACAATTAGGCTGACCCTGAAGTGCACTTCCAAGGGAAGTGCAGCACCATTAGAGGCCTTCCAGTGAGGCACTAAATTGAGATTTAATGATCCATCAGGTGGACAAACTGATGCTATAGGACCTTTTACATAGAGGAGGAGTCAGAGGCTTAGTTATCGTCCCCGGTGTCCATTGACCAGTCAAACTGAGGTTCCACCTGCCTATTCCAGTGGATGTGAAGAGGAAGTACACAGAAGAGGTTACCTTGGTATTCTGGCCCACATTTGGAATCGAAGTGGACACCACCTGGATGGTCATGAGGGTGCATTCATCTGAATTGAACTTATTGGAAATGGTGGCATTTTTACTGTCCATCCCTAATTACCCTCAAGATGGTAGTGGTGAGCTGCCCTTAAAGGCACAACTATCTCACCTATTCCTCGCAGGACACACACTTCATCCCAGCAATCAGCCTTCTGAACCTTCTATGAACTGCCTTCAATGGAAATGTATCCCTCCTTTTTCGATAGAGACCAAAACTGTACACAGTAGAGTAGTAAAGGCCAACATTTCATTTGCTTTCCTAATTATTTGTTGTAACTCCATGCTAGCCTTTAGCGATTCATGTACAACAACACCCAGTGGATCCCTCTGACTCACAGGCAAGATTGTTACCAACTGAGCCAAAGCTGGCAGTTACACTTCATGAATTCTATAATATACTAATGCCTGTTCAAAAGCTTCTCAATTTTGTTCCTTTTACTGCCCAATTGCCACAAGATTGCCGAGGAAGCCTGACGAACAATGGGCACATGATGAAGGCCACTTACCAAACTATCAAAGGGTAGCAGGGGCTAACAGAACCATAAAGCCCAAACATCACCTTTGGTGATGGAGAAAAAAAACTCAGAAATAGGAACAATAAAACTTTACTGCACCCGTACACTAGTCTATTGGAGTGGAGGAATGAAGGATGTTACTGTGACTTTTAAGCACATAAGGGAGTTTGTACAATTCAGATAACAGCTGTAACTGGTACAGCAAAATACAAGTTTAGCATCTCAGAACCAAGACCATGCCCGATTTCAGATATTTTAAGATTTTAGTTTGGGCTGTGAACAGTGTCATGATTGTATTTTTTTCACATTCTCATATACCTGCAGATGTTCTTTAATAACATAACACAGATTCACTACACAAAACAAAGATATGAGATGGTTGGAAAAAAAAACTTAATACAAACAGCAAAACAAGATTTTAACTTGTTTCTCAACACTATCCTTTAACAGATACTCAATTCTAAAGAAATTTCACTCATTTCGTAACTCTCGGTATTTTTGTTAATTAATTCTTCCCAGTTCCTTTTTCTTGGACCATGGAAATAATCTTACTAATTCCCTTCAGAGATCACTGATGTGAACCTTTCACAATTCTGATGGCCTAAACTTTCCAGTTCTAATAACAGGATTTCTATACAAGCTCTCCTGGCTTAGAAGTTCCATAAACTAAAACATTTCAGTTGTACTGACTGCCTCCCCTGAACTTGAACCATGGTGCTTCTGCTGGGTGAAACTGTCCCTCCTTCTGAAATGAGACCTTGAAACTTCTGTTTTGATTCTAGTCTGTTGTAAGCTCAACAATATAAATATTCCATCACTGACATTACAGTTCTCCAGCTTCTTGAATTTAATGCAGTCAGTTCACTGCTTCATATGGCTTTCTGACCTATTTTTAAACAAGGACCTTCACAGATCTGTTCTACATCCATCTGCCTCTACTTTAAATCCAAATTCCAAAGTATTATATTATTCGCATGTTATTACAACAGTTTAGATTGAGTTAGGTCAGGTTAGTTGAAGGGTAAATGAGTAATTAGTCTAGAGGCAACATCTAACTGAATTAGCAAGGTAAATGTTTAAAGGTTTTAACTGAATTTTACTCAATTTACATTATTATTATCATCTTCCATGTATCAATGAATTTTTGGACACCCTGATTTTCAGGTAGCCTTTATTTTGTTTATCCATGGCATGTAGGCATCGCTGGCTAAACCAGCATTTATCACCTATCCCTAATTGCTCAGAGGGCAGTTAAGAGCCAACCATATTGCTGTGTTGGCTAGTCCAGTAAGGACAATAGATTTCCTTTATTAGTGAACCCAATGGGTTTTTACAGCAATCGACAAGAGGTCGCCATGTGACTAGCTTTTTAGTCCACCAGCTGCCACAGTAGGATTTGAACCCGTGTCCCCAAAATATTAACCGGGGTTCTGGATTACTTACCGATTGACATTACTTTATGCCACCGCCCACCCTATTTGAGAACTTAGCATGTGTCTGCTTATCTATACTTGCAGTTTCAAAAGAAAAATAGGGCTGTTAGTCGCACCCTTCATACGGCTTGAGCTTCTTACAAACGCTTCTGAGCAACTATATAAAAGATTACACATGTAATAAAATTAGCACCTCTTAGCAGCAGCTGCGATTCATTATGCTTTGTAAACCAGCTGTCTGTGGTTTGAAGACCTGAAGTAGTTACATTGTTTTTTTTTTATATACTATTACCTTAAAACGTATCCCATAAATGTATCTGCCAAAATTTTAAGGCAATTACAATAATTATAGAATCCCTACAGTGTGGAAGCAGGCCATTTGGCCCATCACCTTCACACCAACCCTCTGAACAGCATCCCACATAGACCCACCCCCCTACCCTATCCCTATAACCTTGCATTTCCCATGGCTAACCCACCTAGCCTGCACATTCCTGAACACTATGGGCAATTTAGCATGGACAATTCACCTAACCTGCACACCCTTGGACTGTGGCACTAAACTGGAGCAGCAGGAGGAAACTCACTCAGACACAGGGATAATGTGCAATGGGGTGTGCAATTTCCTAAGGCATAAGTACAGATCCTGTCCTTCCAAAAGTGGGCTGCGTCTGGGCAACATTTTAAGTTGTATAACATGAGGATGAACGATTAATAGCTGCAAGCGTATCTCTGACACTGGCAGCGCAGTTAAGCTCCAGGCACTTAACTGCCCCATCTACAATACTATGACTCCTTCAAATGAATTCTCTTGCCCTTTCTACAGGGCACCAACTCAATAAGTTCCTTAGGTTTCAACCCTACACCACAGTGGAACAAAAGGCGGTGCCACCAGCATTTTTGTTGGGCACCTGGTGTTGCCCCCTCTCCCCTCAAGTACTGAGATGGCAGATGAGGCAGCAAGGGCTCTTTTTGGATGTTAACTGTTTTTCACATGCTATATAAATGGGAGATTAAACAAAACTCTAAGCAAATTTAGTAAACTTTCCAATGAATCTCCAGCAAACTTGGGCTGACATGCAAGGAAAATTTTCAGATGCAGGCAACTGTAGTGAGATCACAGAGATGCAGGTTCTACAACTGCATGGAAAGTTACTACACCACACAAGCCAATTCTCATCTAGAAATGGTGAATAAAATATAAACCAACAGCCAGTCACAAACCCCTCGACTCATTCACATTCGTGACCCACATTTAAGGTCCATAAAATAAAACATAAAACCGAACAAGCTGAAAATCAAGGGTTCAGTCACTGAATAACTGTAGTTATACTGGTTGAGGATCTAGTGACTGAGCCGCTGTAAATTTTAACATCACTGTGACGGTATATGCCTTTAAAAGGGATTTGTTCTGTCTTGTTTCTATTGAAGAGGTGTGTTGTAAACCTAGTGCCAAAGTGTCTGCTCCCTGGAAAGCAGAGCAAATAGCTTTGGGTTTGTTTTTTTTAAGTAGACACAAGAAGCATGAGTGAATGGAGTCAGGCTCACACAGACCCAGGGTTTTAGATTTCGCTTTCAGTTGTTGAAGGTGGGGTTTTTTAAGAGTTGAAGCTTCTCATTTTCTCTGTTAGATTCATTTTGCTGATGTCCCTTCTCTTGGACTGGAGGAGATAGCAAATGAAGGAAATCTATTTTGCTGTATTTGCCTTAGGCAAGAATCTGTTTATGGGATGCCTATATATTGGAACAGTTGATGAGTGTTAGTTAAATAATATAGCAAATGGACATGAACCCATGAGTTGAACTGTCCAAAACCCTTGCCATTTGCAGATAATTGCAGTCCATTTGTGGTTAATAGCATTTCTGACTGGCACGTAATATCTAAGCAATTGAGCCTGTCATTGAACATGTGAATTATGAGCACTGAGATTACAAGGTGTTTGTTCACTTGTTCATTTTTGTACGTTTATTGATAACAGTCGAATGAAAAGCTGTATGAAAGGAATTGTTGACTGGTCCTTAGAATCTCTTCAGTGTGGAAGCAGGCCATTCAGCCCAACAAGTCCACACCGTCCAGCCGTAAAGCATCCCAACCAGACCCGTTCCCCTATCCGTTCTCTGTAACTCTGCATTTCCCATGGCTAACTCACTTACACATCTAATCTACACATCCCTGGACACTACGGGCAATTTAGCATAGCCAATACACCCAGCCTACATGCCTTTGGACTGTGGGAGGAAACCGGAGCACCTGGAGGAAATCTATACAGACACGGGGAAAATGTGCAAACACCACACAGACAGTTGCCTGACCTGAGATCAATTCCACCCTCGGGCATTAGAAGGGGAAAAATGACAATGCCGTGTGGATCATTTCAGGTACAAATGAGGTCGGGCTTGCAAGCTATAAATGCATACAAAGTGGGAATAACCTTGGATTTCACTGATAGGGAGGTAAAAATCAAAACTAATGACTAATACTGCTATAACACTTATAGTTTAACATTCCCATCATAAAGGCATTATTGTTAGGGTAATAGAAAACTTCATCATAAAAAAAAATCAAGTGATAATGGGGTTGTTTTCTTTTCAGGGCACTTGGCGGTGGCCAAATTGGTCTAATCCTTGGTTTAGTAGGCTCTAATATTAGGCTAGCATGGAAGACCATCCAAGTGAGCAGTACAAATGGGTTTCAGCGGCAATTTGATGTTTAAATAAAAGGGATTGAGGATATGACAAGTAAATAAGTTATAGAGCTATCAAAAAGGCATTACTGTAAATAACGTAAAGTCTTCTGGTCCTGAAAACACAGTCTTATACCCTTACAAATTAAAGTCCTTTAGAATCATAGAGTGCATTAGAGCTCACAAAGCTCTTTAGAATTGTGTGTAGGAAGACAGGTGGCAAAAGGAAATGTTTGATTCTCATACCAAGTGTAAAAACAGTAACAGAGATGATGAAGTGATTAAGCAACACAAAACCTGCATTCTTAAAAAAAAACTGTAGGTTGTAGGAGGGAGGACTGAGAGAGAAACATTGTGCTACTCTTTTGAGAGCCTAAAAATGAAGTTGGAATGGAGGAGTTCTTAATTACAGCACAAAGAGGAGGATGGCTGTAGAGTGTAAAACTGTGTTCAATGGAGTGAGATCTTCATGCAAGGTACAAAATGGATTCATACATTGAGACAAATCTGAATTCCTGTTGCCCATACAGCTACTCTTGGTAACTTTTTTTGCAATATGAATTATCCAATAAATCAATATCAATATCACAGTAGCGGGAAATTAAAGCCAAAAACCTGCAATAAACAATGTGAATTGGTTTTGTGTTAAGACTGGATTGCAATTAAGAGATATTCAGTATTAGAGTAATACCGATATTGCTAATATAAATTGATTGATTGATTGATTTATTGTTGCAACATGTGCCAACAGTGGAAAGCATTGTTTTGCGTGCTATAATGGCAGATTGTACCACACAAAGTGCATCAGGGTAGCAGAGCAGAATGGAGAATACACTGTTACATTCACTGTTGGAAGTTATTTATAAAGTGAATGCTAGTTTTTAAGCACTGGAGTCCTACTGCACAGTGTTTGGAATTCCTTCAAGTATCTCGTGTTGCTGAGTTGTGGTGAATCAGGCAACCAGTTGTGACAAGAGGATTTTATTAAAGGGAAAAATAAATCTACTTTTATCCCCAAAAGCATCGCATCCTCAAAATTACTGTGCACTCACCAGAAACACAAAGTTTCTGTATCTCAAAGATACATCTTATGAAATGCCTCCAGCATGATCCACACAACTGACAACCACATTTTTAAAGATAAATTCCACAATCTACCATTTATTTGATACAAACATTTGATTCTCTTCACAATCAATTACTTTGAGATTCAGTGACTCTTGGCAAATGTCACAGGCATCTTCTACACACAGATGACCAGATAATCTGCTTTAGACAATGAGTTGAGGGAGGAATCTTGGTCAAAACGTTCATTAGAGCTATAAAACTTTAAACATCCCTCTGATCCCACAGAACAGATTGACAGGGTCGGAGCGTAACATGTTATTTTGAGAACACCACTCACTCAAACTTCCAAGCTCTCAGTCTGCCAACCCTGCACATCCATCTCTACCTTCTTCCCTAAATCTACAAACGGCATCGCATGAGCAGACCCACTGTTTCTGCCTGATTCTGCCCCAAGGAACTATTTCTTCCTGCATTTGACTTGATGTACATTTGCAATTCTTCTGAAGCTTTACATCAGTTTCAGAATTTCCACTTTTTAGGCACCAGCTGCCCCCTTTTCACCATGGGCATGCAATTCCTTTACATGTCCATCCCCCATCAGGATGGCCTCAGGGCTCTCCGCTTCTTCCTGGAAAGAAGGCCTGAACTGTCCCCATCCCCCACCACCATCCTCATCTGCCTGGCTGAGCCTGCCCTCACTTTGAACGCTTCCTTTGAGTCTTCTCACTCTCTTCAGTGAAAATGTAGGGCCACGCATACCCAAATGGGCCTCAATTAAGTCTGTCTCTTTGTTCCAATCTTACTCTGGTCCGTCCCTGGAACTTTCCCTCCAGTATACTAATGATATACTTGGTACTGCTTCCCGCTCTCAGTTGGAACGAGAAAAATTTATCAATGCTGCTTCCTATTTCCACCCTGTTCGCACCTTCACCTGGTCCATCTCTGACTCCTCCATTCCTCAACATCTCCATACCCATTTCTGGGGATGGCCACTCATAACCACTACAAACTCACCACCCCCAACACATCCTCCTAACCTGCATCCTGTAAGGAGTCTATTCCGTTCTCCCACTTACTCTTTCTCCATCAGATCTGTTTTGATGATACCACCTTAGAAACACCCACCTTTTTCCTCAACCATGGATTCTCTGCCATAGTAGGATTTCCTGCCCTTAACAGTGTCAGACTCATTTCCCGCTTGCCTTCTCCTCCCAACTACAACACTGACAGGGTCTCCTGGTCCTCACTTATCACTCCACCAGCCTCCACATCCAAAGGATCACTAGCCAACATTTTCGACATTTCCAGCCGATGTCACCACCAGACACACATACCGTTTTCATCCTGTTAGCATTTCACAGGGACCGTTCCCTCTGAATATTCCTCCGGAATACTCTTGGTCTACTTCTCCTCTACTCAGAGTAGCACTTTCCCATGCAATTGCAAAAGGTGTAATACCTGCCCATTCACCTCCTCCCTCACTATACAAGGCCCCAGACACACCTTCCCGGTGAAGCAGCAATTTACCTGCACTTCGCTCAATCTAGACTACAGTTTTCATTACTCAGAATGAGCCTCCTCTACAATGGGGAGACAAAACTCAGACTGCGTGACTGCTATGTCTGTAAAAATGACCCCAAGCCTCGAATTTTTCTGTAAATAAGTCCATAAAAGACAAATGAAATCCTATGTAAAGCAGAGATGACTGGACAAAAACAATATTGAGCAAGAAGGGCGATGACAGAAAAAAAAGGACAAATAGGAACAAATTACAAAATAGATGTGCAATTCATAAGATGGGTTATGATATTTTTGATAATAGGAAAAAGATAATCAATTCCTATACATACAGCTTAAATAAAGTGACTAGGGTTTAATGACAGTCTCTGAGATTTAGAATCTACCTGATACCTCTGTTGCCTATATTAGTTATTAATCAATTAAATACAACCTATGTGATGTCTAATAGCCCACTTTAATACAAGTGAAGTAGCAATGGCACCTAAGTAGATAATGACTTTTACCTTACAAAGTACTGTGCCAAATTTTATTTTGGATATAGGTAATAATGGCAAGGCGACATGTATGGCCCAAACCAAGCTGCTCTCGCTGCTTTAAAAGTGAATGATATAGCTAATCCACCTAGCATGCACATCTTTGCACTGTGGGAGGAAATTGGAGCACCTGGAGGAAATCCAAGTGGACACAGGGAGAATATGCCAACTCTACACATACTGTCGCTAGACGGTAGAATCGAATTTGGAACCCTGGAGCTGCGAGACACCGGTGCTAACCACTGTGTTGCTCATTTGCACTTATGACTGCCAGACTGTTGGTAAAAAGTGTAGTTGAATGATACGCAGCAATGGCAGACATCTTTCAAACCCATCTGAAAAGGTCCTGGCAGTTTAGTTCAACACTTCACCTGAAAGACAATGCCTCTAACCATATAGAACTCCATACAAGTATCAACCTGAACTGTCTGTTGAAATTGTGACGTGATTTTGAAATCATAATTCTCAAACTTAGACTAATATACTTCTGGCTAGGGACTAGAATGTCTTCAGGTGGACCACAGTATATGAAAGGTTTTTTTTTATATCTTTAGCTGAATAAATTACCCATATCATTGGAGAAATAGGGACAGTCATGTGGTCTGCAACAATAGGTAAATTCAGAGCACCAGCACTTTATTTATGTGGTAAAGTTCCACAGAGTTTACGGTTAGGGTCAAGACCGTTGTATCATTCAAATGACAAATTTCTATGGAATGCAGAGTGAGGACATCCAATATCAATTCCTAAACTGCTTTGTTATGAGGAATAAGTTGAGAAATGGAACCAAATTGGACAGCTCTTTTAAAAAGCTGGCACAGGTTTAATAGATTGGAATGTTTCTTTCTGTGCTGTAATATCATATGATTCTACAAGGCAATGAAAATTCTTATACAAAACCTGACCAACGTGCAACCATGATAGGCCAGCTCACAAATTGTAGTAAAACATCCTAAAGAATTTTCAGATGCTGGCACAAGTAGGTTTCTACTGCCGCTAAAGGAAGAACTGTCAGAAAAACCAAATTTCCAACCCCTAAATCCCAGGGCAGAATGTTACTTATGGTTTGCCAGATCAGCCCACACATGGGCTATAAATCATATCACAGAAGATATCCTCTATGCATTCCACAGAAAGAGACCACTCCAAGGCATCTGTAAATACTATGCAGACAGATACTGAATGACAAACTGCAATTAAAGAAATGAAAGGCATTGGTGAATAAAGAAATAATTAAACGATGAAGTTATATAAAGTATTAAAATGAGAAAACAGAAGATAGATTTACAAGCTACAGCTCAGCAAGTGCTGAAATTGTTGGCAAAGGAAGAGACCTCAAAATATCATTATACATCTCCAAGGCTGTTTGATTCTGAACTGCGCATCCAAGTAACAATAGTTTGCATTGAAGTAAAGCTGAAAAGACTCCATATCATTACAATCCTCATGACATTGCTCAGTCTCTACTAAAAACATTCCTTTTGATGCTCAGACTAGCTGGATGCCTTCCTAAAGTTTCTTATTTCGGTAATTCTGTCATTACTTCTCGGTATAGTCAATCTTATCCCACTGCTGTTTACAATTTCCCAAGCTCAGTTCTCTAAAATATCTGGCTTTTAGTTTGAGTTTGAAGATTACAGAAAGATCACAAGGAATGTCCTCCGGGCACATGCCTCGAGGGGAATAAATCAATGTAGCAACTCAGCAGTGTCAGCAAACTGTAGGAGAACTACTAACAGACAGAAAATTGATTACCAACACAATCATTTTCCCTACTTAAGTTCAGCTTCACATTAAACTACTTCTACCACATGTAACTACACATGGCATTAAAATGTTAGGTCGTTAGGACTTAAAGGAAGTAGGAAAGCATCTTGGACACAGATCAGGTCTTTATCCTGGAAGAGTTCCTGAAGAAGGGTCTAGACCCGAAACGTCAGCTTTCCTGGCCCTCTGACGCTGCTTGGCCTGCTGTGTTCATCCAGCTCCACAGCTTGTTACCTCTTTATCCTGGAAGAATAGTTTCCTCACTAATCTGATGCTGCTGTGTTCAACTCTAAGTACATTACAGTGAGATGGCCAGCCCAGTCAGCTGTTGCCCCTTTGACATTGCAATATTTAAACAGGACTCTCACAATAGATCTCAACTATTGTGGGATTAAACTGAAAGCAGCATCGCAGGATAGACACAGGAAGTTATTTAAAAGCAGAAGCAGCTGAATAGACTAAAAAAACCATTCAAAATCATCCCCAGGATTCTGGAGAGGTCACCACTGAACTAATAAACTATTCGCAAATACAAATAAGCTAGCTGAAATTCTGTAGAACTAAGAATATGCAGGAACTCCAGCTGGTGTGAGGACGCAAAGTTTGGTGAACTGGAGTTCATCTGTCATTCTTGTCTTATCAGGGTGTGTAGGTTTCTTTTAGCATTTCAAAAGTCTGCCCACAAAACTAAACGTCACTTTGAGAGTATAAATACGACCATTACTTATGGCTCTGAGTAGCTTTCACTTTTATTTACAAGCATGTCTGACTGTTATTGAGGCTCTCTGGCGCAGTTGTAAGTGTCTG
The DNA here is from genome assembly GCA_024137785.1 of Ginglymostoma cirratum. NCBI lineage: Eukaryota > Metazoa > Chordata > Chondrichthyes > Orectolobiformes > Ginglymostomatidae > Ginglymostoma > Ginglymostoma cirratum. The sequence continues at coordinate 7,199,753 of JAHRHZ010000095.1, read as the reverse complement.
TCACTATCCATCAAATTGGGCCAAATCCACAAATGAAGAATTTACTTGATGAATTCTGAAATGTCTCTTTAAGCACATGCAATTAAAAGCCAGAAGACAGCAGATTACAGAAGAAGCTCTTGTAGTTTAGTGGTAGTTCCCTACCTCTTGGCCTGGAGGCCTGGGTTCAAGTTCCATCGGCTCTAGATGAGTGTAATAACATTTCTGAACAGCTTAAATAGAAAATATCCATAGCATATGAAGGTTATGTTTCAATGAAATTCTCAGCACAAGTCTTGAAAGTGATATGGGGCTTGCAAATTGAATGATAGCTGCGCTGCCTACAGAATCATAACGTTATTAATATAGGATTTGGGAGTTGATGTTACAGCTCTGCAGGACAATGGTGAGGCCACTATTTGAACACTGCATGTAATTCAGGTTTCCCCCCCAAAGGAAAGATGCAGTGAAACTTGAAAGCGTTCAGAAAAGATTTACAAGGATATTGCCAAGGTTGGAGGGGTTCAGCTTTAGGGAAAGATTGAATAGGTTGGCGCTATTTTCCAAGGAGCGCGGAAGATGAGAGGTGACCTTATAGAAGTTTATAAAATCATGAAGGGCATGGAAAGGGTGAATCATCAAGGTCTTTTCCCCAGGGAAGAGGAGTCCAAAACTAGAGAGCACAGGTTTAAAGTGAGAGGGGAAAGATTTAAAAGGGACATGAGAGGCAAATTTTTCATGCAGAGGGTGGTGCGTGTATGGAATGAGGTGCCAGAGTGGTGGTGGAGGCTAGTACTATTACAACATTTAAAAGGCATCTGGATGGGTATTGAATCGGAAGGGTTTAGAGGGATATAGACCAAATGCTGGCAAACGGAACTAGATTAATACAGAATATCTGGTCGGCATGGACAGGTTGGACTGAAGTGGGTATATCCGTGCTGTACAACTCTATGACTCCGGTAACAAAAGAGGTAGCCTGCTTATCATAAAATGACCAGTCACCACAATCTTTCACTGACTTGAAGCTGACCAATCACTTCTCAAGTAGTGGGGACTTTGTATAAGCCAAAAATATTCTGCAAAACTCGGAACCCACATGTTCACAGGAACAGATTGATGCTGCTCATACTGGATAGTGACTAATTTAATTATATGCCAATAATGCTGTAATAGTACCGTCAGGTACTGACTCTCAGGCAACCTCAATGCAGGGGCGAACCATCAGGAACCGTCTAGTTTTTTTAAACGAGGTCTGCTGGTAGCCTAACCCTGCTATTGGGAGTACCTGCACCAGATCCACACACTTTGGAAATGACATTAAAACACGCCACAATATAAAGATAGCAAAAATCACTCATCTCCTGGCACTGAAACAGCGCAAGTCATAAGCTGACCAAATATGGACCAAAATGTGAAGGCAGAGATCAATGGAAGCACACAGCAGATCAAGTAGCTTTGTAGACAGCAGTAGGCATGGTTAACACTTGATAGAATGTCATTAACCTGGAATGTTAACCTTATCTTCCTTGCTCTAAAGCTGGTGCCTGACTTGCTGAGCATTTCTGGTGTTGATTCAGTTTCATATTTCCAACAACCAGCAATATTTTGCTTTTCATTTGAATCCTGGAGAAGTTAAACAAATTCAATCACAGTCTATTGATAATGCAAATTTACTTCAATGATATGGTCATTGAAATTTTCAGCACTGAATTCCTATTTTGCTTTCTTAGCTGCAATGTTAAATTCAAAGCACTGGATAATTAAAAAGCAAAACAGACGTAACATGTAACCTTTAAATAGATTTCTAATTTGCTAGTTGAGAAGTTGCACCTGCAGAGGGGATAGGTATTCAGACAGTAATACTGATAACAGATGAAACAACATCAGACAGAACTCTGGTAAATCTTACAGATTGGCAGGAGAAGGAAAGATAGAGAGAAAAGTCAGCAGTCAGCAGCCAGCCAACAGCCATAAATTGATGGATGGTGGAATATCTGCTGAATATCTGGAACTGCCAGCTAATCTGTGATAGTCGCCACAGAGTCACAGTTCTGTAGGAGGCACTGCCAAAAAGGCAGACAGGGCCACAAAGGGGGCTATACAGACTCTGCAGCAAGTCATCATAGGAGCAGGAAAACTTGACGTTTCGGGCCTAGACCCTTCATCAGAAAATGATTTTCTGATGAAGGGTCTAGGCCCAAAACGTCAAGATTTCCTGCTCCTGTGATGCTGCTTGGCCTGCTGTGTTCATCCAGCCCCACGCCTTGTTATCTCGGATTCTCCAGCATCTGCAGTACCTTTTATCTCTGCAGCAAGTCAGATGGATTTGGGTAAGGGGAAGCAAAAGAAAGGGGTTAATATCTTCTCGAAGGATAACCCAATAGGCAAAAGACATCTTCCCACAAAGATCAGCATCCACATATCCTCTGTACATTGGCAATAAGAGGGAGCGTGATTGGCCAGCCATCTAACCCAAAAAACACAATATCCAGTTCCAGGAAACAAACTTCTACATTCATTTCACATCTTCGGTCGATCACACGGCTATCGTTGGTAGCATAACGATGAAGGTTAAATTTCTGCAAGTGCAAAAAGCACTTTTCAGATGATGCCCTTCTGAAGCTAGGGCTGAGAGGTTACATGACTGTCAATCATGGTGGTACTAATTTAAAATGTTGAATTAATAGGGCACTGGCTGAAATGTATTCCTTCAGCATGGTACCCTTATGCAAACCTATCAACAGCATTCTTCACAAGGCAGTGTGCCAACACACCACAAGCCTGAATTCACAAACAAACAAAGATGAATTACTCAAAAATTACATTCCAAACCCTCAGAGACGGCCATCATAAAATCAGTTCTTTTTAATTAACAATTTTGTTTTGGATTTGCAGAAGAATAAAGGGAGATAGTGATTGCCCAGACCATTTTATGCAAGTAATCTAACGTGGGATGTCAATCATCATGACCAACAGGATATCGCTAAAATTACTTGGCCACGTATTTTATCCTTCCCATGAAATCCAGTCAGCCCTTCAGTCTGCATTTTCGAGCATGCACGCTCTTACAAAGGAACAGTTATCCTTTCCTGTTGAACTACGTGCCAAACGTCTACCCACCTGCAAAATATAGTCAGACACCCGTCGATCTCTCTCTCTCACCATCGCCTCACAAAAAAAAGTGGCTACACATCTTTCTCCCCTACCCTCAAATTATAACCAGACATCTTACTCCCCAAAAAAAACTGGCTAGACATCTCTCTCTCTCTCTTCCTTGCCCCCACCCAAAACGTAGCCAGGCATCCCCCTTTCTCTGCATCCCCCACCCCCACCCCCTGCACCCCCCACCCCCGGCCATGGTTGTAGTGATGGTGAAAAGTGTGAGTGCAGCTGAGCTCTGGGTGTGTCACTCACAGTAATGTTGGGTGATAATTTACAAGCGGGTTTTTGTTCCTAACGATGGGGATCCCGGGTCCCGGATGGTGGGGGTGGGGGCACTCACCATGGCGAAACCCGACAGGAGAGCGGATGTGCGGCTCGATGCTTTGAGCTTGGCCCGGCTGAGGTAGAGCTTTCTCCAGGAGAGAGCCTGCACCGAGTGGTGGTTCGAGGAGACTAGCTCCAGGTAACTGCGCCTCACCCAGTCACGGTAATCAGCTGCCCCGGCTTCAGGCTCCGAGCACGGAGGAGCGGGCGAACCGGCCGGCGCTGACCGCTCCGAGCTCATGTCTTCACCGCCGGCCAACCGGCCGGACCCTCAAACACCAACCGTCGCCGGGAGACCTGGAGCAGATCAGCGATGGAGACAGGCGCGCTCCCGACCGCCGGCACAGCCACACGCGCGCGCGCGCGCGCTCCGGTACTGCACACTCCCGCTGCCAGGGGGCGAGCGCAACTCCATCCGCGGCCGCCATCGCGCATGCTAGTGGGAACCTCATTGGGGCAGATGCTGTTGTTAAGGTTCATCTATGGTCACTACTGAACATGTATATAGGATCAGTGGTCAGTACTGAACATGTATATAGGGTCAGTGGCCAGTACTGACCATGTATGTAGGATCAGTGGTCACGACTGAACATGTATATAGCATCAGTGGTCACCACTGAACATGTATGTAGGATCAGTGGTCAGTACTGAACATGTATGTAGGATCAGTGGTCACTACTGAACATGTATATAGCATCAGTGGTCAGTACTGAACACGTATGTAGGATCAGTGGTCACTACTGAACATGTATATAGCATCAGTGGTCAGTACTGAACACGTATGTAGGATAAGTGGTCAGTACTGAACACGTATATAGGATCAGTGGTCACTACTGAACATGTATGTATAATCAGTGGTCACTACTGAACATGTATGTAGGATCAGTGGTCAGTACTGGACTATGTACAGAAATCAATGGTCACTACTGAACACGTATATAGGATCAGTGGTCAGTATTAGACTCTATACGGAAATCACTGGTCAGTATTGAATATATATATAGGATCAGTGGTCAGTATTGAACTATATACAGAAATCAGTGGTCACTACTGAACACGTATATAGATATCAATGGTCAGTATTGGACAATATACAGAAATCAATGGTCACTACTGAACATGTTTATAGGATCAATGGTCAGTATTGGAGCCTATACAGAAATCAACACTCACTATTGAATATATATATGGGATTGATGGTCAGTATTGTATATGTAAAGGATCAATGATCAGTATTGGACTATATTCAGAAATCAATGGTCTGTAGAGGATATATGCAGGTATCATTGGTCGGTATTATATATATGTGTGTATATATATATATATATAGATATCAATGGTCAGTATTTGATATATATTGGTACTAATGGTCAGTACTGGACCGCATACAGACATCAATGATCAGTACCGGACCGTATACAGATATCAATGGACAGTACTGGACCGTATATTAGACCAAAAGGTTAGCCGATAGGTGGAAACAAAGCCCAGAGAGTGAGAGATATGAAAGGGATAGGCAAACAAGGAGATTATGGAAAGCAGGCTAGGAGAGAAGAAAAGCTGAGTAAGTGATGAGATACTGGAACACTGCAGCAGGTCTGCAACAAAAATGTTGGTGTGGGAACATAATAATGTGTTGAAGAGGCAGGCAACTAGAAGCTCAGGGTCATTTTTTCAGACAGAATGTAGGTGTTCTGCAAAGCGGTCACCCAGTCTGCATTTTGACTCCCCAGTGTAGAGTGAATACAGAAGACCAGGTCGAATGAAGTACTGGTAAGTCGCTGCTTCAACTGAAAGGTGTGTCTGGGACCCAAAATGGTGAGAAGGGAGGAGGTAAACAGGCAGGTATTACACCTTCTGTGAATGCATGGGAAGGTGTGAGGAGATATTGCGAATGGAGGAGTGAGTACAGCCTTGGTATAAACATAGATAAAATAGCTGAATTCTGGAGATGAGGTAAGAGTAACTGCCCTTGACATCTAGGCCACATTTGACTGAGAGTGGCAACAAGGAATTCAGGAAAACTGAAGTCCACATGCCAGCACAAATAAAGAAGTTGTGGTTGCTGGTTGCCAGTTATCTCACACCTAGGATATTGCATCAATTCCTCAGGATATGTCCTGGGCCCCAACAGCTTCAACCTGCTTCACCAATAACCTCCCCTGTGATGTAAGGTCAGAAGTGGTGATGTTCACTGACAACTGCACAATGTTCAGTTCTATTCACAACTCAAATAATAAAGCATTCTGTGTTGATATGCAGCAAGATCTTGACAATATTCACATTTGCGCTTTGGGGTGATAGATGAAAGTACCAAACAATGACCATCTTGCTTTGATATCAGTGGCATTACCCGTCCATAGATCCAGGGAGGCAATAAATGCTAGCCTAGCCAGTAAAGCCCACATCACCTTGAACAAATTAAAGACTGTTGCCAGGAATTTAAACTGAACTGGTAGCTAAGTAATGGAGTTTGTTGCAAGGATCAAAAACAGTGCTGAAGACTTCTTTGATTTTATTCTGTAATTATAATTTCTGATCTCTCACAACATTCTTGTAATTTTCTTTGATCTCGTTGAGTGCCTCTGTCTAAACAAGTATTGAGCAAAGTATGCTTTGTGTGATCTTGCATCTACCAAGCTGATCAAACCTCTGTGTTTGATCTGTCTGAAAATGTCTTCCTTCAGTTCTGTGTCAATTTTCTTTTTCCTCTGCTCGCTATGGAACACATTTGACTGTGCTATAAATACAAGTTATTGTGGTTAAATTCTTTTCATTCTTTTTGATGTCTGACTCCTTTCTGGTCAAAGCTACAGGAATATTAAAACTATGGCAAACATAAGACCAAAAGCCACCTATAAAGAGCATTCAGGAAAGAGCAAGCAGACAGGAAAAGAGACAATGTGACCTTCCTTATGTATTGATAATATCTAGAGAGCTAAAGGAATTGATTGCTTGCAAGGTGGGAAATTAAACTGGGCTGGTTGCATATCCTTAACAGACGAACAGTCAATGTAAGGCCTATTGAAAAAGGAAAAAGTCAAATAAGAACAAGAAAGGGAAATGGAAATAGAAACTTATTTTTAGTAGGGAATTTCAACCAACTACATACAAAGTGAAAGGACTCAAGGAGTTCAGAATTAATTCGTGTAATATTTGAATACTTTCTAATCCAGTACATAACAAGATCAAAGTTAGTATGTATGGTAAATTCAAGGATCTAGAGGAAGTAGAAAATGACACTCTTGTGAGCTACCAAACAAACTTGACATGAATGAGAATGCATGAATATTGAAGAGCAACACAAGGTTTGTTATTAGGGCTCATTTGGAATGTAGAAGTAGCTGAAGTAAACAGACTTTTGTAGGAAGTGGGACTAGTCTAGCACAACCTCAGGAAGAACAAATAGAACATACGAAGCTCAACAGCATAATGGAGAAGTCGATTCTGAGCAGAGGGTCAGAGAGCTCGGAAATGATGGCAATTGGAGTTGCGAAAGGTAGAAAAGGTTTCTCATGTTGGAATATTTGATTTCAACATGGATCACATTTCATTTCCAGTGCAACTCAGCAAATATAATACGTATCCACACGACACAATTTTAACTTTAAGCGACTAAGTCTAAGATGGCATTTTGAGAAGATGAGTTTTGGAAACAAATGAGAAAATAATAAGCTTGACCCATGATATTCAAAGGCTGCCTCAGTTCCAATGACACCTGACTTGAAACAGGATGGAGCACGAGGGAGATGACCTTCTCCAGCAACAGCAAGAAGCAACATGCTGATGCTATCCAGGAGCAGTGGATAGGAGGCAGCTGATGAAGTTAACAGAAGAAGGATTGTACCCTATGCTGAAGTGATTCAATGACCTCACTATAACAGGAAAGGTAAGTCAAGTTACAAATTCACCTGTATGCTGCAGTTCACAAACCCTCCCCTCCCAAATATTAAACTCATGTAGTCCATCTCATCAATCCTCACAGAATTAAGGGGTCAAGAGTGTAATTCTCTCAAGCAAGTTGAAATAATTGTTCAGAAGGCTCATAGGATCCTTGGGTTTATAAATAGAACATTGAGTACAAAAGCAAGGAAGTGATGCTGCGCCTCTACAAATCATTGGTCAGACCACATTTGAAGTATTATGTTAAGGTTCTGGGCATCTTATTTAAGGAAGGATGTTAAAACCCTGTTGAGAATGCAAAGGAGACTAACTAGAATGCTATCAGGAATAAGGGATTTTAGATACAAGGAAAGATAAGAGAAATTGAGTTTATTCTCCTTGGAGCGGAGAAGATTAAGAAGTGACCTGATTGAGGTGTTCAGAATTATGAACAATTTTTACAGGGCAAAAAAGGATATTCTGTTTCCATTAGTTGGTATGTCAGAATAACGGGTCACAATTTCAAGACTATCAGCAAGAGAGCTAGGAGTGAGACAAGGAAAAATTTCATTACTCAGAGAGCTGTGAGGATTTGGAATGGCCTGGGGGAGTGCCGGAGGTGGATTCCATGGAAGGTTTCAGAGAGAGATGGATGTTTGAAAATAATGAATCTAGAGTGTTACAGAGATAAGGCTGGAGAACGAGACAACGAGGATAGCTCTTTCAGGAGCTGGTACAGATATGATGGGTCAAATGGCCTCCTTTTGTACTGGAAAATTCAATGTCTCTAATTTAAAGAGGTGTCATTTTCGACTCGGTATGCATTTCTTCACCTTCTTGTTTATCCATCACTACCATTCACATCAGTCCTTGTGTAATGTGCCACATCTAGCTGATAGTCACCCATATTGAATACATTCCATTGGGTATACACATGTGGTACAGACACTGTTAAGCCTGTTTTTAACCGGTTAAAGGGAAAATGAGCACAAAACATGATGGAGAGGACAGGTGATAGGCAGCTGGCATCAGCAGAGGAAGAGGTCATGGAGCACAGCGGCACTGGAGATCATTGGAGATGGACAGAATTGGACCATGCAACTGCCCAATAACAGAATTTAATATCTCTCTCTTACATTTCTTATAAGACTGATTTCAACAATGAGTGAAATGTGAGCATCTAAATTCCATTAAACAGTGACAGTGTCACTTTTCACTACTAACTTATCTCCAACGCGTCTCACCCCCAGGACATTCAAGCATAGAACAGAAGTTGAAGGACAACGATTTCTGAGGAAGCATGATCCATTGTCTACACCAGTGTAATTAATTGCACTGCACAATAATTGTTGGTGTTTCTATCTGCAGACTTCACAGCACAACATGAGCAGGAAGTGATGGCAGTGACAGCTGTGAAGGGTGACAGTTTTGCTGGAGGGCAGAGCCCTCTGTAAATTCAGTAAATGCAGTAAATTCAGACCCGGGCCATTCAGCCCATTATGCCTGCTGCACCATTCATGGCTGATCTGATAATCTGCAACTTCAGTTTCCAGCCTTTTTCCCATCAACCTTGACTCCCTTACTGGTCTCAGCTTTGACAGCCCTATGTGGCAAAGAGTTCCACACATTCGCAACCTTCCGAGGGATGAGATTATTCCTCGTCTTTGTCTTTAATAGGTGACCCTTTACTCTGGGATTATACTTGCTGGTCCTGGCGTCTTCCACAGAAAGAAACAGCTTCTCAGCATGTACTGCTTCAAGCCCCCTATGGAACTGATATGTTTCAGTAAGGTCACTTTCTGATCTTCTAAATTCCAACGAGTATAAGTGTAACATCTGCAGATTTGGAAAAAGTTAGTGATTTATATTAGGGACTGGGGCCAATTCTTATCCTTGCAGTATGGCACTAGTCACAGGGTTCTTGTATCACATGGTAGTGTCCCAACTCTGGACCAGGAGACCCTGGTTCAAGTCTGACCTGCTCCATGGGTATGTAATAACATTTCTGAACAGTTTGTTTAGGGGAAAAAAACACTAGTCACAGCTTGACAACATGAGGGTGAGCCGTTGATTGCTACTGGCTGCTTTCTGTCTCTTAGTTAATCATTAATCCATGTCAGTACATTTACCTCCTATCTCATGTACTATAACATTTCTAATGAGCCTGCCTGTGGGGGACTTTATCAAAAGCCTTCTGAAAATCTACCTATACTAGATCTATCAGCTCTCTGTTATCAATTCCATTAGTAACATAAAAAAACTCCAACAAATTTATGAAAAGTTATTTCTAATTTACATATCCATGCCGACTGTGCTGACTGTATCATTGAAGCATCTACTTAGCCAATTTTTTATAATAGATTTCAGCTTTTTCCCTGCTATAGGTCTGCAGTTACCTGTTTTCTATCTTGCTCCATTCATAAATATTAGGGTGACATTTGCTATCTTCCAATCCACAATCATTCCAATTTCTATAGAATTTTTTAAGGTAATCCTTAATGCATCGCTTACCTCTAGGGCATCCTCCTATATGAAATTTCTGCCCCATTCATTTTTCCACTACAATTGTCTTATTAATAATAATATTAATACTAATTTCCTTCAACTCCTCATTACTCCTAGCCACTTGGGTCTCTAGTTCAGGGAGATTTCTATATCTTCCTCAGTGAAAAGTATAATGTAATCATTTAGCTTCCTTGTCATTTCTCTACTTTGAATTATAAATTCTCCTAACTCTATAACAGACTCACATTTGTTTTAGCCAAACATTTCCTTCTTATGTACTCAAAGAAATGTTTATAGTCTCTGCTAATTGATTAGCAATGCTTGCTGGACTTTAATTTTCTGTTTTACAGACATTTTCTCATTACGTTATAAATTACATTACATTACCAAGAGAGTTAATCACATTCTATCTTTTGTTTTCAAGCCCTTGCCTAACAGGAGTGTTTTTGTTGCTGAGCCATTTCTTAAAACTTTCCTCTCTGCAGAGATTGTTAACTCTGTGTGTGTGTGTTTGTGTATGTATGAGAGAGTTTGTGTGTGTGTGTGTGTGTGTGTGTGAGAGTTTGTGTATCTGGATTATAGTTAAGATGTTAACCAGTGTTTGACATTTAAGGATAAGCTTAGTGTTCTTATTGACAGATTGTTTTGAGTTCATTAAAGAAGTTCATTTCTTTCAGTCAGGGTAGTAGCAAAAAAAAAATCAATCAGCTATTTTACCGATTGAATCAATGCATTTACAGTAATGGTGTGACTATTGGAGTAGTGGGACCTGATTAACATTGTCATTCCATTATCACAGTCATAACAGAGTCTTGCTGCAACTTGTTCCACTCAGGCACTTGACAGGCCAGTGATGGGACTTCTCCTGGGATCAAGGACCCCGGGATGGAGGTACTATCTCACAACAACGCAGCAATCCAATGAAGGCCGAGTCAGAAGATTCTGGATTTCAGATTGATGCTAGGAACACATTGTTTACACTGACACTTCAGTGCAGTGCTGACAGGATTCTACATTAATTATTAAAGGTGCCTTCTTTAGGGTGAAATTTGTACCATCTGTTGGTACATGCTGATGTGAAAGATCTTGTAGCACTTTTTCTGTGCCTCCCTGGTAGCCTGGCCAACATTTATCTCTCAAACAACAGACTATCTGGCTGATTACTTCAGAGGGGTGTGTGGGATCTTGCGTAAGCCGAATGCTGCAATTGCGTATCAAGCAGCAGCGATTACAGTTGAAAAGTAATTTATTCGTTGCAAATAATTTTGAGGGTGTGAAAGGTGCTGTCCAAGTGTAAGCTTTTGTTTTCAATGCAGCTGAACCAAACAAGTGGCCATGGAAACACAGACAGTCGGAGCAGCAGTGGACCATTTGGCCCCGTAAGCCCGTTCCACCATTCGAAGCAATCATGGCTGATCTGATTATTGCCTCAACTCTACTTCCCTGTGCATCTACTCTGGGTAAGCTTTTCCTCACTTATTAGTCAAAAATCAAGATCAACTTCACATACAAAAGTTGGATTCAGCATAGTAAACCCGAATTGGTGTACGTATCTGAGGCAGTCATACTCAAGTCTTATATTTATTATTTGGCTTCATCTAACTTTTACGTCTTGTTGAAATCTCTACTGAATTACATGAGCATTTGAGCTAATGCAATGGTTTCATTCATTGATCTATTGTGTTATCACAATTCAAAGCTGCCTGGTAGACAAGGTTTCTGAGAATTTTTACACCATGTAAATTATTACTGCTTTTGACTTAGTGTTGTATCAAACCACTTCACATGCTCCAACACGTCACGTAGTTCTGCATCTCCTGCCCTGCAGGTTGATCGCACTTTCAATGTGCAATACCAATATTTTACTTCATTCTTTGAATCAGCTACAAAGAATAGTTATCATATTCTGAAAGAACAATGCACAGAACTATTACCTTAACTTAGTGCCTTGCGGATTTTTAAACATAAAGAGTTTTTTTTAGAATCCCTACAGTGTGGAAACAGGCCCTTTGGCCCAACAAGTCTACACTGACCCTGAGATATCCCATCCAGACCCATCCTCCTGTAACCTAACTAATCTACACATCCCTAAACACTGAGTTCTTGAGTTATTGAGATTTCTTGTCTCCTGCTTTGCACCCAGATATATACCTCGTGGGTGAAAGGTTTACAAACAAGTTCTGTGAGGATTTCCTCTTCCTCCCACTCAGGTTTTGCATGTCCTTTCACACACTAAGCTTCATTGTGTCTAAATAAGACAACGCTGTTTACATTTTACTCAAGGGAGCTACACAGACAAATTTTTTATCCTCTTGTCCTCTTGATTGATGGGCTGCGATCATATTAAAAGGCTCAGCTTCATTGTGCTGCATAACTGATGCCGAAAGTTGAAAGAGAGAGAAGAACCAATTGGAACACCGACTGAGCTATTCATTTTTTCATTGAGAAGGTTTGCCCTTGCTGTTGCCATGGCAATGCAGTATCAACAGCATCTGGGGACATTAGTGCACAAATGCGTATTATTCAGCATTCTTTTATATCCATGCTGCCTGGAGGAGGAAGCACATTTGAAAGATTTAATGTCATTATGTGCCAGGCTTACATTAAATACAGGAGAAAGTGAGGAGAGATGACTAAAAACAAACTGGGTACATGAAAGCATCGCGCTATCTCCCTGTGGTTAAGAACCTGGTCATCAGGCACAAAGTAGTCTCAGTGCTGTTTTATCTGATGCAGGTCTAGCCCATTCCTCATTCCTATACTGTAGCAATCACCCTAGCTGCCTTCCACTTCATCTGGAGGTTGAAAATGGACGTTGTCCAAGCAGAGACTATGTATAAGCCTCTAAATACCAAGCATCACCTTTATCCTGATAGCCACCTTTGCCTTCACTGCATCAAACTGTACATAAATCCACACTACAAAAACACCCAATTGACATTACATGTAGATTTCACTTGTCCCCAGTTATACCAAGGATGGTTCTAGCCACCACTTACAAATTCCCCTCCAAGCCACTCACCACCCTGACTTGGAACTCTGTCGCTGTCCCTTCACTGTCGCTGGGTCAAAATTCTGGAATTCCCTCCCTAAGGGCATTGTGAGTCTACCTACAGCAGGTGGACTGCAATCGTTCAAGAAGGCAGCTCACCACCACCGTCTCAAGGGCAACTCAGGACGAGTAATAAATTCTGACCAGACAGCCATGTGCCTCAAGTGAATAAAAGAAATGTTGCCGAGTGTTCCAAATAGCTGGACTGTGCTGTGTCACTTTTCCCTTGTGGAGACATTTATACAGGAAAGCAGCTTTGATTGTAAGTCCCTCAGGTAATGGTCAACATCCTAGGGATACTGTGGGCAAAAGAGAGGGTGGATCCTCTCGGTTGATATATTGAGTACTTTCAAAGTCATTTGGCAGAATGCCTCATTGTCAGTACTTACAAACAAGCACCAGGATGTCATTTAAAACAAAGTAAAAGAACAGCAGATCCTGGATATCTGAAACAAAATCAGAAGCTCAACAGGTCTGGCACCATCTGTGGAGAGGAAGCAGAGGAATTTGAGGAAACTCAAACCGAGCAGCTTCGTGATGCAGGACCCAGGGGTGCACACCAGGCAAAACTTCAACTGCACATGGAGGACCCATCAACTTGGTGAAAGGTACTTCATGGTCTGCCAGTGCAAAGAATTGTCCTCAACTGAATGTTGCAGAGTGGCACATCTCAAGATCCAGGACAGTGTGCTGAGGGACACTTTTTAAATATTGGAGCAGGCACCACAGAGATACAATAGGGAAAGATCGCTGACTAAGACTTTTCAACTGTAGTGCACTGAGGGTTGAAAACTGTGGAACCTCTTGGGCTGAATACCTAACAAGGAATGTACGTTATGAACATCAAGAATATTGAAATTGTTTTGAGGCACTTTGGTATAGACACGGTGCAGGGAGGAAGGTTTATTTCTTTTGCCTTATCTGTAAGTTTCAACTTGAAATATTTTCCCTTGGGCTGAATCCCTGACATGAAATGTACATTGTAAATATTCTGACTATTCCAATTGTAATGAGTCACCTCAGAGCGGAACATGCTGTGCGGAGACAAGTTGAATCTGGAGCACCTTCTGAAATTTTCATGTTGAACTGGTTTGTAATGTATTTTTACAAATGTTATGAACTGGGTATATGTTTGGGGAATTGAAAACAATGGATTCAGTATTCCCAAGAAATAGTTGGAGGAAATTTCAGCTCACCAAGTATAGGATGTTGGACAAGGAGCCTGACAATTTAACAACAATTGGCAAAGTTATTGGGAGAGGTGTAGCTGGGTAACACATGTATAACATACAGTCATAGAATTCTACATTACGGAAACAGATCCTTCGGTCCAACTTGTCTAAGTCGACCAGATACCCTAAATTAACCTAGTCCCATTTGCCAGCATTTGGCCCAAATCCATCTAAACCCTTCCTATTCATGTACCCATCCAGATGTCTTTTAAATGTTGTAATTGTACCGGCCTCCACCACTTCCTCTGGCAGCTCATTCCATACACGCAAACACCCTCTGCATGAGAAGGTTGCCCCTTAGGTCCCTTTTAAATCTTTCCCCTCTCACTTCAAACCTACGCCCTTTAGTTTTGGACTCTGCTACCCTGGAGAAACAACCTTGGCTAATCCCCGCTATCCATGCCCCTCATGATTTTATAAACCTGTATCAACTCATGCCTCAGCCTCTGACACTCCAGGTAAAATAGCCCCAGTCTATTTCAGCCTCTCCCTATAGCTCAAACCCTCCAAAACCAACAACATCTTTGTAAATCTTTTCTGTATCCTTTCAAGTTTAACAACATCTTTCCTATAGTAGGGAGACCATAATTAAATGCAGTATTCTAAAAATGATCTCACCAATGTCCTGAACAGCCGCAACATGACCTTCCAACTCCTATACTCAATGCAATAGAAACATGTAGAAACTGATGTTGAATGATACCATTGAAGGTCGATAAAAAATAGTTGGTAACCAAAGATAAACAAGGTGGTGGCAATTGTTCGGATGGCATGGATTATTTTAAGGTGCTGCACTTGGCAAAGGCAAATCAGGGCAGGACTTATACACTTAATGGTAAGATCCTGGGGAGTGTTGCTGAACAGTGACGTTGGAGTGCAGGTTCATAGTTCCTTGAAAGTGGAGTCGCAGGTCGATAGGATAGTGAAGAGACATTTGGTACACTTGCCTTTATTGGTCAGTGCATTGAGTATAGGCGTTGGGAGATCATGTGGCTGTACAGGACATTGTTTGGGCCACTATTGGAATACTGTGTCCAATTCTGGTCTCCCTGCTATAGGAAGGATGTTGTGAATCTTGAAAGGGTTCAAAAAAAGAATTACAAGGATGTTGCCAGGGTTGGAGGGCTTGAGCTATAGGGAGAGGCTGAATAGACTGGGGCTATTTTCCCTGGAGCATCAGAGGCTGGAGGGTGACCTTATAGAGGTTTCTAAAATCATGAGGGGCATGGATAGGGTGAATAGACAAGGTCTTTTCCCCAGGGTAGAGGAGTCCAAAACTAGATGGCGAGGATTTAAGGTGAGCGGGGAAAGATTTGAAAGATTTAAGGGGCAACTATTTCACGCAGAGGGTGATGCTTGTATGGAATGAGCTGCCAGAAGAAGTGGTGGAGGCTAGTACAATTACAATATTTAAAAGGCATCTGGATGGGTATATGAATAGGAAGGGTTTAGACAGATATGCTGGCAAATGGCACTAGATTAATTTAGGATATCTGGTCAGCATGATGAGTTGGACCAAAGGGTCTGTTTCTGTGCTGTATATCTCTACGATTCTATAACCAAAGGTAATAGTCAGAGATGGAAAGATAAGCTTGTGAAGCTGTGACCCTGGCTAAAACTAGATGGATGAGAATGGAGCCAGATTAGTGCAGTCCCATCCAATTGGACAATAGTAGAGAAAGGCAATGGAGGAGGAATGCCGTAGGAAACCATGTTAAAGGCTGCAGACAGATCAAGAAAGGTGAGAAGCAATAGTTTGACATCCTGATAGTCACATTGGGCATAATTTTTGACAAGGTCAGAAAATGATTGGAAGGATTCAGCAAAAGAGCTTTGGGAAATGTAAGGAGGGATTTGTGCAATAACAGCATGTTCAAGCACTCAAAAAAGAAAAGGCAGGTCTGATTTGGAGCAGTCGTTTGCGAGGATGGAGGGATTGAAAGAGGTTTGTTTTTTAAGGGGTGGTTGGATGGTGATCCTGAAGGTGAGGGGACAGTACCTGAGGATAGAACATCAATAGCGATAGCAGGTAATACAGGGAAGGAAATGGAGTGCAGTGTACATTAGAATTGAGGGAATCAGGAGATCAGTCTCATAGCCAGGATGGAGAGAATTGGTGAATTGTGGGTAAGGTAGTTGGGTGGGAATCTGAGAGGTATTTGGACCTATGGGGCTAGAGAAGGGAGGGACACAGCAGAGACAAGTGAATAAAGAGTCTCAGTAACAACAAATTTCATAGGCCTCTTGCACTTGTTGTTGGCCATGAGTGGAGGAAACAAGGGGTGGAAAAGAGGTTGGTTTACAATCGGAAAAAAATGCCTGGGGCTATCATTGCCTTTCCAGGACGATCCTGGAAAAGTGACAACATTGGACAAGCAGAAACAGAACCTAACCATTCTTTATGTGGTCCAGCTAAAAGTTCTGTGAATGGTCAAGCCAGTTTTCCATTCAAGCTCTGGCTGATACACGACAACATGTTTCAGGACACCTCCGAGATCAAGGGATAGGGTGCACAGTTTTCAGGTGTGGCATGGGAGGTTCGGAAGGAGGGCTGTCCTGTACAGAGGACTGTCCAGAGGGGAAAGGAGCCCACCTCACCTTCCTGCCCCTCTTTCCTACATCAGCTGCTCACCTCGGCCTTATTGTCACATTCCCGTTTCTCCTGCAGACCCAGAGAGGATGAGCACGGGGAATGCTCTTGGCTAAACATTCCCTTTCTCATGTAATAAAACATAGAGCTCTGCTGGAGATCTGAAACAAGATAAAAACAGAAATTGCTGGTGAAACTCAGCAGGCCTGGCAGTATCTGTGGGGAGACAACAGAGTTAACGTTTCAAATCCAGTGACCTTTTTTTAACTAATGAAAAGTCACCAGACTCAAAATGCTAACACTCGCTTTCTCATTAAGGCATTCAATAAGGTACAATAGCACAAAACTTTGTTTTCCTGGAGGAAATCCTCAGTGAATTTTCAGAGTAGACATAACAGTGTCAGTGAACATTTGACAAACTGTCTCCATAGAAACTGTAGAAATGATACAGCTCAGAAGGGGGCCATTCCATGATGATCCAAAGACACCCAGATGCCCTTTCTAATCCCATCTTTCTGTACACAGCACTTAAGGTACAGAGTCAGGATCTTTTTGAATGAGATTCAGGTCTTTGCTTCCATCACCAATTCAAGCAGCGAATTCCAGATACCCACCACCCTCTGCATTAAAAGTTCTTTTCTCATGTCTCCTATAATCCTTCTGCTGCTTAGGTTGAATCTATGACTCCTGGTTTTGGAACTCTGTCCCAAGGGATATCTCTATCTCTACCCCTCACAATTTTGTATACCTCAATCATGTCACCCCTCAACCTTCTCTGTACCAAAGAAAACGACCCCAACCTCTCCTTGTAGCTACAATGCTGTAGCCATGGCACCATTCTAGTACTTTTTCTCTGCACTCTGCCCAGAGCAATGAATGTAATGTGGTAACCAGAACTGCAGACAATGCTCCAGTGTGACTTCACCAGTTTCTTCTACAGTTTCATCATTATATCCCTACTTTTGTATTCGATACCTCTGCCGATAAAGGAGAGCATTCTATATGGGGGGAGACGATGGCTGAGTGGTATTATCGCTAGACTGTTAATCCAGAGACCCAGATAATGTTCTGGGGACCCAGGTTTGAATCCCATCACAACAGATGGTGGAATTTGGATTCCATAAAAATATTTGGAATTAAGAATCTCATAATGACCGTGAATCCATTGTCAACTGTCAGGAAATACCCATCTGGTTCACTAGTGTCCTTTAGGGAAGGAAACTGGCCTACATGTGACTTCAGACTCTTAACTGCCCTCTGGGCAATTAGGGATGGACAATAAATGCTGCCTAGCCAGCAACATCCTCATCTGTGAATGAACAAAGGAAAAAAAAACCCTCTTTACAACCTTCTCTACCTGTAGTGGATATATGAAGTTTTTTTTTACTGCAGAGGGCTGTCAAGACTGGTTCATAAAGTATATTCACGAGTTATAGGTAAAAGGCAAGAAAGTGGAGTTGTGAATTATTGAATGACAGAACAGACCCAATGAGCTGAATGGCCCGCTTCTCCTCCTTTATTTAATGGTCTTATGGTGATTCTAATCTCTTTTGTTGAGATGGTCATTGCCTGGCACTTGTCTGACGTGGATGAACTTCCCACTTATCAGCACAAGCCTGAATATTGGCTTAATCTTGCTGCATATGGACACAAACTGTTTCACTACCTGAGGAGTTGCGAATGATGCTGAACATTATGCAATCATCGATGAACATCCCCACTTCTGACCTGATGATGGAGGGAATGTCATTGAGGAAGCGGATGAAAATGGTTAGGCTTCAGGCACTACCCTGAAGAACTCCTGTAGAGATGTCCTAATGCTGAGATGATTGACCTCCAGCAACCATAACCATCTTCCAATGTGCCAGGTATGACGCCAACCAGTGGAGATTTTTCCTTCAACACCCATTGACTTGAACTCTATGACCTCAGCAGCTGTTTAGTACCAGCACAAGCATCAAAAGTAGACACTAGAATTCTGCAAATTTGTGATTTTCAACACTCGAAGAGTTAAAAAGATACTTCAGTGCAATTTAATATGAAGGAAATCACTGCTGCAAAGTGACCCCAGTGCAGTAGCAGAAGCAACATACATTTCTGAAGAAGGGTCTAGGCCCGAAACATCAGCTTTCCTGCTCCTCTGATGCTGCTTGGCCTGCTGTGTTCATCCAGCTCTACACCTTGTTATCCCATAGAGGAGCAGCACTGATTTGTTAATTGTAGTTCTGTCAGCTGCGTAATAACTCAGAAGCCTGAACAACCTGTGATCTAATTACCACTGCATACTTTTCTCTATTAAATCAAAGCAGTCAACTCCACTCACATGAACATTGCTGCCAAATGATTGAGTGTGTATATTTTAACAAAGACTAACAGAGTGTGATCAATTGTAAAACTGCATTAGACCCAATGGTGGAGATAAACGCTGCTTAAAAGATGAATCTGGAGACGATTTTTAATAAGACATTGCTTACATTGGTTTTGCATGTGGGAGCAGTGCGGGGAGTGGAATGTAGATATGCAATTCTCAACCTTTTGCTTCACAAAGGAATAATTAGCAGTGACAAGAGGTCATGCACCTACCTATTGTGCCTTTTTCAAGGAGGTCCTGGGAAACCCATATTTCTCTTTTGTTGGTTTTTTTTTAAATGCATTCACAGAATTAGGGCATTCCTAATTTATTGCCCATCCCTAATTGCCCAGAGGGCAGTTAAGAGTCAACCATGTTGCTGTGGGTCTGGAGTCACGTGCAGGCCAGACCAGGTAAGGATGGCAGTTTCCTTCCCTAAAGGATATTAGTGAACCAGGTTTTTGGATGTGGTAGTGTTGACAATGGCCTCTTAGTTCCAAATTTTCATTGAATAGCCAAGTTGCTGTTAAAAGGAAGAGGTGTTGTCCGTCTTAAAAAGTATTAAGATCGATAAGTCCCCAGGCCCTGATGGGATCTATCCCAAAATATTGTGGGAGGCAAGAGAACAAATTGCTGGAGCCTCGACAGACATCTTTGTATCCTCTTTGGCCACAGGTGAGGTCCCAGAGAACTGGAGAATAGCTAATTTTGGCCCATTGTTTAAAAAGGGTAGCAGGGTTTATCCTGGAAGTTACAGGCCTGCGAGCCTCATGTCAGTGGTAGGGAAATTATTGGAAATGATTCTCAGGGACAAGATCTATATGCATTTAGAAACAAATGGACTTATTAGCGATAGACAGCATGGCCTTCGGCAGGCGAGGTCATGCCTTATTAACTTGATCGTGTTTTTTTGAGGAGGTGACAAGATGACTGATGAGGAAAAAGCGGTTGATGTTGTCTACATGGACTTCAGTAAAGCCTTTGACAAGGTCTCTCATGGCGGACTGGTAGAAATGGTGAAGTCTCATGGTGTCAGGGGTGAGCTGGCAAGATAGATACAGAACTGGCTTAGTCATAGGAGGCAGAGGGTAGTGATGGAAGGATGCTTTTCAGAATGGAGGGCTGTGACTAGTGGTGTTTCACAGGGATCAGTGCTGAGACCTCTGCAGTTCATGATCTACATAAATGATTTGGAAGAAGCCGTAGCTGGTCTAATTAGTAAATTTGCGGATGATACAAAGGTTGGTGGAGCTGTGGATGGTGAGGAGGATTGTCAGAGAATACAGCAGGATATAGATTAGTTGGAGGCTTGTGCAGAAAAATGGTAGATGGAGTTTAATCTGTACAAATGTGAGGTGATGCATTTTGGAAGGTCAAGTACAATTGGAATTTATACAGTAAATGGCAGAACGCTTAGGTATATTGATATGCAGAGGGATCTGGGTGTGCAGGTGTGCGGATCACTGAAGGTGGCAACACAGGTAGATGAGGTAGTAAAAAAGGCTTATGGCATGCTTGCCTTCATTGCAAAGGGCATTGAGTATAAGGACAGAGATAGTAGGAACTGCAGATGCTGGAGAATCTGAGATAGCAAGGTGTAGA